>JALIZH010029322.1:157500-562571 GCA_030522465.1 Rhipicephalus appendiculatus | reverse complement strand
GAACCAAAATGTAGTTAACGTCGGTTAAAAAGCAAAGCTAGGAACAAAAAACTAAGCACTCAATTCTTCATTAGTTGGAATGTTACTGTAAAAAACAGCAAGTGGGAACATTTGTCAAAGCACTGCGAGATTCTGTAACCTGCAGTATCTCACGCCACCATAAGGTATGTATAATTGAAATCATAGGCAAGGCATCCACATATCCAAATGCTTGAAAACAGTGATCTCCTGATAATTTAACAGATTTCGACAGCTGGTAGTGTGTCAGAACTCAGCAGGAAACTGGTGCAGAATTTACTTGATATAAGACTTTTGTTTCCTTCTAAATTTAACAGTGAATCAACCAACAGAAGATGTCTGTTATATCTAAGCTGATTGTTCAAAAGAAAATGCAAGGCAGGACTTCACTCACTGAAATTCACGAATCTTCTGCTGTGCTTCTGCTTATCGTTAACTGAAATTACCATAATTGACCTTTGAGCCTGGTACAAAGTTTTGCACACTCAACATGAAGAGTGCCTAAGAATGACAACGCTGCAGCGTGTTCATTTCGTGCACAGACTCAGACATTTGGTATAAAGCAAACAATAAATACAAGCTAAAGCCTCTGTGCAGACAAATTTATTCAATGCAATTGTATATGAAGAGAAACCTACATGATAACATCTAAACAAGTATTCAATTCAACATGACGAAACAATTTTTCAGGCACTGTTGTACCCAAATGCAAATGCAACAGCACTGGATGCCATTAAAGCGAGACAGCTTTTGGCGACAATGTACAAGAGCTACATTCGTGAATTCAATGCATGGGGGGTCCTGAAGCTTAAGCCTAGGCCGAATGCATTGTTCACCGGTTGGGCTCTGAATCAGCACTGGAGATGCTCGCCCTGTCTCGGGCTTCACGGGCAGTTGCGGCTGCGGCCAGTGCCTGCTTTTCCAGGAAGTCTGCTTCCAGCAGGTGCCTGAGCTCTTCCTGCGTCAAAGCCTGCCTCTCGGGGAAGAGCCGCCTCTGCATGCAAAATGATACTGCTAAAGAAAATACCTAGGCAGACTGTGATTTCGATGGTCTTGCTGAAAACATTTTCTTCAACAACTGTTAAACTCACAACTCTGCATCAACACATCAAAATTTTTTATAGCTTGCAACCTGCAAACTTGAAAATTTTTTAGAACCACACGGCCACCAATAAAGGAAGGGAATAAGGAACTCGCAACTTTCGCAAAGAAGTTTCATGCTCTCAACTATCATTCCATATTTGGTCTGAAAACTACAAATTTATCATTCAATTTTTAGCAGAATACTGCTACATTGCTACGGGGAAGCCTGTTGCAGTGAAAATGAGACCACTACAATGCTTACATGCCAGTGAGAGCATGGGGAACTTCTAAATCTGTGGGATCTACCAGATAAAACAATAGTAAAGATCTTTTGTTAAGGGTTGTGCAAATAGCGATTTTTAGAACCGTATTGAAGACAAATTGAATAGTGAGGACACCTAATTGAATACGTATACAAATAGAATATTGTTCGAAGAGTTTATGAAGAGTAAGGCAACCATTTTCAAAGCAGCCCTAGACTGGTAAGGTAACAACTTTCAAAACAGCCCTAGAATTCTACAAGTTTATTCCAAGCAAACATTCAGAAGCTTTAACAAAGGAGAATTACGATTACTTTCAACCCACAAAAATACCACAATTATTTAAACTGAGGCAAGCTCGTATACAGCAGCAACTAGAGCCTTCGAAATATTTTGTAACTGCAGGAGTGACTACAGTATTCAATGTGGTACTTTGTCAACAGGTCTTAAATAAATCTGATACATAAATATAAAGCAATTTTCATGAGTTAAAACCATCATGAATATCATGGTGATGATAAGGATGGCTGACAATGTTGCTTTAAAAACGCCTTCATCCTGTGAACGATATTGTGTCGACAGTCTTTTAAGCATATGGACTGCATGCATCTGGATAATTCAATAATGAAAACAAGAAAAGTTAACCCCTTTTTGTTCTAATGTGTCATGCCTTCGAACATATTTTGTCATTGCTGATAGCTCGAAAATATTAGAAAAATATTCGGTATTTCAAATATGCATTATTCGATTCAGTCAAATCGAGTAGAACAGTACTCAATTCGTTATTCGAACTTTTCGAATATTCGCACACCTCGTTTCGGTAAATTAAAGAACGGATAATTAGGCGTGTAAACGCCCCTCAACGAGCTACTAATGCTACTACATATTTGCTGTGGTCGTACAACATCCAGAGTGCAGTTTTGTTCCAGCATGTATGTGTAAGCATTAAGCTATCCAACTTAACCCAGGAAGGCCCACAAGGATGAGCAAGCTTTCATTGGAATGACATAAACAGAAAAAAAAGAAGGACAAAAAAAATTGGAGGCGACTAATCCTTGACTTAGGTGAATTGTAGTAGCGTTTGCACCTCAGTGTTTGTGTTCTCAGGCGCATTCCTAAGGTAACTTTCTGTTTTGTTGCACTGCCAAAGCACATATCAAATTGCCCCGCAGCAAGAAGCTTGATGATGAGACCTGCTCTGCGAGGTGCCGCAAAGATCCCAGCTGCTCACAACGAAAATCGCCTGCTCTTTCAGTGAACTCAATCAATTAATGTTTATTACATATCCTGCCAGTTAATTGGCTCTTAAATAAGCTTAAGCTCCTCTATCGTATGTCTCCAATATAACTAAACTTGAATCAGAACAATCGATTTCGTAATTTTCTATTTTAGAAGATATTTTTTTTAATATTTAGAGAGCCGCAAGCAATTGCTCGACCTGAAATGTTTGGAAAAGAAACAGGGGCATCATTCGTTTCTCGTTACACTAATAAAAGCTTCCAGCTTTTCACCTCAAGATATGTCGCATGGACGGGAGCGTCGCTATCGTCGCTCAGCGAATACGAGGCAGTGACTTCCGGCGCAGATGGCACTGGGTCTGATGCAATGAGACGACCCGTGTGGTCGTGACGGGCTTCTCCCAGTACTGCGAGCATCTCTCGGGCCGACACATCTCTGTTCCGACCCTTCAGTCTGGCCAGCCGGGACTCTGTAAAATACATGCAAAAAAATATTGTGAACATGCGAAATATAAGAGAGAGTGCAGGTCAGCCTTTCATTCATTCAACTCGACGACACGAGACAAACCTCACCAAAGCAACGGCTCACATGCTGCTCTCTCCCATATATAAGTTTGCGATAACAGTCATATGTACCACAGCCTTTCCTGCAATATTTAACAAAAGGAACTGTGGTACTATGATTATTCAGCCACCATGGGAACCATGGGTAGTAAATGGATTTGCCTAAGTCTTCATGCTTGCGGCTTCGAATGCACTACTTGTGGATATGTCTATTGTGTTTTGGCTTTCATATCAGATAAAAGAACAGGTTCATTGTGACCTTGTAAGCTGATCTGAAATGGCCAGCGTAAAAGGGTCAAGGCGGTGCCGTGCGACTGCTGAACTTTCGCTGCTCTTCGTTACGCGACACACACAGATCCGAAAGAATTAAGCATAGGCAAATCTATCCATCACCATTCCCATGCCGGCTGAAGTGCCATGCGTAGCAGCTCCCATTGTCATAAGCACCATATCACGGAGTTTCATGTACTTGAAACTCTATGATACGCATTGAGGTGCGCAGGTTTCGCCTTCAGGGAGGGGGGGGAGGGGGAGAAGGTTCGTCGCAGCGCCCCCCCCCCCCTCCCTATTATGTCAAAGTACGGGGCTGGCTTTGCGTCCCCCCCCCCTTGCCCCCCCCCCCGCCTCCATGCGCACGCCTACGATGATATGTGCAGTATTAAACCTGATTATAACATGGCGCCGTTTCCCACACACTGTAGCATCGGAATGCTGACATTGCTGATGGCCATTATGATTAATCGGTCACCCCCCCCCCCCCCCTTTTCTCTTTTTTGAATGCCGATGGGACCGTACGCGGGACCACACACACACAAACACATGGACAGAGAAGGTGAACACTTCTTTGTGTGGCTCCGTGCACGATATGTTAAGCTGCTTCAAAAACCACCGACACTCCAAGAAACGAGTTTTGCTTTAAGAAGTTGAAGGAGATATCACTACATGTTTTACGCAAACATCGTGAAAAGCTCCGTGCCAGGATCCACAAAGCTATGCAATCTGTCAAAAGTAGCCCTAAAATCAGACTAAACTTTGCGATTACTATATAAACAACGTAGGGGGTGGTAATGTAGTACCTCCAACCGTTTTCAACGCCAACGCTGGGCGCGTGAGAAAAAGGAATGTCTGTAACACCAATACACGCTGCGAGGACTGAAACCGGAAATAATTTCGTCGTAGAGATTTCACCTTCCTGATCAATCGAAATTGTGCCTATATCATACGTTATAAGGCTCGATCGGCGAGCACTGCAACAACCCGTGACGGCGACGGTCCACGCAAGTTTTCAAACGTTCGGAGGCTTTTCTCCTACCTAGGGCGGCCACGTAGTGTTCAGTGTCCGGTATGGCTCTCGCCGGACTGAAGTTGTCCTCGAATTTTTGGTCAGAACTGTTGACAGCAGTGCTGCTTGTTGAGCCCCACGCTTCAGACGCTGACGCCATGCTCGCAAACGAAACTTGCAAACCTGGAAGTGAAAAGAAGGAAGAACGAAAACAGAATGGTACCGGTTGCGCCATCTGCCAATGCTGACGCTCACTATTACCTGCTTTGCGAGGCCTCGGAGATCGGTACGCCCCAAATCTCGCAAGCCACGCAATTGCGAGAATGCGAACGCACAACTGCTCATGTGGTTGTTCAGGTAGCAGCAAGCACGCCGCGCTTACGCAGGTTTGCACAGATAATCGAATACACTCACCAACTATTGGTTTCCAGTTTTCTTCGCGTTCCGCTCTATGCACATTTGAAAATTACGAACCGCCTCTTGACACTTGCGCCAGTCGCGATGCTCAGCCATGCACTCCTGCAAAAGACGCACAATGCACATGACTAACGACAAGTCTTGGCTATAAGTAGAATAAGTAAACTCTAACGACAAGTCTTAGCTGCAATTAGATTAAGTAAACGACTCGAAACGCGCCCGATGACGAATGTGAGCGACTTGCGTGACCGCTCCCTCATTCAAAGTTAACTGAAGAAGGACAACTAATACTGCGCTCACAATATTTACCTGAACCGCGTAATGAAGATCAATACAACCCGTCTTTTTCAACATCTCTTCCAACCGGATCAACAACGTTGTCCTCAGACGACGGCTTTTTGGAGTAATCATGCTTGAAGTTTTCCATCGGTGAGGAGGCCATGGGCGCGGCCATGGAAGAATGAAATAGCGATACGATCGCCGCTTTTTCTGCGAGCATTGTGGTTGTGAGTTGTGATTGCAACAATAGATGTATAATTATGTAACATGAATGAAGAAGGAAATTTCGAAGGGTTAGTTTCTTTGTTTGACACAACCGTACTGAAAACTAGCAGAGAATGAAGCCAAGGAAGAAAGCGTCAGAGAGATTAAATTCATTTTACAGGTGTTTTGGTAGAGCGTTTGAACGTGTCATTTAGAAATATAAATTGCAATCAATTTTTTTCTGGGTGTAATTTTTGTGATTTAGAAACTCTTTTTTTATGAAACAATTTATGAGTAGCAGTTACACCTCTCGAAGGCTGTGCTTTTCTGTACTTAAAAAAAAAAAAAAACAAGTATACGTCATTTTGTATGACGTCATTGCTGCCATCTTTTCAACACCTCCTTTCGCTGGATAGATGAAACTATGGAGTACCGGAGTGGGACGGTGGGTCTTCTGGCACCGAAAGCGGGGTTCTTTTTTGCGGTGATGGGCCTGCGGTGGTAGAGCACAAACTACTGTGTCGTCGTCTAGTGCCGCACCTAGAAGTAATTTATGGTAGTAAGAAACTCTATAAATTTATGGCACGCGGAGATACAAAGCCTCCGAGATCAGCACAAGTAGTTGCAGCTTTGCCGCATCATGGCCTCCGAGATTAGCCGGCGGCGCGCCGTTGCTCCGGCCGTCCCATTCGCACGCACAGCGCGTAATCGGAGAAAGCGGGATAACTACTCCCGCCGCCGCACCGCAGCGGCGCGCCCCCCCATGGCTCGTAATGGCTCATAATTCATGACGTAGCGCCAAAAGACAATACGGACACAGAGAACCACAAATATGCTGTTCCAAACGCAGGCGCGAAAGTGACATCCGGCGGGCTACAGGGAGCGCTAGACCAAAGATTACATATCAACAGTACGATTGAAAGAACGCATATTCCGCGGCAAACAAGACAACAGACGTCTGAATAACACAATCATTACCTTTTTCTTTAATAAAAAACTCTTCTAAAAGTTCTCGTGCCGTTTTATCTTTACTCCTACCCAGGATCTTGACATCATGAAACCTTGGCGCACATGCGCAGGCTTTGCAATGCGCAGAAAGATGTGCATTCATGTCCTTGTTCAAATTATTAGCGTGCTCCCTCATTCTGCCATTGACGCAGCGACCAGTTTGCCCTACGTAGCACTTGCCGCAAGACAGGGGCATTTCATACACCATCCCCGGTGGCGCAACGCACATACGGCTTGGCATGTTTTACATGGCAGCCTTTGAAATGGCTGCTCATGATGCGGGGACACAATTGGGCGAGCCTATTGGGAGCAGAAAAGACGATGGGTACACTGTACCTACTGGCCACTTTTTTGTAATTGTGGCTCATTTTGTGCATATAAGGCACAACTTCAGGCCTTGGGCCACTGAGCTCACCGGCTCTAGCACCATTCGCAGGAGTGCCCGCTTTAATCTTTTGTAGGGGCGATTCAGCCACAGACATCCAAGACAGAACGAGGGTAGCCGGCTTTGGATAGCTTAATCAGCTGTTTTTAAAAACTGGCCTGCATGTTGTGCTCACAAGATCTCTTGAGTGCCGACCCCAGGCAAAGTGAAGCAATAGTCTTTTTACGACCTTTGAATGCGCGGAGTCGTACGGTAAAAGTTCCTTTTTAAAAAAGCTCGTGGTGAGTAGCCCCAGCACACATGATCCTTTGAAAACGTAAGACTTAAGTCAAGGAACTGTAGGGTGCATTCAGAGAGGAGCTCATACGTGAAAGACAGGCCTTTTCCATGAAGCTGAAACACATCTAAAATGTTACGAACATTTGAAGTGGTCCAATGTACAACCTGGATTCATGACAACTAAAAAAGTCATCTACATATCTAAAAACTTTTAAAAACGTGCAAATCATGAAGATTGTGGTCAAGTGTTTTGTCTAATTCTAAGTCAGAATCAGCACTCTTTCGTCGGCGCATGGCCTCGCCTTGAGTCATCCTGACGAGGAGGTCTGCACGTTGACGATGAGACCTTCACCAGGCGAGTTCGCCCCTTGACATTGATTACGTTCCCTGCGCATCCGTGTAGTCGCGTGACGCGTGACCGTGCCGTGCCTAAAGGCTTCAGCCACGCCAACTCGGAGACTCATCTGAGGTGGGAGAAACCCTGCAGAGCGCGCACGACCCCTCGTTTGCTTTTTCTTACCCACGACGTACCATTCGTTAAAGCATGCTTCCATAATTGCTAGCGAACACGCACAAAGGACGACAAGAAAGAAACAGGACAAGCGCTAGACCATTCGAACCATAGGCGTGCGCACGAGGGGGGGGCAGAGGGGGCGGCCGCCCCCCCCTAGTCACCTAAGAAGGGGGGGGGGCGCAAAGTCGGCCCCATACATTGACTAAATAGGGAAGGGGGGGCGCTGCGACAAGCCTTCGCCCCCCCCCCCCCCTGAAGGGGAACCCTGCGCACGCCTATGATTCGAACACGAGGGGCGGGAAGGGTGAAGTAATGCGGCGGTGGTGCGCAGCTGGATGCCCGGCCAACAGATCTACTTACAGAACAGTCACCACGCATACTCTGCTCTGAGAGTAACTGTTATTTCGGCGTTACCACTACAACGCACACGCAGGGTTTAATTAATCCAGAAATTAAGAAAGGGTGTCAAATAAATAAAGTAGCCTTTATTGGGTTTAGGCACCGTGCTACGTTTATATTTTTGCGTGCTAGGGGTCGCTATACCAGATACCTTTGGCACGAGATAAATCTTCGTGCAACCCCGCCACGTACTGCTTCACGATGGATGCTCTAACGCTTGCGCTAAGGGGTGTTATTTTCGCTTCGTTAAACTATGTATTGTCGCTCGGTTGTTCGACTGTAAAAAAAGAATATCAAGGGACTTTGTTCTAACAGCCCTGGAAACGTTATGTCGGCGTTCAACGCGAAGGCAACTGGGCAGTTGCCAGTCAGAAGCGTAGGCGACCCCTACGCTTCTGACCAGCATCGCAGAAGGCCTCGTATCTGGCTTTAAGAACAAGGGCTCAACAGCTGTTCAATCGGCGACACACCCGCAGCAATCAGTAGCGGTCATACCTTATGTGCACAAGGTGGCACATAATCTTAAGAAAGTGGTCAGCAGGGCAGGCGTCAGGTTGTTGTTTTCTGCTAGAAATAAACTTGGTAGCTTGTGTCAGCAAGTAAATCGAGAGACCAAGACGGAAAGGTGTAGTAAGAAGCACCGGCAAAAGTTTGTTGAATGTTGCGATGCTGTGGTGTATAAGATTCCACTTTCTTGCGGGCGTTACTATGTTGGTCAAACGGGCCGGTGCGCTAATGACCGCATGCGCGAGCACGCGAATAAGGTCCGAAAACAAGCTAGAGATAGTCAACTGTCTCTTCATTGTAATGATTGCGGTTGTGAGCCATCTTTTAAAGATTCAATTTTTCTGTCAAAGGTACTATGATGAACGCGCGCGCCTCATCTCTGAAGCTTATCACATTTATAACGGCGGCGAGGCATGTGTTAGCCTACCGTCGATTTCCCTCCTTCCGAAGGAGATAACATTTCTGTCCAATTGAGTATTTTTGTTGCCTCTGCGCAGGCTGATCATCAATTTTTTTCTGTTGTTCTTGCGATTGTGGTGGAGCATATATATGCGGACTGGTTGAATAAAACACATTTGGTTGTTAGTCAGCGCCGTGGTTTGTGTCCTTTCTTCGTCCCGTCTTTTAGCGCTGTTTTATACTGGAAATCATGAACCAACCAGCCCAAATGCGTACTCTATTGCAGGACATTATCACGACAAGTCAACACAGTTCACCGAGTTTGCGAAATGTGCGTCGTGCATGCAACCTAAATCGCAGAAATGACTGTCAGAATATCTGGACGACAATAGACCTCTCCCTGTTTGAAAACAGCGTGACGTCACTGCGAGCACCCCGCCCCCAATCTTCTCCCTCGGAGCAGGTGCTGGTTGGCAAGAAAGCTCCCGCCGGCGGGAGCTTTCTGCATAGCGGCTCTGCGTGTGTCTGCATTCCTTCGACTGAAGCTTCTGCGAATTCCTATTTTCTAAAGTCGCAGCTTGTGGCGATTTGCTCGTCGTTGATGGCAGCCATAAAAAAATCTTATCCTCTTCGAAATCGAAGGTTCTGCATGTTCACGGTGACTGGCGCTTTGTAAAATATTTGCATAACATGGATGTGTACGTACTCAACGTCGCGACATGTGCGCTGCAATTTGAAACGAGGTTGCAGCATTGACAGCAGCATGGTTTTTAGCTGCTGTGCGCGAGGTCACGGATAAGATTCTCACTGCGCAAAATTCTGATCGGAGATGAATAAAAAAAAAAAAACGAAAAAGGAGGAAACACTTTTTGCCGTGCGTTAGGCTGAGGTTAAAAAATCCTCGTGAAAATTATAACGAAGTTCTCCCCTACGCCGTTCCTCATAACCAACTTGAAAATTTATGCGATTTTAAACCTGATCAGTCAATTAGATACAACAGGATAGAAAGCTGGGCTAGTTGGTACATATGCATCCTTGAAGCAGCGCTAAAAGACAGAGACTAAGAAAGGGCGAACACACAAGACGAGCGCTGACTCGCAACTGAAAAATTTATTTGGAAAGATCATCCAAGAAAACAAGAAAAATGAAAAAAACGAGGGGACGAAACGTGTGCACAAGCAAAGGGGTTATCTAGTCACTAACAAAGCACTATTTAACGGAACACGTGCTCAGCAGAAAGGAAAACTCTTTTTTCGTCAATGCCAATGAAGCTTGACTGACGCATGTGTCGCCCATTCTTTTGATGTGAAAGGCTTCTATCACCTCCCGAGTGACTTTGCATCTATGTGACGACAACACTTTTGTGTCTGAAAACACTGGATTACACCCACACGTGTAACAGTGTGAAGCTAGATGCGAAACATCCTCTTTTTTCAGCGTCTGTTCATGTTCCCTTAAGCGCAGATTTAAACATCTGCTTGTCTGCCCCACGTAAGAATTACCACAAGTAAGAGGGATCTGATAGACGACCCCGCACTTACATGGCATATACGTAGACTTTACATGGGTCGTACCACAGCCCTCACTTAACATGTCACTGTGCTCTATTTTTTTCCTAACGAGAGGACATATTCCAGAAAATTTATATGGAGCAGAGAACACTGTCTTAACCCCGTACCTCTTGCCTACATTACTCAACCCATGCGACAGCTTGTGTACATAAGGTAAGACTGTTACCTTATCGTATCCTTGCTTATCGTCACGTTTTTTGGACCGGTTCTGACCCTTTACCCATCTCGATAGCCTCTCACTGCAACTAGAAAGCACACTGTTAGGGTAACCCGCTTGTTGAAGTCTCTGGATCTGTGTTAAGAAACTACGCTCCATGCCATGCTCGCAAGACTTTGCCAAAGCAGACTTCAGGGCGGAATAAGCTATTCCGTTCTTTATCACTTTCGAGTGACTGGACGAAAACGGAAGGAGCGGTTTTTGCGATCTCGGAAGGTACTGCCAACACACATGCCTGTCTTCGAAAGAAAGGCACAAATCAAGAAACTGCAGCTTGCTGTCCTTGACCAGCTCAAGGGTAAACCTCAATCCATATCCGCATTCACGGAAAACTGTTAGGATATCGGCTGCTCTTTTACTGTAGTTAATGCAAGTAAAAAACACTAAGTAGTCATTTACATAGCGGAATACGGAACCCGCTAATTCCTCGAGGTTAGCCTGGAAGTCTGCGGTTGACTCGGCTTAAGTATAGGTCGCTTAGCACCGGAGCTACTTTCGAGCCGATGCATATTCCCGTTTTCTGTACAAACAACTGGTCACTCCATTCCACAAACGTGTTGTTCAGATAAAACATAAGTAACTCAAGAAATGCTTCTAAGCTCATTCCACAACGCTGCGTAAATTCCAATTCGTCATTGTGTTCCGTAACTGCTTCCTTGACGCTGCGCATAAGTTCACCCTGTTCGAGCGAATAAAAAAGATCTTCGACATCAATACTAATTGCTGTAGAATTCCTCGGGTTGTTGTCCAACAAAAATTTGACTACCTCATCGGAATTTTTTACTAGGTACGGGTCATTGAGGCGCAGAGTTGAAAGTACCTTATGCAGAAAAGACGATACCTTGTGCTGCCAAGTTCCTCTTTCTGAAATTATAGATCTAAAGGGAACCTCTAGTTTGTGTGTCTTAGCACTGAAGAACAAGTCTAGGTGAAGGCTTTTCGTCTGCTTCACGCTATTTGCAAGATGTTCGAGGCCCAGACGTTCTAACAACTGACGTGCTTGCGCTTTAACCTTTTTGGCATTTACTTTTTTCGCAATGAAGTTCTTTTCAACAGCAGAATTGGTCTTTTCTAGAAACATTCCATCTGGCATCACGACAAAAATCCCTTCTTTATCAGAATTCAGAACCCTTAGCTGGTTACGCGCAAGGAAATTTGCAACACGACCGATGTTCTCTGACTTACGTCCATAGGTCTCCGTTCTAGCCAACACATCAACACACTCTGAAACACAGCCGGGTCGGAGGTCATCCGTGACACGCCTTGAAATGTCTCTAGAGAGCGTAATCTTCTCAGGTGGCGACAAGGCTGGTTCGCTTGCGTACTTTGGTCCTTTCTTTATCAACTGAGTCATCTCCTCCGGTAGTCTTGCATCCCCAAGAACCAAGACTTTTCCACTTGTCTGCTGCGTCTTGTTTTTCCTTGGTAAGCTTGAGGCGCACACGGGCCCATAGGAACTCAGTCGCATGCTCCGCTGTTTTGGTCCAATCCTGGTAGCTGCGCTGTTGACCGCTGACACCCCGACCTTGTCCGCACAGCACCCTGAGCTTGTCCTTGAGGAAGCGTACTTGCCGCCACATTTCTGATTTCAGAACACGGCAAGCTTTCCTTGCATGCCCTGATGCAGTGGTGTAGCCAGGGGGGTGGCACACCGGGCACGTGCCCCCCCCCCCCGAAATTTTTTTTTCGCCATGGCACACATAGGGAAAAATGACCATTTCAAGGAGGTGCACCCCCCGAAATCAAGGTGGTGCCCCCCCCCCGAAAAATATTTCTGGCTACGCCCCTGCCCTGATGACGGCTGTAGCACTCCAAACAAGGTCTCCACGTCTGGGGGGCATCTACCCTGTCTACTGTACCAAGTTACCGTTCTTGCTTTGCACACAATTATGGCTATTAGAGAAGCAATATTCGCTTCGTTGGAAAGGTTATTACACTGGATAGAGCCCTGTGTACAAGAAACATATTGCAACAGGATAGAAAGCTGGGCTAGTTGGTACATATGGCATCCTTGAAGCAGCGCTAAAAGACAGAGACTAAGAAAGGGCGAACACACAAGACGAGCGCTGACTCGCAACTGAAAAATTTATTTGGAAAGATCATCCAAGAAAACAAGAAAAATGAAAAAACGAGGGGACGAAACGTGTGCACAAGCAAAGGGGTTATCTAGTCACTAACAAAGCACTATTTAACGGAACACGTGCTCAGCAGAAAGGAAAACTCTTTTTTCGTCAATGCCAATGAAGCTTGACTGACGCATGTCAGTCAAGAGGAATTCTACAGCAAGGAATTCTACAGCAGTCAGAGGAATTCTACAGCAATTAGTATTGATGTCGAAGATCTTTTTTATTCGCTCGAACAGGGTGAACTTATGCGCAGCGTCAAGGAAGCAGTTACGGAACACAATGACGAATTGGAATTTACGCAGCGTTGTGGAATGAGCTTAGAAGCATTTCTTGAGTTACTTATGTTTTATCTGAACAACACGTTTGTGGAATGGAGTGACCAGTTGTTTGTACAGAAAACGGGAATATGCATCGGCTCGAAAGTAGCTCCGGTGCTAAGCGACCTATACTTAAGCCGAGTCAACCGCAGACTTCAGGCTAACCTCGAGGAATTAGCGGGTTCCGTATTCCGCTATGTAAATGACTACTTAGTGTTTTTTACTTGCATTAACTACAGTAAAAGAGCAGCCGATATCCTAACAGTTTTCCGTGAATGCGGATATGGATTGAGGTTTACCCTTGAGCTGGTCAAGGACAGCAAGCTGCAGTTTCTTGATTTGTGCCTTTCTTTCGAAGACAGGCATGTGTGTTGGCAGTACCTTCCGAGATCGCAAAAACCGCTCCTTCCGTTTTCGCCCAGTCACTCGAAAGTGATAAAGAACGGAATAGCTTATTCCGCCCTGAAGTCTGCTTTGGCAAAGTCTTGCGAGCATGGCATGGAGCGTAGTTTCTTAACACAGATCCAGAGACTTCAACAAGCGGGTTACCCTAACAGTGTGCTTTCTAGTTGCAGTGAGAGGCTATCGAGATGGGTAAAGGGTCAGAACCGGTCCAAAAAACGTGACGATAAGCAAGGATACGATAAGGTAACAGTCTTACCTTATGTACACAAGCTGTCGCATGGGTTGAGTAATGTAGGCAAGAGGTACGGGGTTAAGACAGTGTTCTCTGCTCCATATAAATTTTCTGGAATATGTCCTCTCGTTAGGAAAAAAATAGAGCACAGTGACATGTTAAGTGAGGGCTGTGGTACGACCCATGTAAAGTCTACGTATGTGCCATGTAAGTGCGGGGTCGTCTATCAGATCCCTCTTACTTGTGGTAATTCTTACGTGGGGCAGACAAGCAGATGTTTAAATCTGCGCTTAAGGGAACATGAACAGACGCTGAAAAAAGAGGATGTTTCGCATCTAGCTTCACACTGTTACACGTGTGGGTGTAATCCAGTGTTTTCAGACACAAAAGTGTTGTCGTCACAACACATAGATGCAAAGTCACTCGGGAGGTGATAGAAGCCTTTCACATCAAAAGAATGGGCGACACATGCGTCAGTCAAGCTTCATTGGCATTGACGAAAAAAGAGTTTTCCTTTCTGCTGAGCACGTGTTCCGTTAAATAGTGCTTTGTTAGTGACTAGATAACCCCTTTGCTTGTGCACACGTTTCGTCCCCTCGTTTTTTCATTTTTCTTGTTTTCTTGGATGATCTTTCCAAATAAATTTTTCAGTTGCGAGTCAGCGCTCGTCTTGTGTGTTCGCCCTTTCTTAGTCTCTGTCTTTTAGCGCTGCTTCAAGGATGAATTAGATACAAATATCTTGTGCGGTTACCTCACTGCATCTGATGCCTACAACGTGTTTGCATACTTACTTTGCTCCTTTAGATCCGATACACAAACTTGTAATGCGCATTGTCGCTTCATAAAGATCGAGCTGTGAAGGTACCAAGTATATGAGAAAAGAATCACCACTGTTCTCATTAAAGGGACCCTGCAACACTTTTCCAAGTAGCCATGGAATGGATTCACTAAAGGAGCTTATTGCCTCACGAATTCATTGCCGCAAAAATTTTTGGAATCCGTCCAGTACGAGTGGAGTTACAAAGATTTCTCGCACGCTGCAATTGCATTCTCTCTTCTCTCGTCCCGTCGAAAGCGCTGGAAGCTAAGCAGGCAGGGATGGCACGGGGAAAGAAAATGCGTCACGCGCGCCTGGTGATCTTGAGCGCTTTTTCTCTTTCTTTTTTTGTTCGAATACGCTAATTTTCATTGCGATCGCGCGCGCACGCGTGGACAAGTCGCAGCCTCCCGCGGCGGCCTCTGTAACTACCGAGCGCGCCATGCTCAAATCAGCCAATGGCTGATAAAAAAAATCTCTCGTCGGTGACGAGTGATTTTTGGGTACGCAACGTCATTTGTCGAGAGAAGAGAAAGCAATTTCTGGCTGACTTTGAGAATTTATTGTGAATTCCACGCCGCGTGCTGCGCTATAATATTTGGCTCGCGTGTTCTCAAGAGCCTGGACTACCGATCGGCAGCGTTTTCTGAGCATGCTCAAAACGTGTTGCAGGGCCCCTTTAAGACGTAGGAGGTCTCCGATAATACAAGTTATACATTTACTGGGTTTGCTTATGCGCCATGGCGAAGCGTATATGCAGCTTCGGCAGTGCTAAAACATGCTAATAGCTTATGCTTAGTCGTACCTTTCCATCCGGAGATCATGCACTTACTTTTTCTGCACGCAGCACAAACGCTGAGATGTACGCACTCGCAGATGATCGCGTGAAATGCATTTCTACCTTGACTAAAATGTCGAATCGTGATTTTCCGTCGACAACCGGTTACTGCCACCGGCCCACAACGAGTGCCAATGTTTTCGCAAACAAAATGCGTCGTTATTCACACACCACACACAATATTCTCAGTTTCACCGTCCGTAAAGGTGAACCAATATTGTCGATGCCTCTCAACGCACACTACACGCCACAATAAACGCTGCACATTTTCGAAGACGACGCCGCTGTTCCTCGTACAGGCCGCCACGTGTGTTCACTCCTTCATGATAAACAGCCAGCCATCGTGGCAAAGTTTTCCGTCATGCAGTTCACCACACATCTAGATCTTCTCTGACACATACCACAGCTAATCTTGCCACATTAAGATGAAGTTTAAGCTTAAAACAAAACGAAAAGCGTGCCCCAAACACCGCGCGACTGTTCCTCACCGAGCTACCAGCGGTGGTGTTTTGCCAACCACAGCCTTGCACGTGCGCCGGTGACGTCACGCTGTGACGTAACCCGGGAGAGGTCTATTCACTCATCGTTGTTTACGTGAAGCACGTGCGGCTGTCAGCAAACAGGCAGCTGTTGCTAGTATGTCGCGAGTTGCAGTCTCCCCCTGACGTCAGACCTCTCTTAACACGTCACAGCGAAGCCACCCTCTCGATACCAAAACCGAAATTGCTGTTTTAAGGGTAGCGATATTAAAAATATATTCGATGCATTCCCAAGCACCACGACACTTTTTTTAGGGTTCTCGACACCCGCGCTTTTATTTAGAGCAAAAACCCGAAAATATTTAAAATTTGTGTCAGTACTCCTTTAACTGCTATCAAAAACATAGGTCCACTGGGTGAACCGGTTGGTCACGTGATCTCGCTCTCACAAATGAGGTGTACGCTCGCTCACTTGAAAATCAGCAGAGGTTTCACGATATTACGCCATGTCGCTGGCCAATCACATAGACCCGCGCACGTTGCTAACCCCACATGATCTCGTATAGTGTGTGTAGGCGGTCGGCGACGCGTATACATGTGCACACGGCGGCGTTTCGTTGTGAGCGGTTAAAGCCGATTGTCGGCGAAAAAAAAAATTAAAGGACACTGCCCTGTGCCCATTGAGACGGGGTTGGTCAGAACGGAAGCGCCATGCGTGCGCCTCCCTTCATGCATGATTGGACACGCTGGGCACAGCGACGCTACGCAAGCAAAGCGCGAGCGCTGTATAGAGTCCGACGCGAGGCGCGATCGACGCGACCGGCGTCCTTTGGCGCGCCTCGGCGGCCACCTGGCACCGTGCCAGGGCACTGACGGAGGGACGGACGGACGGACGTGAGCATGAGACATTAAAGGCTTTCGCCTTAATAAAATGCGTCAACTGCAGCTTACTGGTAATAGCTACGCTGAATTCATCGCCGAATCGATGCAGGAAGCCCATCCAACGTGATTATTACTAGTGAGAGAAGTGCAATCTGCAAATGAAAGGGATGCTCGCCCTGGGGTACAGTCGGCGCTGTCGCACTATGAGTTCTTGTTGTTTTATTTGGAAGTGTTTAGCTTGTGTTCCGCCTACTAAGCACTGCTGTGACGTGACAAAACTGCTGCGCTATTTACCTTTTGTTCATCTGGATAAAAAAAAAAAAGAAAGCCCGTATTTCCTGCGCGATGAGTTCAGTTGCACTGTTCGTACGTACTACGAATACACGTTCGAATTTTTTTCTTATTGAGTTCTCCATGAAATGTACGACAGTTGATAAGTTTAGTCAGGAAATCTACGTGGCTCACAGCGCTTTAGCGCTACGGAGACGTTTAACATGTACGCACTTGTTCTTGCTCCAGTAACAGTACGAAAAGATAACAGTACAGCAAAGAGCTTTTGTCGATTGATTATGTGCATGACAGATGTGTATGTTCCCTCTCTTTTTGTCTTTTTGTTAGAATACTGTCACTTAGGAAGGCTGTTTTCTGCTTAGTGCAAACATGGCATTATGCCTGTTCGGCCTGACAAAACGTTTGTGGTAAAAGGTGGGAGTTAATAATTTATTTTCTGTGGTTAGCCTGTGTATCTTCTTTAACCGGGAATATATGTTTTCAAACGTAACTGCAAGCGCAATAAAATGGAAACATATTCCACTAGCAATTACACCCGCCCCATTCGTACCTGCCTGCCATCTTATGCACCGCACACTTTCTATCTCCCTTCCAACCACCTACAGGCTACCGCCCATTCTCTACCCACCACGCCCACTATCCACTCACCAGCTACCCACCTTGCCCACTACCCGCCATGCAGCCACTACATTAATCTACTATAATGCTGGATGGTGGCTTCTGTGGCATTGCAGCAAACGCATCCAGCTCTTCGATGAACGCGTATCGGAACGCATCGTAGCGCTGTGCGATTCAACCGAGCGACGCCCGCGTTCCAGGACGGCTGCGGCGTCCGAGGACGAAAGCCCGAGTGGCCAGCGGGCGCTGGTCCGTCGGGCACGGGACGCGGCAGCTGCTGTTGGAGCTCTGGACTGGTGGTGGTTGTGGTTCGAAGAAGGGAAAGGCGCCTAATTTCTGCAGCCCGGTCGGGAGCACGGCGCAGCGCCTTCTGGACTGAGAGCCCCACCCGACATTCCTCAATGAAAATAAAAAGTTTTTCTCTCTCTCTCTCTCTCGCCGCTGACTGCTCCGCCTACTGAGGAGCTATGAAAGCTGAACAGTCAGTAAACTGGGGGGGGGGGGGGGGGGGGTTAGGGCAGAAGCTCCTTAGGGTGTGGGTCGTTCCCTCCTCTGTAATAGTATGCTGTAGTAGCCACTTCTATACTCCATCTCACAATTACCTTGCAGCACTGCCGAAGCTACGAGGAGTAAACAGGCAGTGTCCTTGCGCAGCACATAATATAGTCCCGGGCTTAACTCTCATTTTCAACGAGGTGCAAGTGCTTTAGCTGTGCTTCTCGCATGACACGTTACGGCGCTACGTGGCACGTTAGGCCCTTCACGCGTGCACTTCGAAATTTCTGAAATAATGAAGGAGATTACCGGCTGGTAGCCGTAATAACCACCCTAACCTCGGTGACGTACAGCAACATGGCAGCCCCCCATACACCCCAGACCACCCGCTTCCATCCGAATTCGGGCTTTTTGCAGGCTCTCTGCCCGGACAGCAAGAAATAAGTGGCATAATCTGTCATCGCTTAGTCTAATCTAACGCTCAGGGCAAATAATCAGGTATTTTCTTTCGCTATTATTTGTATCGCTCGTTTGTTTTGGGGCTGCTAGGACTACTGAGGCGATGCCAAGCCATAAAAGTGGTTTGATGTTAACTGGGCAGATGTCGCCACAACATTAGCGTCGGTGATGCGTTGACGATGCGAAACACCCTGAATGTCTATATTGTTTTCTGTGCCAGTCATTTGCTGTTCCACTCAAGAATGGTACGCGATAGCTGCTGAAAGGGCGTCGACCGCGCTGACAAAAAAGAACTCGGTGAAAACGCCAGTATGAACGCTGTTATGAAAAGAACCACGTTCCTCACAAACGCCAGCGAACACGCCCTGCGCAAGTGGGTTTCTGAACATAAAGAAACAACGAGGTGGCGTTCCCGCAGAGGCTTTAGCGTTTTGTACTAATTGGAGGGAGTAAGTATCGACAAGGTATAGGCGAGCCGACGCCAGAGAGATGACGAGCAGACGACGCGACGCGGATGAACACGTCTCGAGGGGGGCTTTCGCCTTTCCTATTGGCTAACAAGCCCTGCAGCTTCCACAGTGCTGCAAGGTACTTCTGAGATGGAGTATAGTTAGTTTTAAGAATTGCTCACAGCTAGTTGGCGATGGCGTTGTGTGTATATGTCCTTCGAAATGATATCACTAGATGGCGTTAGTGGTTTTCGTATAGTTGACGATTAAAGAGGATAGATAGCGCTGTTACAATTGGGATCGTCGGGCCGACACGGTACTCGGAGTCGAGCACCGGAGGTGGACTCCATCGTGATCAACGGGGAGGTGAACTTCACCAGAGAGGAGGTAGTCAGCTCCACAGTGCTCTCGTGTGAGTCGCATGCAAAACCAGGGCAGCCGGTATCTGCGGAGCATGCGGCGGCTCCGGTACTTACGGCGAAACAACCCATAGCCAAGGACGCGTGGACGGCGTCCGTTGGAGGCCGATGGGATGATAGAGTCCACTTCACGGGAACCGCGCCGATGGGAGCGTGAACCACGTTCCCAGACGAGAGGGGTCCGTGTGGTGCCGTAGCGTGAACTGGTATCGCGGCGCCGATGAATGAAAGTTGAGCCGCCAAGGAGGCCTGCGCGCGTCGTCTCCGGTCGGCGTTCGCAGAGCCGGAAGGTTACGGGGTGACGAGGAGGCATAGACGCTGTCCCCGTCGCTGTTTTACCGAAGATTCCCTCCGGAACTTCGCCCCACTCATCATCATTCACCTCGTGGATATGCTGTGATTTTTTTAATGCGAATGCATTTCTTAGTCGGGCTATGTCAGGCGGCGTTGTCCGGCGGCGTCCGCGGAGGAGGAGGAGGAGGATAGGTTGAGGAGGTGTCCGCGCGCCGGCAGGTGTTCTCTCCGCTCTCACTCCCTCTCCCATAGCAACAGCTGCGGGCGCGCGCGCTTATCCTCGCCCCTAGCAACCGGAGCATGTGGTGCGAGAGTGTAGGAGAGGGCAGGTGCAGTGCATCGCCGCTCCTTCTCTCGCCGTTCGCTCTCTCTCCTCCCTGCGCCCCACTCTCCCGTCCGCTCGCGCCTCACTCTCGACCGTTCGCTGGCTGGGCGCCTCTCAAGGCGATGGCAGAAGTTGGTGTCGGCGCAAGAAATGCATTCGCATTTCCTCACGATTCCCTTCGGGGAGGTGGGGGGCATTTTTTGACAGCTGAAGGCAAGGAAGTCTTCGATATCCAATTTCTAGCAGAGCTACGCTGAGCTCTGCGTTCCTCTTATCTCTACGCTCTGTTCCTCTTTGAAACGTGTACGCGTTCGTCCCCAACTATGATACGGTCACACAAAAATTTGTTTTTCAATGAAAAGTAGAGGAGGGTCTATTGTACCTATGCATATTAAAAAAAAAAGAATGGGGCTGCAAGGGGCTTCGTAGAACTTCAGGAGACTTGACTTTGCCCGCCGCAATCAACGCATCCTCCAGAAGATGCTGTGCGAACTGCTCAGGGCCACTGCCCTTTTCTTTTAGGGGCGAAGCACCTTAGGGTGTGGGTCTGTCCCTCCTCTGTAGTATGTAGTAGTAGGTAGCCACCGTAGGTAGGTCATATGTTGTGATGTCACATATGGCCCCACTACCGTGCCATATGTGACATCACCACTTTCCCTGCATTTCACCGATCACAAAGCGGTGATAATGAAGGGACCACGTAAACCAACAGTAAAATAAAAGTTTGATGCTTAATATATACACGGTGTTTCACACTCTTTATGTGATGTACTGGGCGAATTTCACGGAAGAGTTTCACGGTTTACCGATGATTCCCTCCGGAACTTCGCCCCACTCATCATCATTCACCCAGTGGATATGCTGTTTATTTTTTTTCTCCTTGGGTGTAGTGAGCAGGTAACCGCAGTCCTTGACTATGGGTTCGCCGACGATCCCTTCCCTGCAGCCGAAGATGATGGTATGACTGGATGATGATGATGATGATGATCATGGACCTGGGCCAGCTGCGGAGCACAATAGAAGCCATCAACAGTTTTGTGATTTGGCGTGAGCAACGACCAAACTTCTAGCACTCCTACGCACTTAAATCACGCTCTTTATCGTGCACGGCCGCGTTCGTGCAGCAGCGATGCTCAAAATCGCGCTTGCAAAAAGCCTTCGGATTAGAACGAAACACGCACAACTTCGGATAAATATGAAATTGTACAACAACCCAGTCTTGCGAAATTTCTCCTTACAAAGCTTCCTATAGGGTTAGCATTGTTTTGGGAACATAGGCTGCGTTTCTTTTCTTTTTTTTTTTCAGCTTTCAAGAGGTACGTAGTTATA
Source organism: Rhipicephalus appendiculatus (assembly GCA_030522465.1). Lineage (NCBI taxonomy): Eukaryota > Metazoa > Arthropoda > Arachnida > Ixodida > Ixodidae > Rhipicephalus > Rhipicephalus appendiculatus. Next base: position 541,172 of record JALIZH010029322.1, on the reverse strand, counting down.
TGTAAAGTTCTCATGTAAATTATTTTTTTAATCTTAAAGGTCGTAAATTTCTAACCACACTTCTCACAAAAAACTCGCACCTTGGCGCGCCTCAGAGCAGGCGGGCCAGCCGCCTGCCCAGGTCCATCCTGGTCTGAAGGCAGATGATGGTAAGCGAGAAGGTGCCGGTGGCGTTCTCGCGGTACGAATATTCGATCTTGTCTCGCCAGACATTCTGGTCAGCTGAAAAATACAAGTTCACCGATCCACATCATAAGCAAGGAATAATATAGAGTAAAGGTGGGCACTAAGGATGTACGAATAGTAAATTTTAGGCTCGAAGTGACTTCGAAACGAAAAGTGGTTTGGACAAATCATTTCGAATCGAATAGTTCGAATTGTACAGGGTGATTCTTTTAGAACTTATGTATTTCATTGGGTTGTAGTTTTGATATAAATTGTCCGATTTTTATGCGGTTTGCGGCAAAATCATTAGGAAGGACGAACATTTAATTGCCCATCCTTGTTTCTTTTTTTATGTTCAACGCTGAAAAAGAGATAATAAATAAGAAATAACCAAAACCGCGAAATGCTACACAAGGATGGATGGCTTGAGGTTATAGAACGTTAAAAGCTCCGACTGCCATGCTGCATACGAGACTTGACTAGTATATGTTTACGAAGGTTATAAAGGTTATATAGTTTTGTAGCCTACAGCAGGTTTCTTGATTTAAGCTGTTCTCACTTCAACAGCATGCAGCCCCTCTTGTATCAGATTTCGCGGCAGGTTGCGGTTTCCGCTATTATTTCTTTAGCGTTGCACATCAAAAAAAAACGGGACGGGCCAACAAATTTTCATATTGCCGCAAAACGCATTGAAATCGGACAATTTCTAACGAAGCTACAACCCAATAAAAAAAAAAACGGCCACTCTAAAAAAGTTACCCTGTATATACCACATATTATAAAGCAAATGAGCATATTTTTACAATTACTTTTTTTTTCAACTAACCTAGACATGTGCGAATGTCAGTTCTTTGGTTTCGTAGTGAAGTGGGGTAGTTGCAGGAGCTGAAATTCAGTAGTGTGCTAGCGATAATCGGTGCGGTATGTTACGTTTTCACATTTACTATACTTAGCATATATGAGCATGTATAACAAGCTTTTAAACTTTAAAAGTAATAATTGATGTTAGGGTATTATGTTCATTTTAGCATGCAGTGTCGTTTCGCGGCAGTGCAAACTTTTTTTTCGATAAGTGCTTTCACAGCATAGCACTCCCGCACTGCAGAGAAACCACCTTTCGAGCGGGTTACATGCGGTTTTATACATACGTCTATTCGTTCATTTCGAATACTCCGAAATTATAAATAATCTAAGTTAGTGTCGAAGCGAATTCGAATACTGTAAAGTTCGTTCGGACATTCGAAGGAATGGAACATGCGCGCATGCCTAGTGGCGACACATTTTTCCAATGTGAAGGAGATGTGTTTTCTTGTTTCACAGTTTACAACGCTGCTGCAAAGTTTGGCTAGAATCGTTTACTATTTCTCAATTTTCCACGAGGAAGAACAAAACAAAGACACAGAAACGCAAGGCCTGCGCATAACAGACATCACAGTCGAAGCTGGGAAAGCCCTTTCAAGAGCTCGTTCAAAACTCTTTAAAGTTGACTATTGCAAGTACAGTTGGAAGGTACCCGTATGCTGAAATCATCCAGTTTCGAAGCAGGTAAGCATGCACTACACCACAATTTCGCATTTGGTGGAGTAGCATCGTACCCGCTGTGTCTGTAAGAGGTTATGTGAACCTACATATCTGCAAACATTGTTGATGTTGTGGCCAATGAAGAATGATGACTGAACCCTTTGTAAAGGGTGGGAGGCTTAAAGTCTAGATCCGTTAAGATATTCACGCTGTGTGACACATGGGGTGATTTTATTACCCTTCTGCCACGTTATACTGCATCTCTGAAAACGATACCTTATTCGACATGTTGCTTGTATAGGGTCTTTTAACGAAGTTTTAAAGGGGCCCTGCGACACTTTTCCAAGTAGCCATGGAATGGATTCACTAAAGGAGCTTATTGCCTCACGAATTCATTGCCAGCAAAAATTTTTGGAATCCGTCCAGTGCGAGTGGAGTTACAAAGATTTCTCGCACGCTGTACTTGTATTCTCTCTTCTCTCGTCCCGTCGAAAGCGCTGGAAGCTAAGCAGGGAGGGATGGCACGGGAAAAGAAAATACGTCACGCGCGCCTCGTGATCTTGAGCGCTTTTTCTTTCTTTTTTTGTTCGAATACGCGAATTTTCATTGCAATCGCGTGCGCGCGCGTGCACAAGTCGCGGCCTCTGTAACTACCGAGGCGCCATGCTCAAATCAGCCAATGGCTGATACAAAAAAATCTCTCGTCGGTGACGAGTGATTTTTGGGTACGCAACGTCATTTGTCGAGAGAAGAGAAAGCAATTTCTGGCTGACTTTGAGAATTTATTGTGAATTCCCCGCCGCGTGCTGCGCTATAATATTTGGCTCGCGTGTTCTCGAGAGCCTGGACTACCTGATCGGCAGCGTTTTCTGAGCATGCTCAAAAAGTGTTGCAGGGCCCCTTTAAGCACATGCAGAGCTCTGTGGTATAGAACACTGTACTGCCAAGCAGAGCACCTGGGTTCAAATCCCGCTAGAGTCCCCTTTTTCTCCCGCTTTGCGTGTGTTTCATTTCCTTGCAGTGCATGCAGAACCAGGCAAAATTTATTAGTGGCTCGCGGAACTCCGAGGAGGGGCCTGCGGAACCCACTTTAAGAAACCATGCGTTAGAATAGGATTCAGTTTCGGGGTTAACAGACACTATAGACTACATATTACAGTTGGGGATTTACTTTCACTGAAAATTTAACTTTCCACGCAGCTAACACACCGACATTTTGTTTTCAAATCTAAAAAAAAAATTAGGGAGACAACATACCCGGAGGCTTCCGGGTGCTCAGAACGCCTTCGATGAGTTCCCTGCCTTGTAACCAGTTCTGCGGCCCCTTCTGGTCATCAATTGTCGCCGCTAGGACCCTAGCGGTGGCCATGGAGAGCACTATCTGCGAAACATAATAATAATAATGATAATAATAATAATAATAATAATAATAATAATAATAATAATAATAATAATAATAATAATAATAATAATAATAATAATAATAATAATAATAATAATAATATCTCGAGTATGTAAAAGCCAGAACCACATAGTGGACGGCACTGACACCGCACAGTTGTACGAGCGTCTGCATCTGCAATACATGCATTTAAATGAGTACCACGGCTCTCATATGAGATGGTGCCATCAGCCCACATTATCGACATTACGATAATGTAAGAGCATATAAGGTACACCTCTGCAATTTTTTATTAACATCGCGTGAACGCAGACATGACGGCGCCTCACATAGGGGAGAAGTAGACAGATTGCCTCCACGACACGCAAGCGCAGGGCGCAAACGTGTGCCACGACGCACTATCAGCCTTTTCTATGCGGTCGTGTGTTAAAAAAGCCGGTGAGACGCTGATAATCGTGTCGCTTATCTCGCTGCAGCTTCTCATCGGTATTAGAAAATACCGTATCCTGGGGTTGACGCTCGTGAGATAGTAGTGAACTAATTCCGAAGGTGTACATAACGGATTGCAGCTAAACCTCAATTACTAATTCGGTAAAAGTCAGCAACTCACTTTATATCGATATCTTGTGTTGTTGTAAGGGCTGTTCAAGATTAAACGAAAGAAAATGCGCGCCAGCTTGCACAGTTGCACTTGTTTCCGTGCACCGAAGGCGCTTCGTGGAACGCGATTCGCATGCTACCCGGCTGCGGCGGGAGCCGTAATGGCGGCCGTCTAGCAGACGACGCGCATGTCGTAACTCTCAAGCAATGCCCGCGGGCATCAAGGCACCCTAGCGCTGCTGATGCTGCCTTGGATCCCTCAAGCTACGCGTCTGTGCAGCGCACTTACAAAGAGGCAGCAGTGAACGACAGCGCGGAGTGCTTTAATTATCGCCTTTGGAAATCGTGGCGTTCTGTTAAAACGGCGCCAAGCCACACGCATTAGGGAGCTAGCAGCAGTTAGCGGAATATTCTTATCTAATCATTATGAGGTTGTCGGCGATTAAAACGTGTTCCTGCATTCACCACATCCAACAATCATCGCGCTTCCGTGCAGTTCCGATGCTTCCCTATAGAGGCATCGTGGCACTCGTGCTGTGACACTGCCCCGTCGACGTCTTGGTATGCTTAACCGCATAAGTTGCTATCAACGCGGCGAAGCGGACATTTAGAATTCAGCACGGCGACAAACGGATCGACTCGCGGAAGTACCGCTTTGGGCCTGCGCGATAAGCGGCGCGGCAACGGGGGTGGCTTCCAAGGGACGCCTTTACAGACCTGCTGTTGGGACAGAAAGTACGAAAGATCGGACGCCGACGAGTTTTAGCACCCGAAATCTCGCACATCCTCACAAACTGACTGGAAGGGATTTGTGGGCGGGAAGTGAAAGTCATCTCGTAAAAATCGGCAGCTGAATATTTTCTGCAGCCATTTCAACACAGTTACGACGAACGCAGTGGAATCCTGTCGAAACCTCTAGCACCATGCATCCCTACCTGAAGTACTTTTCGCCTCAGTATCTTGTATCAGATATCTTGACAAAATGTTCTCTGTCTATGATAAACAGAGGGGCGCGATAATACGGCACACAAAGAACAGTAATCTACAAGCACAGGGGCTCCGTGCAGAGGGAGATTGTAGATGCCTTCGTTATCCACAGGGAGGGGCTGGATTGCATCAGTCACCCCTCTATCAGTAGGAGGGGAAGATGGTCCTTTTAGAACGCCACTTGACGTAGGCATGCTGACCGCAATGTTTTTAGTTTTTTTGACGACTCGTTGGGTTTGATACGATTGCATAGTGGTATAAATAGGTCTTTCCTGAATAAAAATATTTCAGTTGCTAGTAGCGCGTCCTCCCGTGTCCATCTTTTTCTTTGTGTGCCGTATTATCACGCCCCTCTGTTTATGATGAACCGAGCGCCAACTCGCCCAACTTTTTACTTTACTGAGTTCTCTCGCATATGCATGTGTCTTTGTCAGGTGTCAGAATTAGCGCGCAAATAGTGAAGGATGCAAAAGAAAAATTCCGATGCCTATGGCAAAGGGAAATTTCATGGACATTGCGATACCTGCACAAGATCTTTACGGTAACATCTTGACTTCCGTTACCTTAAAGGCGCTGAGACACCAAATTTTGAGGCCATAAGAAGCCTGCCTTTAGGTTTCCACGGTAAGCCAATACACTATGCACGAAGTGTTGGACATAGCAACTGTTTAAAATATATTTGAATTTGCTTCCGCATGTGCCCAACTTCTTATTGTTCCCGGTGGGGACCCATCGCGAGCACGTCTCACACCGACGTCGCTGTATGGGAAGCATAGAGAGAAAGTTTAAAGGCCTGACCACATGTACGCGTTGCAGCGCGTCACCGCGTGGCTTTTTGACGCGGCGCCGCGCCCTCTCTCTATGAAAAGAGAGGGCGCGCCGCTTCGCGTAGCCACGCGCCCTCTCTCTTCATTGAGAGAGGGCGCGGCGCCGCGTCAGAAAGCCACGCGTTGACACGCTGCAACGCGTACGTGTGGTCAGGCCTTTACGCCATACCACATTGCAGGGACGGGCGATGAGTGGTGACGCATCGCAGCAGCGCCGCACCGGGCGAGCCTTGAGAGCATCGGCTGCCAAGCCGCATTCACTCGCTTTTCTCAGCGTGTTGCCAGACTAGCCAACCTTGCGGGCGTTTTGCAAAGTGCTTCGCAACTTCACGCGAATTTGTTTGTCTGCACGCTTCTGTGCATTAGCGTAATGCCACTGCCCGTAGGCGTAAGTGTGACTGGCTGGATAGCACAGAATTGTTATTGCGGAAACCTAGTGCATTACACGTATAATAATAATAATAATAATAATAATAATAATAATAATAATAATAATAATAATAATAATAATAATAATTGTCAGGGGTTTTACGTCCGAAATCCACGATATGATCATGAGAGACGCCGTAGTGTGGAGGGCGCCGGAAATTTCGACCATCTGGGGAGTCTTTCTCCTTTGGTGCAAATTCTTAGCAGCGACGCAATTTCGAATGCGTAGCCTTTTCAAGCATTTTTTTTTTTGTTATCAATGGCACTAGTTGAAAACAAAAGAAGCGTGTTGTGATTTTCCCAGGCGCCACAAGGTGTCAATGCCATCGTAACCAGTTTTATCACAACTACCTCTGCGTACACCGATATAGCGCACACGCTAGAATTCTCTACTCGATAAATTTCGGCGAGTTTTGAAAGCATCCTGACGGTTCCTCGCGCGTGCGCCTCCTAGAGCAGTAGCTGCAGCACTGTCCGCGTTGTCATGCTTCTTAGACAGTGACACTACTCTCCAACTCGGCATGCAGAAATCGAAACGTAAATCTGTTGACGTACAAACGCATCATTTACCGTGTTTCATGATTCCTGGAGCAATAAAAAAAATGTTTTAAGAAATATTCGAGAGCCTTTGCGCTACCGGGAAAACGGGGGGGATGCGAAGATTGGCGTGTTCGTGCATGACGTCACGCTTTTCTTTCTTTCCTTCTGTCTCTCTACATCATTGCGCAATGCTCCCTTTTAAATGTTGCCATCCTCCATGCCAGAAATTGCACTGTCATCCACGTGCTTAACAGCAGCGCAAAGCTTCAATTTGTACAGGCAATCAACTATGGCCATGAGTTCAAATCTACACAGCAATGAAATGGGGCAACGCGAAAAGCAAGCCACCTCGATAACCCCCATACAAGATCAGACTGCTGTATCGGGAACGACCGATCGGCGAGGAGCCCGTGATAGCATCGATTATTGAGCATCAGTTATTGGGAAGCGGCGCGAAGAAACACTCGTGTCAGCGGTGCACCTTCGAGAAGGCCGCGTTGCCTTGCTCTCGTGGGCGCCGTGATGAACTCTTCGCGGTCACGCCTACAATGCGAACGACACTTTAGAGGCAATACAGCTTGAAAAAAAAATTACACCATCTCCCGCTAAAGGGAACCATGCGTGGATGCAAAGCAGCGGGGGAGATGGTTAGCTTGAGCGGGAGAAACGTCGCCGCTCTCGTTTCGCGGCAGCGGCCCGGGCGCTCATCGCGGCGCTGCACAGGAGAGAGAATGAGGCGCGCTCCGTCATTTTTATACCGCGGAACTACCGTGGTGCCCCCCAGCGGAGTATGCAGCTGGCGCACCACCTGCCGCGCGCCGCTCCGTAGAGGATTCCTAGAAGAGAGAACGGGGGGGGAACCGTAGGAGAGGAGAGAGAGAGGGGGACGCGCATGCGCTGTGGGTGTGTGGGACGCGGGAGCCGCTCCGCAGAGTAGAGGATTCCTAGAGTAGAGAAAACGGGTGAGCGTATACGAGAGAGGGGTAGAGGACGCGCATGCGCTGTGGGGATGTCGGACGCCACTCCGTAGAGTAGAGGATTCCTACAGCAGAGAAAGGGGCTGAGCGTAGGACAGAGGGGGGAGAGGACGCGCATGCGCTGTGGGACGCGGGCGCCGCTCCGTAGAGTAGACGATTCCTAGAGTAGAGGAAGGGGGGTGAGCGTAGGAGAGGAGATATATGGGGAGGGGACGCGCATCCGCTGTCGGGGGAGTGTGGGACGCGGGGGCCGCTCCGTAGAGTAGAGGATTCCTAGAGGAGAGAAAGGGGGTGAGCTTAGGAGAGGGGAGAGAGGGGTGGGGACGCGCATGCGCTGTGGGGGGTGTAGGACGCGTGACGCGGGCGCCACTCCGTTGAGTAGAGTATTCCTAGAGGAGAGAAAGGGGGGTGAGCGTAGGAGAGGAGAGAGCGAGGGAGGAGACGCGCATGCGCTGTGGTGGTGTGCGACGCGGGAAGGAGGGACGGACGTCATTTTCATACCGCGGAACTACCATGGCGGCCCCAGCGTAGTAGGCAGCTGTCGCACCGCCTGTCGTGCGTGCCGCTCCGTAGAGTAGAGGATTCCTAGAAGAGAGAACGGGGGGGGAACCGTAGAAGAGGAGAGAGAGGGGGGGTGTGGGACGCGGGAAGAGAGGGACGGACAAAGCCCCCCGCAAGCACATGCAAGCAAGATCAAGGAAAGGAGTTAACGTGGGCGACAGACACCACCGGTAGTGCGCGTTATTCTTTGCTTGCACCCACCACCTGCCTATAGCTATTGCTAAGCAGCCACTCTGTGCTCTCGGCCAGGACTCTGATGACTGCGGTGGTGGTTGACGGCCTTATTGTACAACAGTGTTCTGGTTCGCAGTGTGGGTGCTTCCCTACTTTACGAAAGTGACCGGACGCGGGACCCGAGACGCAGGACGCGGGACGGACAGAGCCCGGAGCATAAGATGCTTCGCATCTAAAAACGCACAAGCCACACATTTCATGTTGCAAACCCTTTAAGCTTATATTGCAACGCACTATCATATATATGAGAAGCTTTCCTGTAATTCAATGCAGTAGACTAGAAGAGGGTTATCTATTGAAATTGGCAGAATGCACTCACCCCGTGATTGGTGTTCGCGTGGTTTAGAGCATTGATGCGCTGTTGCGTAACCATGCTCTGGTGCGCGTCTGTTGCTTGCAGTGTTTGCATGGGGTGAGGCAGCGCCTGAAATTACCAGTGAACACAATATGGCAGAGGGACGCACCAGACCCCCTGGCTATGGTTGTTTGCGAAACGTATTTCGTTACTTTCGCAGGCCTCTTTTATCTCTGCTTTAGAAAACATTTACCTAGCAATTCATACCTGCCAAGTCTCCCGGATTTCGACCATTCTTCACGTTTGTACAGTTGGCTGGAAAATCTCCCGAAAATCGAAAGTTCTGTGCGTGATCTGGCCGCATTGACAAAAATCCAACGCGATTCGATCCAGGATTCATGCCAAATCAACCAGCGTTTTTCTGACCATCATAAATATGGCTGAAAAAATTTCCACCTTTTTCTTGAATTTCAGAACTCGTTCTGCTAATTTATTTCTGTTCCCAAAATATTTTCCGCCTATCTAATTTTGAGAATTTGTATATTTGCGCCGAATGTGCTTGAGGGCATCAGAAAACGTTTTTTAAATGATATTTATGTGATTTACTCGATAAAATAGTGTTTGCGGCCAGATAATGAATTGATGTAACTGTAAAGATAACGACTTCTTTATGCATATTGCCACGCGCGTTTCTTATTTCAAGTTCGCTGTATTCGGTTTACGCCCACAAAGACTCAGCAATGCTCGGCGCCACAGACCGCGTCTGGGTGTTCGAGAAACTTCACGATTATAGTTCGATGCGTGTGGTATAAAAGACTGCGCGTCCCAACAATAGTCATTTTATCGACGGCCGACGCTCTGTTCGCCGCTGTCATTGCACAGTGTGTATTGCTGTAATCAGACCTTTCGTTTCCCGGCCACAAGTTTCGGCCGAACAAAGAGTTTCATCTTGGGGCGCGATTCTCGATGGGTCCACCTAGTGGACATGTCCACTTCGGACGGAGCACGTTGAATTACTTGAAAACACGGCGAGTCGTGACGTCATGGCGCTCTTGACCACATCGAGGCACCGAACGCGCCAGCACATTCCCAGCGTAAACAGGAAGTGGACGAAATCTACAGTAACAGGACACTTAAACTTGACAAGCCTAAACTTGCGCATGACCGTGATCGAATGTTTGAAGAACGATGCAGGGAATGCGTACCGACCTTCCAGGTGCGTCAGGCGGGCGGCGGCGTTAAACCTAATTCAAGGGCTGACGTGATTTAGAGTTCATGCACGGCCTCCGAGATGTGCGTCCGAAAGCGGATCCCTGGGGGGAAGCATTGGTTGTGCCCATAGAGTTTCATACAATAACATGGAGGGGAAACTGTCACGGCGATCGTTGTACCACCATGGGAATGATGGGAAGTACAGGCTTCGAATTGGATAGCGTTAGCTAGCGAACTGTCTGCGAATCTTGTTCTACAGTTTCAGTTTCGCTTTTCGCGCAGCTTGGATAGTGGGGTGCAGTGCAAAGCACACAAGCAGTACCTTTGTTGTTCAGAGAGGCTGAAGACCGTTAGATATGTTAGTTTTCTGCGACGCTGCAGCTTTACAGGTCTTATTTGACAGTCTTAGCGAAGGGCCCCTGCACTCGCTGTTTGCGAAGATATAGCGTCCCATGCCAGTGCAGAAAATCTTTTTGTATCTGAGGGAGTATATCTTTTATCATTTTTAGCGCACAATAATGTGGTCTATCTGGGACCGTATGAATATTACGCGTGGCTTGTCGCATCGAACTATCAAAACGCACGGCCTATGTCGTCACTCCCACGTGGTGAAGCGTCATTTCCGACCACAAAAATAGCCGCTGTATGTCACTCCAGTCTCCGTGCTCCAGTCCGAAAACAGTGTGGTTTCTCCGTAGAAGTAAAATTATATCATCTGTAAGGATGACAACGCCGAAGCGGCGCGGGCACGCGCTAAGGGACCGAGAAGAGAAGGAAGACGAGGAGAACGAAGTCGGAGAATAAGAACAGCCGGCCTACTGAACAGGCGTTGTCTCTTGTTCCTCTGTCTAGTTCATGACAATGGCGCAGTCGTCGAAAGGCTTTGGCAAACCCCAACTGCTAGCTTGAGACAACGCGTCTTCCCGAGGAACGCCGTCCCGCTTCCTCAGTGATGGAGCCCGCAAGTCGACCACCGCCGCAAGTATCCATTCCACCACAAATGGACGGCGTCCAGGCCTCCATTGTGCTTCCGGGGAACTACTTGACTGGCGGCGTGCTACTTCGCGCCGACGATGTGCACGGGCTCCTCTCGCCTGGTGAGGCCGCTCCTTGTTCCCATGGCGAGTATTTCATGACCGGGACTCTGCCACCATCTGAGCCGCCAAAGGACGCCGTCCACGCTTCCTTGGTCACGGACCACGCCGCCGTGAGTGCTGCGACCACCGCATACTCCCGCGGCCACAACTCCTGGCTCATTGGGACTTTCACCCTACAGCGACACGGAGCTCTTCCGTTTCTTGAAACAAGTGGCAGAACGTCTCGACCGTTTTTCGCCGCTGAACTCCGTGTTCTCGCCTGCCGCATCACCACCATCGGCAGCTATTTGGCCAGTACCGGAGTTCCATGGCTTCCAAGACGACGTCTTCGGGTGGATTGAGACCGTCAACGCACTCGGCACCCTCCTTGCCTGGCCGGAAGACCGAAAATGGCTATTTGCCATCGACCGCCTAGGCGGTGCGGCCAAGGCATGGCACGGCTACGAAGGGATCAAACAACAATCCTGGTCAGAATGGTGTGCGAAGTTGACAAGTCTCTTCCGGCCCCTTTCCCACACTTGTGACCTCATTCCTGCCGACCCATTTTCTACCGCGGATGGGATATGTCAGCCTCAGCACCTCGGCAGTGCACCTCGGCCATCCGTCACCCTGCCCTCTCTGGTGGAACGAGATAGGGAGGGGCATGATGTAGCTGTGCCCTTTACCAACGCGCCCACTCCCATACATCGAGCTCACGTGGGGCCCCAGCTCGATGTCTCGTCGCAATCCTCCAGCCCGACTACAGACAACCAGACCACCCTCGAGCCTCAGCAGTTGGCGATGCCGCCTCGAAGCTCGACACCACCTGGATACGCGGAGTCGTTGTCCCTTGTCCTGCCGGACGAGCCACAAATTCACGCACTCTACCAGTCCAAGGATGCATGTGACACCACGGCTTACGCTCTGCCTGCACCGGAACCACCTGTCATGTCACCCGAGGCACCACCTAAACCGCCCCTAGAGCCATCGGACGTCCGCCACTTGCAAACTGGCGAGTCCCTCAATGAAGCCGACGTGTCTGCCAAAGTTGGCGTCGAAGATCGGTCACTAGAGCCCAAATCTAGCGGTGGTTCGGATGGTGACCTAAGCTTCGCCCACCCGGGCTGCTCTGCGGGACGAGACATTAGGGTGGACGGAAACCCGACCTTGCAACTAAAGCCTGCCACTGAACTCACGGTGGTTGCAGAGCTTACCTTCCCTCAACTTGAAATTTCACGGCCGTCAACCTTTCGGTGCAAAAGACTTCCGACAGCACGCTCAGGAGGGCGACGGGACGATCGTCGCAGGCACCCTCGTCCCGCGCCGACTGCTCACTGTTACGCACTCGTTGCGCCTTCTGCAGTGCACTTTGATTGGCAGCGTGGCCGAGACCAGTGGCCGCAACAAGGCAGCAAATGTCGGCCACCTGAGTGTTCGACGCGTCGAGACACGGCGTGGCGTACACAAGAAAGACCACACAGGCACAGCCAGAACCGCCCGCCAGAGACGTTTTCTATAACTGTGGCGCCCCTGTGTCAAGGACCTGTGGACCAATGTCATCCGCACTACCAATGTCATCCGCTGGACAGCATTTCGTCGCTGCGTGGCCGATACCGTCCGGAACGCAACAGCCAAGGCCGACCACCAGAAGTATCGTTGGCACGTCAGCAAGCCAAGTCACTGCGTGGTCCTGACCGGCCTATGCGAGGCAGCCAAAGCCGCCCGCCAGAGATAATTTCGGCAGCTAGTCATGCTACGACGCAGTCGCGGCCGAGTGTAAGGATGACAACGCCGAAGCGGCGCGGGCACGCGCTAAGGGACCGAGAAGAGAAGGAAGACGAGGAGAACGAAGTCGGAGAATAAGAACAGCCGGCCTACTGAACAGGCGTTGTCTCTTGTTCCTCTGTCTAGTTCATGACACATCATTGTTTTTTTGCGTTGGCACTCGCGCAACGGTATCGGTGCATTCCACAGTTAGGGAAGAAGCAATGAAAACAACACGCTAAATTTGTGTCGCAAGGCCCTTTTAAGCGACGCTCAACTAAAAAATTGAAGGACACTTTGTACATTCCGAAGTGCGTACGGCGAAAGCGTGTGGCCATTCGACTGACTATGTCATGTCTTTCTTCTTTTACACTCTCAGTGGGATAACGCACAAACGGAATGTGTGCGTAGTTTCTTTTTTAATTTTTTACCGCGAATCGCAGCGAGACATCTTCCTCCGTTCGCATGCGTTCTGTTGCGACTGGCCTGCTGCTTGAGCCGGCCAGCGGGTAGCGTGGTGCCGAGCGTAAGGTGTCGAACCGCAGGCCCATCGATGTCCGGAGCAGAGAGCCGTGGCAGTGAGCGACTCGGGAGGAAAACTTAACAGAAGTTTATTTACATGACGAAAGATTACAGATTGAGAGCCTAGTTACAAAAACATGTCTTGGGCTTTTATGTCGCCGCGTTGCCAACTCTGGGCGCATTGTCCACATCGTTGGCCAATACGGCTCTCGATGGCCTTGTAGCTCCACCCACGAGACTGGGGACCGACGTCCAATAGGTGCACGTGGAGAGGGCACCGTCGAAACGATGACCAAATATGGTCACGACAAGAGCACCACGGTTTTGCGCACAGTACCAACTTTTGCACACGTTTGCAGATCTTGGCCGGTGCTGGTTCCCGGAATTCTTCCGGCCGGGGGGGGTAGAGTCTCTGTGATCGTGCCGAAGAATGTCACGGCTTGTTAAGAAGATCCTCCGCCAGGCAACAACACGCAGCAGGTGTTCTGTGGACTGGACCTCGGCTTTGTCTCCTCGTTGCTTGGAATGTGACGAGCAGCCTCGTCCCCCCCCCCCCCCCCCGCCGGCAGCATCTTGCCACAAAGGGCTGTTCGCGGCACTGCCGCTGGAATTTCTGGTCACTTGACCACGCCGCACGCTCGTAGGCATTCCAGGAAAATGGATTAGACCTGCGCCCCCGAAGGGCAGTGAACCCGGGAGGAACTTTAGAAAAACAGGAGCATTTTCCGCGGCCTCTGCCGCGACGGCTTCCAAGGCCGATCGTAACAGCTTCCCCGGCGGCCGGTTGAGACCTCGACGTACAAAGGTCGAACACCTTTGTGGGGAGAGGTCGATGAAGGCGACGCTGAAGAAGTGACGTCCTGCGCTCCATCAACGCTGCTCTGCTGCATTCCTCTGCCAGCTCTGTTGATCTCGAACAACTGGTTTCGTCGTCCAATGTCGCAGAGGAGTTCTTCGCCTTGCCAGCCCGTTTTGCTTCCCGGAAGACAGCACCTGGGTCAACCACATGAGAACCACAACCGCAAAGCCAGCAAGCGCCCGAACTCTCTCCCTGAGACCCACCAGGCTTTTCACCCAAACAAAAACATTCTCTGCTTCTTAATTAAATTAGCAGCAATTCCAACAACCTAGAATAGGCTTCTCAAATGCACAAACACATGTTGTGACAGCGCACAACAATGAACAACAAAAAAATAAGACAATAGTAAACCTTAGACACATAACCAAAAAAAAATACCTATTAACACAAGCCAGAGTACCGACGCCCTCAAGTTCCTTAGAAACAGCGACTTGAGCCATCAACGTTGCTATTTCAATTCGTGGGACACCCTGACTCTTGTCCTACCACTCTTCCGACGCGCTCGCGGTTTCGACCGGGTGAGCGCGCCCACAAACCCATTCTCGAACGCGGGGTTCTTCTGCCGTAACAACCAATCGGATCTGTTTGAAAACAGATAACCATACTGCATCGGCAGATAGGCAGACACAGCTGCCTTTGTATGCAATACGCCAAAGGGGCCCTCGATGCGAACCTTAGCAATCGGAAGGCATACATTTCGCGCTTCCGCCGACTGCTTAATCCAAGTGCATTCACCTGTGAACTGCCCCGGTTTTACATACGAGGAATGGACCACGTCCACCGTTGCTGCCGAATCTCGCAGCACGCGACACCCCTTTCCGTTTACCCTCATTTCTTTAATATATGGCTCCAAAAGTTGCATGCTTTCAACCCCGCTGTCAACTGACAGGCAAGCAACCTTTGGCTCCTTGCAGAACGCAGCCATATGACCTGGCTTGTGGCAATTGTAACACACCAGTGGTCGCCTCTTTTCAAAAGCACTCTTTTTGTGCTGTTCTCGAGCCAGATTGGCTTCTTTCGCCTCATCCCCTGTCGCTAAGGGTTCGGCGTTGTGCGCTTGATTCTCTTGGACGGACTGTCCATTCCACCCAGTTGCCCTCTTACTCTGGCACTCCCGCTGGTGAATCTCCTTTCTATCAAGCGCACGGCGCGAGACGAACTCTTCTGCAAGCTCCGCAGCCTTCGAAACAGTGCTAACGTCCTCCCTGTCTTGCACCCAGAGCCTAACGTCTTGGGGCAAACGACGATAAAACTGCTCGAGTCCGAAGCATTCAACCACTTTCTCTTTATCCTCGAATGCCTTAGCCTCTTTGAGCCACTCCCTCATATTAGCCATTAGCTTGTATGCAAAGTCAGCATACGACTCATCTCTCTGCTTTACGGCGTTCCGGAACTTCTGCCTGTATGCCTCCGCTGACATTCTATACCTCTTTAGCAGGTTCGACTTAACCTGGTCGTAATCATCTGCTTCCTCCTTTGTCAAGCGCGCAATTACATCGGCAGCCTCACACGGCAATAACGTCAGCAAGCACTGCGGCCACATAACTCTGGTAACACCCGCCTTCTCGCATGTGCGCTCGAAGTTTACCAAAAACAGACCTATGTCCTCTCCGGAGCGGTAGGGTTGCATAAGGTCCTTGATTTTGAACGACTTTCGTTCTACCGCGCTGGATGCTTCACTGCCTTCTCTACTATTTCGAGCCTGGAGCAGCTCGAGTTCAAGGCGCTTTAACTCAAGCTCCTTTTCCAATCGCCGATTCTCCCTTTCTTCTGTTTCGCGTTTTAGCTCATTTTCCAAGCGCTTGTTCTCCCTTTCTTCGGCTTCGCGCCTTAACTCTAGCTCCTTTTCTAAGCGCCTATTCTCCCTCTCTTCTGCTTCCTCTTCGCGCTTTAACTTCTCCTTTTGCTCAATCATCTCAAGACACTCTGAGAGCTCGTCGTCATCTGCCTCAAGGTTCTCAATAGCCGCGATTATCTCTGGCTTTCTCATTTGCTCCTGGACATTCAAACCCAAACTTTTGGCTAACTCTAGCAAAAGCGGTTTTTTCAGTGCCTTTAGATTCATGGTTGCTGCAAGTGCTGCTAATTCTTCACTATTACAAAAACAACTACGTTCTCGTGCTCAGATCCACGTAGAACAGTAGGTACCGAAATTACCACCTTTCCCAACAAAACTCTAAACAAAGCCTGGTAAAATCTCAGTGAAGAAAAGTCAAGCACTCACCACACCCCGCAGCCATGATCTCGGCGGAGTCGATCCCGACGCTGGCATCAGTTTGTTGCGGACTCGGGGCTAGCAGGATCCCACCGTCTGCCATCCAGTTGTTGCGACTGGCCTGCTGCTTGAGCCGGCCAGCGGGTAGCGTGGTGCCGAGCGTAAGGTGTCGAACCGCAGGCCCATCGATGTCCGGAGCAGAGAGCCGTGGCAGTGAGCGACTCGGGAGGAAAACTTAACAGAAGTTTATTTACATGACGAAAGATTACAGATTGAGAGCCTAGTTACAAAAACATGTCTTGGGCTTTTATGTCGCCGCGTTGCCAACTCTGGGCGCATTGTCCACATCGTTGGCCAATACGGCTCTCGATGGCCTTGTAGCTCCACCCACGAGACTGGGGACCGACGTCCAATACGTGCACGTGGAGAGGGCACCGTCGAAACGATGACCAAATATGGTCACGACAAGAGCACCACGGTTTTGCGCACAGTACCAACTTTTGCACACGTTTGCAGATCTTGGCCGGTGCTGGTTCCCGGAATTCTTCCGGCCGGGGGGTAGAGTCTCTGTGATCGTGCCGAAGAATGTCACGGCTTGTTAAGAAGATCCTCCGCCAGGCAACAACACGCAGCAGGTGTTCTGTGGACTGGACCTCGGCTTTGTCTCCTCGTTGCTTGGAATGTGACGAGCAGCCTCGTCCCCCCCCCCCCCCCCCCCCGCCGGCAGCATCTTGCCACAAAGGGCTGTTCGCGGCACTGCCGCTGGAATTTCTGGTCACTTGACCACGCCGCACGCTCGTAGGCATTCCAGGAAAAATGGATTAGACCTGCGCCCCCGAAGGGCAGTGAACCCGGGAGGAACTTTAGAAAAACAGGAGCATTTTCCGCGGCCTCTGCCGCGACGGCTTCCAAGGCCGATCGTAACAGTTCGTATTTTCTCGCGCTTTGCGCATCGCGCAAACACCATCCGCGTTCCAGCGCTTAAATTGACGGACCCTTTGTAAATTCCAAAGTGTGTTCCGCGAACGCCCGTGTCCATTGAGACGGCGTCGGTCAGAATGCTTCCAAAAGCTGGGCACAGCGACGCTACGCAAGCAAAGTGCGAGCGCTGTAGAGTCCGACGCGACCGGCGTCCGTTTGCGCACCCCGGCGGCCACCTGGCTCCGTGCCAGGGCTCGGACGGACGGGCGGACGGACAGACCGAAGGACGGACGTGAGCATGAGACATTAAAGGCTTTCGCCTTAAAAGTGTCTGTTGTTGCAACGTAGCGTTTCGCGTGTTTGGCCATGACTGGCCTAGAGGGGAGACGCGACGTGCACCTTCGTTAACGCGCGTCGCGTCTGCCATCTAGTCCGCCCGTGTTGTGGTCAGGGCAGCTTCCAGGAACGCCTCTTGTACCTCCTCGGAACTAACTTGGAACATCGCTAAACGATTGGAAAAATAATTCTAATTGAGTGAAAACGAGTGGGCTACAAAGCGATCCAACTGCGTTACGCCGGCGTCTTCACTGAATACGTGCACGTCGGAAGACGCAGAATTGCAACTCGTGCATTCTCAGTAATCGCACGGCTCCAAACTTTTTAACTCCGACTTTCAGCCAAGACTTCTTCTGCAGCTACTTGGGGAAGTACGTTTTCACACGCTGGTCGTACAGTACGTGGGATTTTGTCAAGCTTCTACGAGTAAGTCATCACTGCACAGCGAAGACCCACACTGGTCCTGGTTACTAGCCACGGGCACACAACCCAATAAACGCTAGCAAAACTGCACAGACGCTACAGCACGGCTTTGAAGACGCGCGTAAAGACGCGGAATCTGGTGAATCTGGACCGCAATTTCTATGTCCATTACGTGTCACCACATGCCGACCCTAACTTCGAAGTTCAAGTGCCGTTCTACGAGATGTATTACATGTACTTCCATGTGCCAACTTCCAAGACATCTAAATGGTATCTCCTCCCAGTCTCCATTGCCAGCAACTCTTATCATCAATCATTCAAGAGTACCATTTTGAATATGTAACACCACTGCTATCTAACGCCGCAAATGGCACTGATAGTATTTGAATTGTAGGACATAGGAGGAAGAAACGCTATGGCGTCGTTTGCTCTGCGCGTGATCTGCATGTTGGAGTGGCGCTACCTCGACTGCAGAAGAAGTCAGGGCTTTACAATAAATCGTCTGACAACAAAAGTAATAAGGAAATAAATATATCCTGAATGCTTACCGCCGGATCGTTGTTCGCTTGCTGGTTGTTCGCTTGCTCGTTCATGGCGTCGTTTTTGTGGTCCTCTTGCCAAGCACGGTTCGCGTACGTATGCCCTCCACGCCCGCCTCCAGGCCGCTGAAGTTGGTGTCGCAGCTACCAGCGAGAGGCTCCCGGGGGAGGCAGCCAGTCCGAGTGGGTCGCGGTCGTTACTATCTTGCTCTGGTTCTAGGCACACCCGGGCTGCCTCGCGCTAGGCTCGCACCTGCGCGCGCGAACGTTCGCGTCAGAGCGAGCCCGTTCGTTGTTCCGGTGGTGACGATGGTGGCGCCTCGCGCGAGCTACAAGTTAGCTACAAGCAGTAGGAACAGCGGCACACTCGGAACCGGCGCCTAAGTTACCTTCACGTGTTGCAATGGTGGGCATAGTGGAAACTGTCGCGTTACTACCATCCTGACGGGGCAGGCGCACAGAAGAAAGAACACAGCAGGCAAGCGTTCCAGACCCCAAACCAAAAAAAAAAAAAAAAAAAAAAAAAAAAAAAAAAAAAAAAAAAAAAAAAATCACGCCATATCCACGAAGTGAATGATGATGAGTGGTCGAAGCTCGATCGTTTTCATCCATGGCAGAAAGAGAATGTGTGGTCTGGAACGCGCTTATACTTGTTCTTGTTCTTGTTAACCTTCTGCTGTGGCTCACACCCACTGTGGGGGGATTGGCCAAGAATTGAGTGGTCTTATACCCTATTATGAAAGTTTAGAATAATGGAGGTTAAATAATAAAAACCTAACAAATTTTATATGAAATTT
This sequence comes from Rhipicephalus appendiculatus, assembly GCA_030522465.1. NCBI lineage: Eukaryota > Metazoa > Arthropoda > Arachnida > Ixodida > Ixodidae > Rhipicephalus > Rhipicephalus appendiculatus. Next base: position 521,970 of record JALIZH010029322.1, on the reverse strand, counting down.
TGATGCTCGCTCAAATGTATAAAAATAATAATACTTTTTAATTAGTAATAGATAATAAATTAAATCAAAGCCCTATTTTCCATAAAAGAAAAGAGCGTCATCTTCATCGTTATCACGTGCAGTGGGTACATTCCACTATACTGAAACGCGCTTATACTTCATCGTTATCACGTGTAGTGGGTACATCCCACTATACTGCGTCATCGTCATCTTTATCACGTGTAGTGGGTACATTCCACCATACTGCGTCATCGTCATCTTTATCACGTGGAGTGGGTACATTCCACTACACGTGGCTACCTACCTACCTAACTACCTACCTACCTACCTACCTACCTACCTACCTACCTACCTACTACTACTACTACTACTACAGAGGAGGGACAGACCCACACCCTAAGGAGCTTCGCCCCTAAAAAAAAATCACAGCATATCTACGAGGTCAATGATGAGTGGCGCGAAGCTCCGAAGGGAATCATCGGTAAAACCGTGAATCTTCCGTGTATCGCCCCATGAATCATCATATAAAGAGTAAGAAACACTGTGTGTATATATTAAACATCAAACTTTTATTCTGTGGCTCGATAACGCACCGCAAGAAGAAGCGAAAGAGAAAGCACGCCAACCTCCATTATTCTAAACTTCCTTAACAGTTTATAAGACCACTCAATTCTTGGCCAATTACCCACAGTGGGTGTGAGCCACAGTGTAAGGTAAACAAGAACAAGAGCGAGCCGGCCCAGCGTACGGGCGTTGTCTCTTGTCTCTTCTTGGCAATGGCGCAGTCGTCGAACATGAAGCTTTACCCAAACTGTCCCCAAAGTGCTTTGGACGAGTAGAGCTCGTCCTAGTGGAATAGGTACTCCCCTCTAGCGTTCAGCACGAGAAGCGCTCGTCTACGGCTTAAATTGCATGTAATCCACCAGATGGAAGTATTTACTCGATGATTTAGTTTTGTTCTGCGGCAGGAGCGCGCTTTTTGTATGAAAAGATGGCGTGCGGTGGCGGCGACCCATGCATAGCTGGCGCGTCAACGCGAAAAAGAAGCTTTTCATCTTTGTCATCTTCTTCGAGCGATGATGGTTTGGATACAGATGTTTATCTTGTGTCCGGAAGTGAAGACAGCGATGACGGGGAATGGAACAGCTCATCCGGTGATGATGACAGCTCGGAAGCAAACATCGCGAGGGCTAGCCAGTGAAGCCGCTTTGCGTTATTCCGTGTTTCGAAATTTTCCACACAGTCCCGAAGCTTCCTGAGTGAAATAGCCCAAGGGTGCTTAGCCTACACAAGGGAAGAAAGAAGTCGCACCTGCAACAGTGTTTTATTAAGGTTTTTATATTTATTAGCAGCAGGTAGCTGGTTTTCTATGCATTGTTCCGAAATAAACTTTATTGTGTTGGTTTGACTAAGTATGTGGTACAAATATTTTTTCAACATCGACTACGTGCTTTTTAGTATGATCAGATTCGAAATCAGCAATTAAAAAAAATAGGCACTTTTGGTCCGGAAATTGTCAAAAAAAATAAAGCACTTAAGGGGTTAAGGCAGACGCCACCTGTGCTCGTGCGTCCTCAGCGTTCCGGACAGGCCCTCCCAGGAAAGCCGTCCACGCTTCCTCGGCCATGGAACCCGCCCACCTGCCACCGCACCAACCACAGTTCGGGGACAGCGTCTATGCCTCCTCGTCACCCCGTAACCTTCCGGCTCTGCGAACGCCGACCGGGGACGGCGTCCAGGCCTCCTTGGCGGCTCAACTTTCATTCATCGGCGCCGCGATACCAGTTCACGCTACGGCACCACACGGGCTCCTCTCGTCTGGGAACGTGGTTAACGCTCCCATCGGCGCGGTTCCCGTGAAGTGGACTCTATCATCCCATCGGCCTCCAACGAACGCCGTCCACTTGTGCCGCCGTGAGTACCGGAGCCGCCGCATGCTCCGCAGATACCGGCTGCCCTGGTTTTGCATGCGACTCACACGAGAGCACTGTGGAGCTGACTACCTCCTCTCTGGTGAAGTTCACCTCACCGTTGATCACGATGAAGTCCACCTCCGGTGCTCGACTCCGAGTACCGTGTCGGCCCGACGATCCCAATTGTAACAGCGCCTATCTATCCTCTTTAATCGTCAACTATACGAAAACCACTAACGCCATCTAGTGATATTATTTCCAAGGACATATACACACAACGCCATCGCCATCTAGTGAGCAATTCTTAAAACTAACTAGAAGTGGCTACTACAACATACTATTACAGAGGAGGGAACGACCCACACCCTAAGGAGCTTCGCCCCTAAAAACAAGGTAGATAAACGGGAGAGATAATGTTCCGAGCCAATCGCGAGCCATTGAGATCAGTCTTCCACGTTTCCCAGATGTCATTAGTTTATGACACGGCATGTGTTTACCTGACGACATTAAAAAAAGTCGTGTAATTGGGGATAAACCCAATGACATGTCACGCGCATGCAGCACGTTGACCTGCCCAAATGTCCCATGACTGCCGCTGCTGCTTTGCGTACGTATTGCCGCGAACACTGTATTAAAAAAAAAAAAGAAAAGCGACGGCACAATGTTTCTGATTATGACACTAATTGCCACTGCACATTGCGTTCAAGGTCGCTTCTCCCTCTTCTACTTTTTTCCCCTCGTTACTGTTTCTGTACCGCAGGTGCCATTGCAATAGTTAGCGCCATTCACGACGTATCGAGCCACAGCTTAGCGATAACAACGGGCGCAGATAAGAAAACGCATACGAGTACGGGTGCATTGCTTACACTGCGGTTAACTGCAACGATTGCTACCGATATATATATATATATATATATATATATATATATATATATATATATATATATATATATATATATATATATATATATATATATATATATATATATATATATATATATATATATAATATGAGGATCTTTTTTTCCGAAATGGGCTAAATCCAAAACCGAAACTAGCACAAAGAAGGCTCCGTTGGCACGTACCACGGCCGGACTAGACTTACTCCCTCCTCCGCTCTCCCTTACGGCCTTCGCAATGCGCCCAGAGTGAAAGAACTTTTTCCTGACGAGTTGCTCAATGGCTCTCCGCATGAGGGCGCCACCACCTTACCGTATCCGCGGGCGCGTGGAGGCTGTACAGGCGCTCCCGCTGCGTTCTGCTGCTATCATTTTTCGAGTATCTCCTGCTCCGATTGGTGACATTCTTGCGTGCGCAACGTCCATACTTGTGAGCTGTTGCCCACGATATGAGTGTCGAGTAGACGACTAAGAAAGATCCAGTTTTCTGAGTTTTGACCAGTTGTCCTATTCTCAAAAACATACGCAGCCAGTTGCTGGAACGCGAGCGTTCAAACAGCACAGGCATCATTACTGAAAAGTTTGTTCAGAAACTTTATGAATTCAAAATGAAGAAAAACCGTGACATTGGCGAGAATCTACTAGGACGCATGTTTACCCGTCGAACTTAGAAAATATGAACGCCCTCTCCCCCTCCCCTCTCGCTGTTCAGGTTCCCTGAACAGCGAGAGGGGGCGAGTAAATAGGTGAAACGTACCAGCCCTTGCTGTTCACCACAAAAACAGTGGAGACGACAAGATTTCGTTTAGGGAAGGGAATTAATGTTTTGACGCGGAACTTTAACAGCGACCCAGTTGAAGCACGCTTCGGACGGCTTATTTCCAAGTGGGGGAGATAACGTAGGTTTGATGGAAGGGTCGTTACAGTTGCCCTTTATGACATTGTCAAAGGCAAGGCCAGCCTTCTAAAACAGATGCATGTGACAGAAACTCAAGTTGAAGAGCTTGCGACAGCTGTACCTCAGGACGTAACACAGCTGGAGGACCTGAAAGGACATTTTTTTGGGGGGAGTCCAGCGCCGCCTCATCTACATACTTTGGTCTGATGTATGTTGGGGAATACATCGTAAAACTCAGTAGTGAGCATGGCTGTGATGTGTGAGCGACGATGGTGACGGCGATTAACGAAGGGGCCCGCTTTTGTCCACTTCTGTTCACATTTGTTCTCTTTTTGCAATTTTATTGCACAAAAAGAACAAAAGTGGAGTCCACTACCATGTCCTTGTTATTTTGAAAATCACCTTCCACGAACAAAAATTCACAAAGTGCTGCAAGTTCTCCTTACACGTTCAATAGTCACCCATGTTTAGCTTCCCAGAATATGTCGGCAATAGTCACAGAAGCCGCACAGCTGGTGTCATTGTTGACAAGTTTCTCAGACTACTTCTAGTAAACCACAACAAGATTGCAACGGAAAGAAGTAATAAACCAGTCGCTCACGTGCATAAGTAATCTAGAAAGTATTTTAGTGTTGAATATGCATGACGTGAAGGTTGTCGCCACCAAAATGTACAAGAACACTCTGTATCGATCAAGAAATAAAGTTTGTACCGGTAAAATTTTATTTATTTATTTTTTTTGTAGAATCGCAGCATCCGCACCTCTCATAACCTCAGCTGCGTTTGCTGAGGCAATCATTTACCCTAACCTAAGTAACGGCAGGTTTTCAATAATTGTCAGTGTTGGCGCAACCTTCCTTTTTAATTTTTCCAGCGTCGTCTGCTACTGATGGCTTCAGGCAGAGGCCGAAAGCCGTAACATACACATCATATCAGCCTATGATGTTGACTACTGGCATCGAAAATAGAGATTAAACTTAAAAATTCCAGATAATATGCGTCCGATAGCCAGTCTTACGCACATATTCCTCGTATGCGGCCCGCCGGAGCGCGTCTGTGAAGACGCTTTGCGGAGGCGGACGGTGAGCTAGCAGCGCCACCACAGAGCTGCGGCGGCAGGCGGCAGGGCCCGTCATTGCAAAGGCCGTAAGGAGGAGCGGAGGAGGGAGTCTAGTCCGGCCGTGCACGTACATACTCTCAACCTTCCTGAAAAACAGTAATGATAAGTTAATAATAATTATTATTCATTTGAGCTAGTTTCGGTTTTGGTTTAGCCCATTTCGAAAAAAGCTCGTCATATATACAGGGTGTTTCAAGAAATGTGTCCACTATTTTTTAAAAATCAGCAAAATATGGTATTTGCTCGCTGTCTTCATATATGCTTTTTCTGTAGCGGCAGGCGTCTTAAGGTGGTTGAAGACATGATTTGGGACAGTAATTAAGAAAGTTAAATTAATTAACTTTTTAATTAGTGGAGTTAGGTGGTTAAGTCCAATGGGAGAATTAATGCCCTTCATGCGAAGAACCCATTTTAGCTTTGAGATTTCGAAAAAGCGGCCTCTATTAATTATTGTGGCGTAATGAAATTCAGGCAAATTCAACGGCGAAACCGAAACCCAAGCACCGATGAGCGCAACAAGCAGACGACTAGAATGACGTCACTGTTCAAGACAACGGTCACAGAGGTGCAGTTCTTCCCAGTTCGTTAACGTATGTGCGTCATGCGTGCTACTACTGCAAGCGCAGCCCACACACCAACACCAAGAAGTCGGGTGATGGTTGATATAATGACGCTGACGCATTCTGGACGTCTCAGACGAATATGGCAGTTGCGCTCTTCCGCGTTTCGGTTTCGGTTTCGCCGCTGAATTTGGGAGAATTTCATGACTTCGCAATTAATCCTAGATGCCACTTTTTCAAAATCTCAAAGCTGAAATGGGTTCTTCACATGAAGGACTTCAATTCTCCCATTTGACTTAACCGCCCAACTCAGCTAATTAAATAGTTAATTAATTTAACTTTCTTAATTACTGCCCCACATCACGTCTTCAACCATCATAAAATGCTTGCCGCTACAGAAAAAGCAATTGTGAAGACATGGAGAAAATACCACATTTTCCTGATTTTTTAAAAATAGTGGACACATTTCTTGAAACACCCTGTATATATTCTGGCACTGTATATCACCACCTAGACAAGTGTGTTCATATCACGGAGAACAGCTGACCAGTGAGGCAGTGAGACAAGTGCGCGAGGGTCTTCAAAGAAGGAGTGGGAGAGACGTCGTTGAAGGGGAGGGAAAACAAGGCCCCTTCTCAGGGGCTCTTTTTCCCGAAACAGCGACAGCAAGCTTCTCGACCCCTCCTCATACAGTATATCGCGCGCCGGCAAAAGTTTGGGAGTTTCACCTCCCAGACGCAGTCTTCGTGATCCTTATTTTTCATAGGTAGCGCAAACGATGGTACAAAAAAATAAAGGCAGAATCGCCTCCCCGCCTTCTACTTCTCTCCTCACTTCTGCACCCATTGTATACTCCCCTAGTGGGCCGCGCTTAGCCGTGTCCCTAAAATCCCAAGATTTTTCCCAAGTAGCGACAACTGCATCCTCCGAACTGCATCCACCATGTTGATCCTACCTAAAAAGATTTACAAAGCCACGCAGGTCTAAGTACATTAGCCAAGCACCTTTCTGCTGACCACACGTACGCGTTGCAGCGTGTCAGCGCGTGGCTTTCTGACGCGGCGCCGCGAGGATTCGCGGCCACGCGAAGCTGCGCGCCCTCTCTCTCCATAAAGAGAGGGCGCGACGCCGTGTACAGAAAGTCACGCACTGACGCGCTGCAACGCGTACGTGTGGTCAGGCCTTTAAGGAGTACTGACACGATTCTGAGGCACCCCAAAAGAGAACTCTATCGTTTCCATAGTGTGCACTGTCATCGCTCTCCACACACCGGAGCCACACAACGCGTACAAAATATTATACATTGATTTTAAAGTTCGTCGCCCAGCATCTGCAAGCCAGCCCCACCGCAATGGACATTATCATGACAAATCAACACAGCTCACTGGGTTCCCGAAATTTGCGTCCTGCATGCAGCCTAAGTCGCAGAAATCACTCTCAGAGTCACTGGACGACAATGCACTCATCGTTGTTTACGTGAACCACGTGCGACTGACAGCAAACAGGCAACTGTTGCTAGTATATCGCGAGTTGCAGTCTTCCCGTGACGTCAGAGCAGACTTGATACGTCACTGCGAAGCCACCCCTCTCGATACCGAAACCGAAATTGCTGTTTTAAGGTAGCGGTAATAAAATATATTCGATGCATTCCCATGCACCGCGACACTCTTTTTAGGGTTCTCGACACCCACGTTTTTATTTAGAGCAACAACCCGAAAATATTTAAAATTCGTGTCTGACCACACGTACCCGTTGCAGCGCGTCAGCGCGTGGCGTTTTGACGCGGCGCCGCGCCCTCTCCCTATGGAGAGGGAGGGCACGTGGCACGCGAAGCTGCGCGCCCTCTCTCTCCATAGGGAGAGGGCGCGGCGCCGCGTCAAGAAGACGCGCGCTCGCTGACACGCTGCAACGGGTACGTGTGGTCAGACCTTTAGTGAGCGGAGGACGCGTTTCACCAGGTGCTGGAAATGCGTTAGGAAGAACATGGCTACCGAAAACGAGCTTTAGCGAATGAGATTCGTCGGTGGCGCTTGGTTGTCGGTACTTAGAAAGGGAGCGCAAAAAAAATCCAAGAACTTTACGTGTCCCTACTTGGGAGACAGAATTTAGGGCCTCCCCCCCCCCCCCCCCCTAGAATCCCTACTACTACTATACTACTGGATCAGGCTCGACACGTGGCCAGGGATGCCGGATGATTCCCCCCGCCGCTTTCGCTGGAGAACCATAGAGAAGTATATGGGAAAACGATGGCATTAGTAAGCGCTATAGACCTATTCCATGTTTCTAAAAAGGGGTAGGCGCCGTCGACATACTGGGGCACCTGTAGCCACATCGCGGTGCGTATAGCTCCGCCCAGCCCAAAGCTCGCCACCACCCTCTATGATGACGTGACAACTGGCACAGCAGCTGCAAAGCTACCTCCGAGCACAGCGCGTCGGGGAGCCTCCCGCGTCCACACGAGAGTCTCCCCGCTGTGCTGGAATTTTAAGTACTACCATAGCTACTGAGGGACTATGGTACTACGGTGCTGGCAGCGCGGTTCAGGGCCATGAAGCGTGCGGAATGAAACTCGCAGTCTGTTGATGTAGTCGGTGGGGTAAGGAGGTATCGAGGGCAGTGATTACGCCAATTGAGCCAGCGTTAGCAAGTATATAAAGCGTCCTTGGCTGCTGGCAGCCAAGTTTTCGTGATATCTCGGCGGACCTGACTACACTCCGTTTCACACATCAAGTGCACCGCTGTTGAAGCTATGCAAGAAGTTCGGTCAGCAAAATGTATAAATCCGCATGTATGTTTTCTTCGGTTTTTGCGGTTTTGAATGTTCGCGCGAGCCGAGCCTGTGCGTAAGGCATCGCCGGCTACAAATCAAGTACCGAAACAACGAAACGTCAAGCGATGTAAAACAGCCTAGCAAAAGCCGCATACGGAGGTTATTTCTAATTATGGCACGAAACATCTTCATGTATTACTCAGCCTGAAAGAGAAAACGAAATCGCTGTCTGAGCGGTAAGCACATTGAACTATTTGTTGGCGCAAACACATTTTTCTTTAAGTCTCGCCAGTCTCTACAGCGTTGCACCTGTTGTACGAAACAGAGTACGCGAAAGCGCCCGGCGCTGGCCGCTCGTGACTTCCAGTCTCGCACGTCCACCTCGTTTCGCAGGCCGGCCACCATTGTTTCGTCATCGGCGATGCTGCTACAGTTATGTGGACGTAACTTCCCGTCAGCAGCTTTTAGCTCAGACGAGCGGCATTCCTCAAACCCGGCTACTGAAGTCCGAGCTACTGACTAGCATCCGCCTCGGTGGCGCGACAACCATGCCAAATCGTTCGTCCACCCGGTCGGCCGGTCACTCGTTACGACGCCGAAGTCAGTTTCACTACCTTTGCAAAGCAAGGCACGAGTGTACTCATTCTCGGAGATTTCGGAGACTGCGAGATGCAGCTGGCTGGCATCACGCACTGTGGACACTACACGGGCGCTAGCACGGAGTCACGCCCCTTTGCCCTAAACATGGCGAATTCTATCCCAGAACTCTTTGCGAAATCGAAACTGACGAAATGCCCACCGTCAGGTTGGCGTATTTATGAAAAGGGTTTATTCGACAGAATTCGACAGCGGGATAGAATAACTGTATGCAAGCTACTCTGGGCACTCGTCACTCGAAAGATAGACCTTCCGCTTCCACCTTGCTCCAGCAGCACGTGTTGTGTTCCAATCGCGGGTCTGGAAGCGTTGCTCTACACCAGAGTCGAGTGCTCGCTAGCGGAGTCCGTCGGCTGCTCCGACTCAGCCGACGGACAGCGCGAGCGAGCACTCGACTCTGCCATTGGAATTCGACATCAGCGTCTGGCCAGTCTGGAAGCACAACTCATCACATCCCATAAAATTAGCAGCGCACGCGTCGCACATGTTGCGTTATCTTCCCGTGCTGACGCTCACCACTACACGTTTCGCGGGGCCTCCGAGATTGAGACACGCCGGCCGGCGCGCACGTCTCGGAGGCCACGCGTTTTGACAGCAAACGCGCAGCTTCGCATGTGGCTTCTCAAGAAGTAGTAAACACGCAACAATTACGCAGGTTTATACAGATAATTGAACACACTCGTCAACTATTGGCTCCCAGTTTTCTTCGCGTTCTGCTCTATGCACATTTGAAAATTGCGAACCGCCTCTTGACACTTGCGCCAGTCGCAGTGCTCGGCCATGCACTCCTGCAAAAGACGGGCAATGCACATCACTAACGACGCACTTTGTGGAAACGTAGAACAAGTTAATAGGAGTTGCAGCGCAAGCACGAAGGTGCTGAAGGAAAAGCGTAACGGAAGGCCCTCTGCCGTTCTGGTAGGGAGGCGGAGCTTCTCCGGGTGATCCGAGATAACCGTGCTCTTCCGAACAACAGCCTCCGAGAACGGAAGGCGCACGGAGGCCCTACCACATCGTTTTGCCACTTTCCCGCCAGGGGAAGGGCGCGTGCGCCGTGGCATCGTGAAAAAGGCGGATTCAACCAACTCGTCCAAATATCTATAGCCGTTCTTCTTCAATGTAGAACAAGTAAACGACCCGAAATGCGCCCGATGTGGAATGGGAACGAGTATCACGACCGCTACCACGTTGAAAGTTTGCTGAAGAAAACAACCAACACCGCGCTCATATCACTAACCTGAACAGCGTAATAAAGATCAATACAGCCCGTCTTCTACAACATCTTATCGGCGAGAAAGTGCTGGGCGCGGCGCAATGCGCTCCTTCTCCGTGCTTTGTGACTCGACAACAATGGATGTATGACAGCGATGACATTTTCTTGCCTCCTTTTTTTTTTTAATACATAAAAACATAGTCTCTCTCTACAAACATTTCATAGAACTTTTGAACGCGTCAGTTCCGGATTGCGATTAAAATTAATTCTTTTACTATATTTCTTGGCAATTTAATAACTTATAAGTCATAGCTGCCATGCTGTAGACACCACTTTTGTTGGATGGATATATTACTGGGATTATAACTATAACATGATTTTCGCAATAACGCGAATAAAAGCAGACACAGAACGACGACGCAGACAAGAATGGGGGCTGCCTACAACTTTTTTTACTGCGGAAACACCCACCGATATTTGTACATGATGTCACGCATGCGCAACGACACATCGCGAGACTGTGGCACAAAGACGCGCGATAGAAGTCAGTGATAGTATCTTGATTTCTTGTAGAGCGTTCTGCGACTTCTTGAACTTATCACGTTTATCACGTGGCTTTTTTCACGCTGTCGTATCGCTGCGCATGCGTTACAGATTGCATATATATCGGTGAATGTTTCTAGAATAAAGCATTTGTTCGTAGCGCCTGTCCTTGTGCGCCTCGCCTTTAACATCAGCGCCAGTTCCACAATGCCTGACAAAGTAGCCGAACAGTCCCTTCTACTCAAAATGCATCACGCGCGCCGCACGCCCGAGACCGACCGACGCGACGCCTGGCGTCGAACTGACGGATCAGGTCCTTTTGCTGTCAAGATGGCGTCGAGCAGGGACAGGCGGCATACCGCCGAGACAGAATCGGCCGTCGATTACGTCCAAGTAGACGGCCTGGTGGTGCTCAAGATCATCAAACACTGCAGCGAAGAGGCCGGAGGCCTCCTCGACGTCGCCCAGGGCGTACTTCTGGGCCTCATCAACTCAAACTTCGTCGAGATCACCAACTGCTTCCCGATCCCGCCTCGCCATGCGGAGGAAGAAGAGGTCGACGACATGGAGTACCAGATGGAGATGATGCGCCAGATGCGGCACGTCAACGTCGACCACCTGCACGTCGGCTGGTACCAGAGCTCAAACTTCGGTAGCTACTCGAACCGGACCCTCTTGGAGTCCCAGTTCGGCTACCAGACCAACATCACCGAGTCCGTGGTGCTCATCTACGACCCGATCCGTACCACCAAGGGATTCCTTTCCTTGCGCGCGTTCCGCCTGAGCCAGCCGGCCATGAAGCTGCTGGCCAGCAACGACTTCAGCGCCGAGCAGTTCAAGAACGCTCGGTGCTCTTTCGAGAACATGTTCGAGGAGATTCCCGTGGTGATACGCAACTCTCACCTCGTCAACATCCTGCTCTGCGAACTGAGCGACACTACTCCCGTCGACGTGGGCAAGCAACTGCTGGACATGAGCACGGCGTTTGTTTTCGAAAAGAACCTGCAGGCTATGATGATGTGCGTGGACGCACTAAACCAGGAGACAAACAAGTTCATCAACTACCAGCGCCAGGTAAATACCTACCCCCACCACCATTCATTCTGTGTCACGTGGCATATGACGTCATCGCCGAACGCCGGCTGCGCTGGGCAATGTAACGTGAATGTAATTTAGAATAACAGAGAGCTGATCTAGTTAGCACTTATTCATGTTAAGGACGAGACGTGCTAACACTGACACAAGCATGACACCACAAACACCGGCTTACAACTGAAAGGGCGGTTGGCACACGCATGCGCTACCACTACCATCGATATGCAGTGCCGCAACCATTAAACGCGTTTGTTAATTTATTTTCTTGTACATAACTGCGCATTCATGGAATTTCGGCGTGCACTTACGCTCACGGCAATGTAAAAATAGAAATAAGATGGTGATCCCCCGGTCAGCGATCTCTTAGTCGGCGTTTGTGCTGTCTTGACTTGCCTTTGTGTCCGTGTTGGCACGCCCTTTTAACATGAACGTAATCGCATCTGGAACAGCACGTGCTTTGGCCACCAAGATGGCTCGAGGCTTAAGCATATGTTTCGAACTAGCCAGTACACTGCATGGATGTAGGTCAACTAGTCTTAACACTGTGGAAGCACGAGTGTTTTGAAGCAAGATGGTTGCTCGCTTTCATGCGTTTCGGCGCGCCTGCAAGCAATGGTCGGCAGGGTTTTGATAAGCTTGTCGGCCTGTGGGTTAAATGCATTGTGTGTTGCCACTGTCATGTGTGACCATGTATGAAAACGTGTCGTATAGACCCGCATACCCATGAGGGCGCTCTGTTGTGCTTCTTCGGTGACCAGGAGCCTGCTAATGCTCAGCTGCAGTACCGTTGATGTATGTACTATATGAATAGTCAGTTTATGCAGCTGTGCTCACGTGGCGCAAGTTCTCGCAACTGGAAAGCGATGTCATGTTTCACATGGTAGGTCTCCGAAAAGGCGAGTATGGCGATTTTTGTAGAAGTATATCAAGTCGATACAGTCGTGCCAGACAGCTGCCGAACATGTGGATCCCATAAAGACATTGCCTTCAGTCAATTTTCAGTCCAATGATTGACATATTATTGCAGAAAGCACGAAAACTGCGCAGATTAAAGGTACACACAACACAGGCACAAACTTTGGGTGAAGGTTTGTTATGCGTGTGTAAAATATCAAGGCCATAGAGGGCATGCAGAAGAACAAAAAAAAAAAGTGCCGCAAAAATATGAAGTTTACAATTTGGGTTTCCACGCACACAACGGAGGAGACTTGTTAATCTTTATGGCAAAAGCCTCTATGTTATTGCACATGCACTGATCCCACGTCTCTTAAACGCGTGCACAGGGTTCCCCTTCAGGGGGCAGGGGCGAAGGTTCGTGGCAGGCCCTCCCTCCCTATCAAATCAATGTATGGGGGCATTCTTTGTGCCCCCCCCCCCCCCCACCCCTCTTAGGTGACTAGGGGGGGAGCACCACCCCTGTGCACACCCCTATGCTCTTAAATGACAGTGACCTTCAATGCAAAGCTAAGCCTACTGCCATACTTTCATTTTAAGGTTGTTGTCGCACTCTGTTCCGCATTTGCAGTTGTATGCCTTCCGGGGCAAGAACCCCAGCTAAACTGGCATTTGGAAATTACAGTGGCTCAGTTGCCTTCCAATTGTTTCTCTCTCCCGCTCAGGTGATGCGCCAGCAGCAGCAAAAGCAACAATACCTCCAGAAGCGAGCCCAGGAGAACAGCGCCCGCGCCCAGAAGGGCGAACCCCCGCTGCCCGAGGAGGACATCAACAAGCTGTTCAAGCCCATCCCGACACCGTCGCGTCTCGAGTCGGTGCTCCACTGCGGCCAGGTCAACTCGTACTGCCAGCAGGTGTCCCAGTTCGCCACACAGAACCTGGGCAAGCTGTTCATGGCCGAGGCACTGCAGTTGGAGGGCAAGCCAGCGGGAATGCTCCCGTAAGGCCGCACTAGCGAAAGGAAAGGGGGGGGTCGCGTGTCGCAAAGCGCGTTCCTCCGAAACCAGTCCTAGGGGTTTATCACGCCGAGATTTCTTTTATATGAGAATCATTCTCTCTTATTTAGTCGAAGTTGCCAGGTAAACACATGCCGTGTCATAATCTAAGGGCATGCGAGAAACGTGGAAGACTGACTTCAATGGCTCGCAATTGGCTCAGAACATTTTCACCCCCTGTTTGTTCCCCTACCCATCTAATCTCGTTGATCGACAAGGGTAATTGTTGTTCTCTCAAACTCCTTTGCTTTTAAAAGCTGAACGCTAGCAAATCTTTGCAATCTAATTTCTAGCCTCATTGATTGGGAAGGGTAATTATCCTCTCAAACTTACTTGCTTTTGACAGCTGAAGTCAAGCAAGTCTTTGCTATCTAAATTTCTAACTGAGCTAACCTGAGTTCTATATTCCTCTTACCTTTATGCTCTGTTCCTCTTATCTTTGAAACGTGTGCGCGTGCGTCCCCCCTTACTACAAAATCCGTGAAAATCTCCGCCGCACTGCTAGCACCTCTTTAGTTTTCATCTGCGTTTCCTTGACGCACTCTATCGCTCTTCCTGCAAAACATTGACAAACATTAACTTATCTTATTTATTTTTTTCTGCTATGTTGATCTTTTGCATGTGCTTTTATTTTGGGTTTGCTTGAGAGCAATGCCCCTGTATCGCCTCGTTAAGAACTTGAACAAATTTTTTAAAATTTTCATGCTTCAGTTTACTAATCTGCATGTTGACTATAATGCCTGATCTTAACTATGCCTCATCGCTTTTGCTAATTCTTAACTCTTGCCTGTAAGGTCCTCACTGCCTCTTAATGGTGTGTGCATCTTTATAAGACGCCGTGTGCAAAATTTTTTAGACAACTGCGCGGAAGTTGTGAAAAGTTGTCCTGACGGCCATTTTGTTGTCACTTCCACGGCGCGTTGCAGCAGACGGTCATGCCAGTATTCGCACTTCGACGCTCCGCAAGAGACCTCTAGGAATAAAAGATCTTCTTTTTTCTAACGAAGTCTCGTCTCCTGTTTCATTCCAGAACTCCTCGACATTAATGTTCCTGCGTTGATTTGCTCAGAGGGGCCCTGCAATACTTCACACAGCAGCAGCTGATTGCGCGCAATGAGCAAAAAAAAAAATGAGGGTTCGAGTGAGATTTGAACCCAGGCACTCTGCATTTGTCGAGCATTGTACTGCCGGGACGTGCTGGTGCTTGAAACTTCTTTGCAAAAAGACCCTATACTGGTGTCATGCCTGCAAGGAATCTCATTAACTGATGTAATATAGTGTGGTATAAGAGTAAAAAAAATACCAGGCGTCTCAAAAACTTGGGAAGACGCTTGAGCTTCGCCTTCGATAGCGTAACCAGGCCCCATGCGCATTGCCTTCAACCGTGCCGCAAGGAAAGGGAACATTTGTCCGTGTAACATTGGCCGCTTAAAACTATCGTAGAATGTCTGCTGGATGTACAGTTGCCTAAGTACCCACTACGCCATAGTTATTCCTTTTGCTAATTGGCGAAGTACCCACTGCTCGTCCGTAAGGTGCCACGTGCACTTGCGTAGCTGCACACTTTGTAATGGGTGGGCAGCTTAAATAAACCCACTCGTGCAATTCACTTGTTTTGACACCTGGTGCAATTCTAGGGTTCTGCCATGCAGTATTACATGTGCTAAGGAGCTTGCTTCCACTACATGACATTCGTATAGTGTCTTTTTTTTTTTTTCCAAAACAGTTTCAGGTTATGACGTGGCTCTGTAGTAGAACACCTGCTTGCCACGCAGGGATTCGATTCTCGCTTTGAACCGAAAATTTGTATTTATTTTATTTGCATCTTTCTCAATTTTTCGGTCACGGACATTAAGGCTCCTGCAAGTGTGCGAGCCAAATCTCTCCGCACGCAGCATATAGCTTGCACTTTTGTGTAAAAGAACAGCCACAAATCGCTCCCTCTACGGTATTTACTAGGCACTTGGCAGGTGCGGCAGGTATCGGCCGATTTTGTTGGCAAGTCGCTAATGTACAATCTCAAAGGTGATGTCCCACATCGTGTAGATGCCACTGCCCCTTGTGGTGTGCTGCTACGTGCTGGCACCACGTTCGCTCTAATTAGAAGTAGCAGCCAATATGATTGAAGAAAAAAAAAGAAAGAAAATGCTCTAGGCCATGACGCAAGGTGACATGTTTTATTTTGTCTTGTGGGTGTGAGGAGCGGTTATGCGTGAACAACAACTTGTGAAGTGAAGCTTTGGGCTAGTTGGTATTGCATTGTGAAGTAGTAACTTGTGGTCAGTGCATCATCCCAATGTGATTACTAGAGACCGGATTATAGGCAAATACTATTTTTTTCCTAGTGTTCCTCGCGCCACTTTGATATATGAGCATGAATTAGGAGTAAATGAGGGCTTTTATAGTGTTTTTATAGTGCCTATAAATGCCTATTTTTGGGGTTTGTGCTTAAATGTCTATAAGTGCCCATAAATGCCTATTTTCAAAATTGGTGTCTATATGAACGCTATTTAGCCTCATATTTTGCTTTCGAGTAAAGTTTGAGACCGTAATTCATGTTACTGGGCAGAATTGACGTTTGAACTTTATGGGGTGCAACAACCTATAGTTCCCCTGGCGGGGAAGGCGGGGAAGTTGAACAAACATCCGGGAAGCAACCGGTAGCAGCAGTGAAATGGGACGCGCCGGCCACCTACCCCACCGCACTGACATGGCGCGAGTGGTTGGAGCAGGGGAGAGGAAAGGACGCTATTTCTGCAACCCTAAATGGGAGCACGTCCCAGGCGGGGAAGAGGAGAGGCGAAGAAGACGAGAGTGGCGTCTATGGCCGAGGGGACGTGGCGGGCGGCTTTTACCGCCGGTTTTCCAGTCCAGTGTTCCCATGGAATTGAAGCACCTCCTTGAAGACTTGGGCGTGGGGGGGGGTGGGGGGGGCAGTAAACAGGAGGTGCCTGCGCGCAGCAGCAGGAATATGGAGAGCGAATGCGAAACCATGGAGTGCCGTCAGGGGAAAATAGAAAGTAAGTAAAAAAAATCAGATGTGCACATGGCTTTTGTTTCGTTTGTAATTTACTCTTAAAGGGCGCTTCACCAGATCACATTAGAAATTTTAGTCAGATACTGGAAATGTTCGCGTGCCCAATGAAGAGCTTTGTACGACAAAAACTTTTGAATTGGTTCATTACGAGCAGCGAAAGCATGATGACGGTAGATGAGCTTGGAAACCTTTGCCACTCGCAAGCCCGAATTCCTTCCCTGCCCTCTTCGGGTATCAGAGAAACTCGGAGCCGGAGAAGATCACACACGCGTTGACGCATCAACACGCCATGCGCACGCAAGATTACACTATGTGCACATGACATGCCCAAGCCAGGTCGTGCGCACAAGCGGTGTTGTATCGTTTCGGCGTTCGCTCTATAGTGTACTGCCTGTTTCTGTGGGATGGATCCACTATGCGTTTGGAGAGGCTGGCATGGATCCTGTATCCATACCACGACACAGCGCGTCGCACAGCTGGAACTGCTGTAAGGAACGATGCACCAAAAACATGCTAAGCGTTGTCAGGGGGCTGGCGCCGGCACGACGCGGGAACGGCGAGAACATGAAAACAAAAGAAATATAGGCAGCCAAGTCTCGCATCGCTCTCGATTCGAAGAAAAACTAAAGAAAAGTGCGCACACATTCCGTTTGCATGTTTTAATATTTCTATTAACTTTCATTCTTCTATTCAAGCAACAGTTGCACAAATTACACATGTAGCCTCGAATAATTCTAGCAGTTTCATGTACTACTGTGACATACGCAGGACCATTCCTTGATGAACTTCACCTCCTCCACATTGGTGCGCGCGCCCGTGAGACCAAGGGCAAGCGGCATTCACTCTGACATTTCACCTCCTTCCGAGGAGCGTAGCGTTGCAAATCTTGGCAGACGTGATCGTTAGCGCAATGCATGCATTACACTTCTAGCTCGAAACGCTCAAACCTGGTAAGGGGCCTTTTATGGTGTTCACACAAAGAGGAGAAATTGACTCTGCGCTATTAGACCCGGCCAATACAAGGCTACCAGACCCTTCTGGCCTTTAGCGGTCTGGCTATTGAATCCTGTGCTGCCCTTCCCAGCCATGCCGAAAAGAAGCAGACCCAGGAGCGTGTTTATTCGATGGTGGACACTTCACTTAACATTTTAGACAATAAAAGGAGAGACCGTGTTCTGGAAACCGTGCCCGAAAAGGGACCATTGCATGGCTGTGTTAAATCATTAACGCCTTTGTACAATCATAAAATATAACATTTGTTTGCTTTCCTGTCGTAGACCAGGTCGCGCACTTCCTTATTCGAAAATTTGAGTTTTTGTAAAAATTTATTGTGCCTATATTTACGATTTTGGGGGCCTAAAACTGTGTTTTTCCTGCCTATTTTTCGGCGCCTAAAACACGATTTTTTAGTGCCTAAAAATCCGGCCTCTAGTGATTACCTTGTTTAGCCACCAGTGCACTTCGTGGTGACCAAAACAGAAGGCAAGCACTCGTTTCGAGCAATGACTTCTTTTGTACTTGAGAGATTTCAAGTTCTTGCGGCTAGAGATTCATGAGGCAACAGAGTAGGACAGTGAGGTCAACATTCTATGGTAACTTGGATGTTGCAGAATCCCTTTAAAGGGACCCTGGATCACTTTTCCAAGAAATAACCGAAGACCTCACTTTGGATTTGATTGCCTCGCAAACTTACTGCCACAAAAATTTCTAGAATCCGTCCAGTACGGGCTGAGTTGCACGAATTTGTCGCACGTTTTTAGCACTTTCTCCTTTTGTCACGGTGAGTGCACTGAAAGGTACACAGGGAAGGGATGATGAGGGGCCAAGAAGCTACATCCATAATTTAGCGGGAGCCATGACCTTGAGCACTTTTTCTTCTTTTCTGTCTTTGAACCCGCATCCCCCCTTCCATCGGGATCACGAGCGTGCTGATGTAATTCTACCTTGTGATTCTAGCACTATAAAGAGTGGTACAGGCACGTCATGCTGGTTGCAGTAACTACGAAGCTCGCTATGCTCAAATCAGCGAAGAGCCGTGTCCGTGCGCTTATGATGCAGCTGATTTTGGGTATATGGCATCATTTGTCTAGAGAAGGGCATAAATTCCATGGCGCGTTCTGCGCTATAATGTTTGGCTCACATGTTCACAGGAGCCTCGACTGCTGATCAGAAGCATTTCCTGACCATGTTCAAGTAGACATAACACACTTCTCACAATTAACCCTGGGAGAAAATGTGGAAGGAACGATGTTTCTTACTGGTACACAAAATGCACTTACTTTAGCTCAATTGATGTAACAAAATGGTGCATGCTTGCACATTCATCGCGAAATGTTGTATCTTTGCACATTCCAGGGCACTAAGTTTCTGTAGATTTTCATTATGGTCCTAATTCTAGCCGACACACACAAAGAAAAGCTTCAGTTGGAGGACGTCTTGGGTGCAGAAAACCAATATTTATTGCACTTCTCAGAGGTCTTGACCACTGATGCTCTGTCAAACACTTTCAGCCAGTTTAGCCAGGAGCATCTGTTAGAAAAGGAAGTCCAGCGCTGTGATGGACTTTTGTGATGATCCCAGCATTGCCATCGGCTTCATCATCTTGCATAGATTGCGGTGTCGGAAAGTTTTGAATGGGAAATATTTTTAGCAAAACCAAAAACGTAACTTTAGAAATACTGCAGTGGCATCTATGCTGAAGCTCAACGCGTGCTAATTGAAAAAATAAATTCTGCAGCGCTGTGTGTTGTTACCTTCTTCAGTCTTTGTCTGTTGCGCTGTTCGTATATTCAATTAAATTCTTTACATTTGTCAAAGCAGTGCCGTGTCGCACTCTGCTTTAGGTTGATTGACGAAAAGTAAAGAGCAGTTTTTAACGTTTTCTTTGGCTTTCTGTCTCGAGGCTAGAGACATCCCAATTGCCCTGTACGTTCTGGAGAAATACAAAAAAAAATTCAGAAGCCCCTCGCCCTATTGGGAAAATGGGGGCAAGCAAAACTTAGCATGTGCGTGCCTGACATACCACTTTTGCTTCTTCCTTTCTATCGCATTGTGTAATGCTCACGCCTTCTTAACAAAACATGTTGCGGGGCTAGTTGGTGATACATTCTTATTTAAAAATTGTAGCGCTGCATTAGACGAGGACAAGAAGAAAAGTACATGACGCATGCATTCCGTATCTTTTATTGCTACAAAATGCTATGCGTGTTGTTGTTTCAATAAAAACAGTTGGAGTAGTCGCCCGTCCTGTCATGTACTTTTCTTCTTGTCCTCGTCTAATGTAGCGCTACAATTTTTAAATAATGAAAATCGCACCTTCTTCCGTCCTCCATGCCAGGAATGGGAGCGTCCATCCACTTTGCTTGGCAGCATAACACTGCACTTGCTACAGGCAACGATGAAGGTTCGTATCCAGGGAACAATGAAATGTGGCAGCGTGAAATGACAAGTGACCTCGATGAACGATCGTACTGCCATATCAGAAACGGGTGATCGCCGTCAAGCCCACAGTCGAGAGAGCATCAGTTATTGAAAAACTGCACATATAAGTACGCATGTGACCGGTGCGCCTACGAGGGCCGCATTTCTGTATGCTAGCCCGCACCAGGTTTCTCACGTACGTCACCGCCACTGAAATCTGTGTTATAAAAGCTTTGCTTAAAAAACCCAGTTTCTTTGGTGCACCAATTCCGACAATGGGAATACTACTACCTACCATAGTGCCTTTGCAAAGGTTACTCTGAAAAAATCTAATTCGTGCTCCAACTCTGCAAGTCTCCTACGACATATACGAAAAAATTCGCTCTCGATGGTTTCAAATTGCTTATTGAAGAAAATGAGCACTGTGTACGTTTCTTAAGGGCTTAGGTGTATATCTTTCACAAACAGCTCCTTGGGCTCTCCCATAATCCTCTCTGGGCTGCGATAAGTAGGCGTGACCCCCCAGAAATGCACTGCCAAGGCTGTGCATTAGATTTATGTCCAGCCTTTGCACTCCTGTGCCAAAAGCCTTTGCACTCCCGTGCCCCAGCCCATCATGGAGGCGTTTTTTCTCTAAGGAACCTCAGGTGGTCAACATCAATCCAACCTGTCCTGGGATATTAAACCCAGATTTTCGTTTAAATTTCTTTAAGGGTCACTATAAGGCGATGTTGGGGACGAGATTACATTTCTGAAGACAGAATTGGAGCAGTTTCTGATACGAGGCAAGCAGTAATGTTCAGCTGTGCATTGTAAACCTCCAGGAACGGCAAGCACATCGTACACAGGATCCCTAATTGAGTTCAACTTGAGATGCAGGTTTTGGGTAAAACGAAAATTGTGGGGCTTTCAGGTGAGTAATATATTTGTGATATCAGTATACAAGAGTAGCCTGCCCCAAGCAGCAACAGCGACCTTGCGCTGGCAGCAGTGCTGCTTAGTCGTAGGGCATTCTTCATTGCAGATAGTTCAATAACTGTTAAACGCTTTATTGCTTGACCGCCCGTATAGTATGATCTGTTCGTTATTTTTGTGCTCCAGCAGTGCAGGACGCTACAAAATCAGATTGACGCCGCTGTTCAGTTCTCTTAATCAGTCTAGGTTAGCTGAGCTCTACCCAGCAAGGCGTCCCGTTGTACATTATATGGGCAACTCGCTGCACTTTCACGTGACCGTTTAGATTTAAGTCCTACAGTCCGTAAGCACCTCCGGGCTGATCGTTGTCGGCAAGATCGTCCTCCAGGTGACGGTGAATAGAGGAAGTGCTTTCCTCAACAGCGTCAACGTCCGATGCAACGGATGTCACACTCGTTCCGGAATTGTCAACTTCGGTGCCGACGTCTTTCTCGCCTCCCTTGTTCCGACAGCCCTTGGCCAGTACTGGTTTGCAAATTGGCATGGTTGAGTGTTCGAAGCTAATGCTGGCGCTTTTGTCTCCCTCCATGACAGACGTCTCATCCGGAGCCACGAATGCCGGCATGTCGTTTGGGAGCGGATCGTCCTTTGAGATGGTCGAGGCAGCTGTGCACTCTCCTTCCGAGAGCAGCGATCGACAGAGTTTGACACCTTCTACATTGGCATCACCGCCCAAGGTGGCAGATATTGGGGTCACATGGTTGATTTCTGCACCGCCTGTATTACTGTACTGAGACTCGGGAACGAGCGAGATAGTTCTTTCCTCCGGAGCGCTCTCTGACGCGTATTCAAGATGAGCGAAGTCCATATCCTCACTCTCTTGAAAGACATTTGATTTCAATGCTACTCGAGTTGTAGGCACGTCTTGGAATGCTATGCAACTTTCAGTTCCCTCCCCTTCTACATTGTTCACGTTAGCTTCCATTGCAACTGCACTTGGGTCCTTAGTTTTACGCTCTGCCAGCAGAGATCCCTTGTCTGGATCCTTGTTCTGACGACGCCAATTTTCGGGCATTCGACAGCACGCGCGCTTCTTGAAGGGCAACTGGATTTGTGACCACTTCTCGCCTTTGGCTTTGCATTTCACGCTGCCTTCGTTCTCTCCAGTATCCAGGGGCATTTCGTTCGCATGCTTCTTTATCCCATTGGCCCCCCAGAGCAGTGCCCGAATGCTGAGCAATTGTTTTGCGTTCTAGACCTCGCAGCACTGCTTCCTAGATTGACTCTCACATGAGCTTCGGCGACAGAATGGCTCCTACGTGCCATCAATTCAGGGGCTAGTGTCTCCGTGTTATTCGAATTGCTGGTGTTTTCACAGGACAAAGACTTTTTGGACGAGCTGCCACGGGTGCAGTCACTCTCCCTGTGGTCGGTCGAAGGTTTCTTACCTTTTTCGAGGCGCTTCGGAGTGCATGGAAGCACTACCTCTCTGCTTTGTACCGACAGTGGCCTTCCCAAGAGGTCACTGTCACTTCCAAGTATGCCCGTGATTGAGTGTCTCAGGTTGAGTGGCTTGAACTGGTTCGTTGTCGTGATGCGCAGAGTTCTTGTCATATTCAACGACCTTTGCACCGGTGCTGAACCCTTGTTCGATGCCGAGAAAGTTGAGAACCGGCTTGAGCCCGCAAGCTCGTGGCACTGCAAGACGGTGTTGTCCCTGTTGGCAGATGAAGCTTCATCCTCCTTGTCTCGTCCCTCAACGGTTTTCTTTTTGTCGTCTTCCGGCATGGCAGGCTGCTTGTCGTAAGAGTTACTTAGCGTCGGAGACCTTCTGGCATCTTGCGATGGTGCGCTGCCACTGCTCTGCTTAGCTGCATCTTCCGTTGCTTTGGTTTCAGATTCTGGTAAAGGTTTTTCACCACCTGTTGGTGCGTTCGTCTGTGCCTGTTTGTCATCATCTCTCCAGTCCGATTGGTCCCGAAGAAGAGTAGCCTGTGTGTCGGCACATTTGCTGGATGTGGGTGTAGCCTGACTTGCTGCTTTGATAGACCCTGACTCTCGTTCCGATGTCGGAGTTATCACCCTCTGCTCCCCTGTGCTTTCCAAAACATCAGCAGATTTGTCGCAACTCATTGGTTTAGTTTTGGCTTCTACCCCTGTATTGGAAAGCACTGCCACTTCGTAAGTGCTACAAGGTCTTTGCGAGTGTACGACGTTTTCCACATGTTCCCGATTTTTCACCAAAGATTCTGCGGGCTTGCATTGAAGTGCTTCGGTTGAGGGCGACTTCAAGAGTGGTGACCCATTGGTAGCATCAACAATTTTTTCCACCACATTCCACAAGTCGTAACGGGGTCCTCGTTATCACTGTTGAGGGAGCTTGCAGTCATACTTAGCACTTCGAGTGACTCTGTATCGGTGTTCGCAGTAGCATTTGCACGTTCACCTTCAATCGCTTCTCTTGAATCCTGCGTAGCTTTTGAAGGAATCGCTGTTTCACTTTGGGATTCAACTAGTTCCGGCAGCTCCAAAGTATCAACGACAGCCTTTTCTTTGTCACTTTTAGCAGCTGTGGAGTCCTTTGCTGTCACTAGATGTCCATCCGATTCGTTGCATCCTTCAAGAGACTCCACAGGCCCGACACCCTCGTAAGTTGTCGTGTCTTGATATTGAATGGAAGCCATTGTTTCCTCAGGGTCTCTCGAAGCACCTTCCTCTTTGTTGCAAGGGGCTTGGCAGAACTCCAGGAAACTGTTGACTTTGCTCACCACAATCGCCATATCGTCCAGAACACGCTTTGTGAACTTCTTGCAGCCCTCGTCAACAACGCTGCCCTCATTCACATCAGATTCGCTCGGTTCTTGCGACGTGCTGCTCATCGCCTTCAGGGCCACTGCTTTTTTCTTATTCTCCTTGGGTACTTTCGTTTCCACCTCGCTAGTGACCAGGTAGTCGCAGTCCTTGACTACGGTTTCACTGTCGACATCCTCTATGGTCTTGAACCAATGCACTGACCGCTGCCGGTTCTTGAACACTGAGGATGTGGACACACTGCCCGTGGATCTGTGGTCTTTCGATCGTTGCGACTTCATCGAGGGTGCCGTCCGGCACTTCACATCCTTGGAAAGGCGCGCCCCAAAACTTGGCCGGCTGGAGTCGCTGAGCGGGCGGTTGACGATTTTAGCTGCGTGCTGCTGAGACGTCGCTGCCGATTCACCTTCCTTCGTGGCGAGCTGAAGACTGTCGTCACTATGCCTAGCAGCATCCGAATTCACCGCCGGCAGGGAGAACTTCGGGCTGGTTACTTCACAAGGATTGCGCAGTCGCTCGGTTCCACGCGGAAGGCCCCATGAGAGCAGGTTGCCCTGCAATGACATGTGAATGTCGTGCGGAAAAGGGCCATACACTCGAATGATCGGTGCCTGGCCCTCCTCCCTCTTGATCAAGGACTCTTCGTCAAAGAGGTTGCTGTGCGGGTCACTGTAGTTGGTGGTGATGTTGCCCGACGTCACCTCGCTCGCCTTGGTCTGCGTTCTGTCGCTGCAACCGCACGTCGAGGACATCTGGGTGTAGACCGCCTGCAATTTTTCAGACGCGCAGAATTTCTAAAAGCTTTTACCGACACTTCAGAAGCACTCTAAAAGCGCGGGCGACATACACAAAGAAAAAGTTTGCGTGAAGGTGGAGGCAATGGTGTAGACGAAGATTAAGTGATCGGCAGTGGTTCATGTTGTACGTACATTTTATCTTCAAGCACTGTGTATCAGATAAGGCTCGTGTTAGATTTGAGCCCCCAAGCTAATGAGCATGGATCTAATGGTAGCGTCAATACTTTTTGCAAATCAGTAGAAGCACTTGGGGTCAAACATCTGCACCCACATACGACTGGTAAGCATATTTTTTGCTATACAGACAGATGCAGAACGTGTAATGCTAAATGTAACAATCATCTTCTCCTCTTCCTTTTTTTCTTTCTTGCTCTCAGCATTTAGCAAACAAAACCTAGCCCAAAGTATGTTCTGACGTGGCTTATTGACTTTGTTTCTTTATGTTAGAACTTGTAACTAATATTATTGCCAAAAGTGGCATCCTAGCATCAGGCCCGTAGCCAGCCCTCCCCCCCCCCCCCCGCCAATTCGGATGGACAAATAATAAAAATAGGTGTTTTTCAAAGGCCTTCAACAAGTGCCCTCCCCCCCCCGAAAAAATTCCTGGCTACGGGCCTGCTTAGCATATTGAAACGAGAAATCACATTTACTCAATCAAGTATGATGTCAAGGCAAGTGCAAGATTAATGTGGTTTGGGAACGTGTTTCTTAATTTTCATTTACTGCTTTATGTATACTATCCCGTATTGAGCATGAAACAGTGCGGTTGGCCTACATTTGAAGGTCTGGTTCCTAAATGCCTCACTACCATTGCACGCGTTGTGCCATGAGATAATATTGTGCCAAGTGTCTACGAGTTTAAGTTAAAGGAGCTGCAGGTCACAAGTACACACTGCAACGATGACTAGGCAAAAATATTTGTGTCAAGACGAGCAAGTATCAGGCATTCGAACCTGTCTACCATCTTGCAGTGCGCATTACTTACGGATATCTGACTAGCTTGAATTCCATCAGCCCTCGTCGGATCGTCATCTTCATCGACACTGGCCCGCACCAGAGACGACATGTGCTGAAGCACGTCTTCCCCGCCGAGAGTCATGTCGGACTCTTTGTCGAAGAGCCAGGGCACTTCGATGCCCGCGCCCAAGCTGTCGTGCATCGAGGAAGACACGACGGTGGCTTCCCGTACTGTTGGCTCCGACACATGGCTTCCACATCCCTTCTCAACCGAAACTCTCTGGAGGCCTTCTTCAAGCACGGACTGTGTTCGGTCCACGCTTTCCTTTGTTGTAAAGGAAGCCACAGTCACTTCTGGAAAGATTGTGTCTTGCACATCTTTTGTGCTCGCCGGGTCATCCTCATGCGTTCTCTCTGAAATGTTTTCAGTATCATCGATGCATGCAGCCCCCCAGGATACTCTTTTGGCTGCGACTGTTATGCTCATCTATTGCCTGCAGTTGTTCGTCGTCTTCTCTTGCCTGAGGTTGTTTGTTGTCTTCTTCCGTTACCTTCGGCAAGTCGTTGCCCTCGGTGTCTTTCTGTAGGTTGAGAGAGGGTGTAGATGTTGTCACGAGAACAATTTGATCCCTGGCATCACCCTCGGTGACGTTTGTGGACGAATTGCTCAGTCCCTTGCGCTCCGCCAACGCGTTGCATACGGCGATGAACGAAGTGTGTTGCTTGTGTGGAATGTCTATGCTGCAGGCTGACGCGAACGGGTTCGGGCCACACGGCGTCGTCATTGAAGTGCTGTTCCAACGGATATACTCCGCGTTTCCCAAGCCACCATTACAGTCTGTCGGAGTCTCTGCCTTCGTGCTCTCTTGGGTGGAGGTCATGGACGTTCGGATGTAGGCGAAGTGATAGAAAGCATCATCGCTTCGCCTGGTCGGTGTGAAAGACCTGAGAAATAAGAGAGAAATCAGGAGTCCTTCCCCTAGCAGAAAAATGGGTGCAAACGACGCTTGCCGCGTGCGTTCCGGACTTGCTCCTTCCTTTCTGTCTATCGTATTGCACAATGCTCTCTCACAACTTTTTCCTTCCTCCATACCGGGAATTGGACCTTCACCCAAGTGCTTGCCAGCGCAACATTTGTGTTGCTATGGGCAACAACAACAGTCGTGTATGAAACAATTAACTGCAACAATGAGAAGCAACAATGAAATGTGGCAAACTGAAATGACAAGTGACCTTGATAAAAAACCACATTTCCATTTCAGAAACTGCTGACTGCCAACAAGCTCACGACCGAAAGAGCATCAGTTAATTATTGAAAAACCGTGCATACAAATAGACATGTGATCAGCACACTCGCATTTCTGTACACTTGCCGCCACCAGGTTTATCGCGATTCATGCTGCTGCTGGCACCGAAATCTGTTAACTCATAAAAGCTTCGCTTAAAAGACCACATATCAAGGAGGTACTGATGCATAATGTTACTCATCTCACCACAGTCATGACTGTGGCATTCTGCTCGGCAGCGCAAGTAAAGTCGTGGGTTCGACTCCCAGCCAAACTGGCTGCATTGCAGTGGTGTGCAAAAAAGCTCGCATGCCGCACCTTGGGTGCATTTTGAAAAAACTTGAATCCTTGAACAGTCAAAATGAACCTGACCACTTCTGCTGTGGTTTTCCTACTTTGAAACATTGAGACCACAGTTCCCATATTATTTTTTTTTAAAAACATTAAACAAGCACCGCAGCGAATTTTGAGCATGGAAGAAAAGTTTGTAGAATTGAACCTTGATACACAGTACAAGTGAATCTTACCGTCCTTCTGGTATAGCATTTGTTACGACAAAGCAAGGTTCTTACATTATATATAGCAAGTTATGTGTAGAGTGCGAACTTGCAGCAGAACGACACAAACAAGAAAACAAGAGCACAAATGCTATCACATTGTGCATAACAATGATATTCAACATTGACTAAGCATATCGGTTACACATAGCAACATTTCTCGGTGCATATTTGGTGGCTCAAAATGTCACGATAGGTAAGCTGTCTCATATTGCAAGTGATTGGTTTGTCTACAACATGAACACTGAAAGGGCAGCGATGGGCGTGCAGTGTTCATTGTTTTTAAGTTTTTTTTTTTTCTTATGCTATATGAAGGATAAGCAGAAGACGTCGAGACAGCTTCATGTCATTAAAATAATTATTTGATGAAGACGATCTACGCAGTCATCATTGTTGCCATTGCAACGGAAACAACACATTTTAAGTCAACTCGTTTCCGAGTTTTTAACGACTGCTGTAGTTGTGTGCCTTCAGTATGTGACTGTAGATAGCACGTACGTGACTGTAGATGCCTCTTGAATTGCATTTATGTTGGCCGAAAGGGAAAGCGCAGAACGGTTTGTGGCTCCACGAGCGTTGTTTGCTGTGTCGTCGGGCGTGTTGGCGGTGCTGTGATGGACCTCACCGATGACGGTGCTGTGATGGTCGTTGACCCAGTTCTTCGGGATTTGAAATTCATTAGCTTCCGTGGTCTCAAACTAGAAAGGGGAAACAAAAAGCTCACTTATAAGTTCTGATGTCGTGACACCGCAGCTCACTTTGAGTTATATGAAGTTATATGAACACTCTAAGCTGTCGCAGACACCTGCAGATGTGTTTCTTGTCGGCTAACTGCACACATACATGAAACTACCCTAGTAACACGAAACGTTGCCACAACATTGAAGCAACTTTCTGAATGTTACGGCAACGTTGTGTCAACATTTGGTGCTACTAGGGTATAGGTTACACTAAACAGGTCTGTTCTACGCATTATGCGGTCAGCCCAGGTCCATTTCTCTTGCAGGATGTCAACTAGGATGTCTGCAACCCCCGTTTGTTCCCTGACCCATTCTGCCAACCTCCGATCTCTTAATGTTACTCCTATCATTTTAGGTTCCATTGCAGGCTGTGTGGTCCTCAACATTTTCTCTAGCTGCTTCGTTACCCTCCATGTTTCAGCTCCGTATGTTGAACTGGCAGTATGCAGTGAGTACACATTTCGTTTAATGACAGCGGCAGATTTCCTAACATTATTCAGGAGGCTCTCCTGTTAGTGCATACTTTTACTAGATGTACATATTCTCATACACACTCTATTGTATGGTTTCCAGTCGTGAACTCTCCCTTCTACCAGGCTGTTCAGGTATAACAACATAAAAAGAAAATATTTTCATGGAATTATAATCAAATGTCATGTGTAACGACTAAATGTCACCCAAACTTGTTGCCTTATGCCGCATGCGACTGGTATAGAGACTTTCGACTGCACTAATTTGGTGTTCCCTGTAACAGTGGACTGGGCTATACATTCAGAACGGAGCAGTTGAAAAGTACTTGCCAAAATAAAAGGATTTTCGTTGCTGCTGTCCTTTTGCTGTTGCTCCCAGCTAGTATCGGGTGCCATGTTGGCATCTTTCACTTCGTAACCATCGACCTCCGCAGAACCGGCTGTGTTGGCGTTCATTTCACCCTGGTGGCGCAGTAGAAGGTAGTCGTACTTGACAAGGTTCTGAGCCTCTTCTTTCGTCAAAGGCAGCCTCGGGAAGAACCTCCTTGATATCTGCACTTGGACAACGCGCGTTCCAGACATGAGCAAAACAAAACCAATTCCTGGCAGACTTGCGAGAGCTTGCAGAACCTCAACCTTATATTTAACGCAGCCATTAATGATAAATTTTACAGCGAAAGCTGTTATGAGATCACAACAATGGTCGTTTCTGTGCCGTAGTTGTCCGCCGCCGCCGCCGGTGTCCGTAACCAATATCGCACGAAAGAAGAAAAAAAACTAAATAAATAAAAAAACACCAGTGACAGATTGGGAATCGAACCCGGGTCCTCTGCATGGCAGCCCAGCACTCTACCACTGAGCTACGCCACTGCTTGAAACTGTGGTGCAAACTGACCCTAGGCAGGCTTCATATCGGGTAAGGAATCGCGTTAACATGTGTTGTAAAGCGTTTTAGAGCAGTAAAGTAAGAACCAGGCGTCACACAATGCGAATTGCATAACGAGTGGGTCATTCAATGCTCCAACCCATTACAAAAGCCTGCGGCATAATTCTTCATCGTCGTCAGCGACAGCATCAACAAAGTGCACATAATTCGTTACAAGAGTGTAGCGGGCACCGCGCTTTTCTGAAGAATGACGAAGAATGGCATAGTAGACGCTTCCCCACTACACAAAAATTATGATGATTTATAGCGTAGTGGGTACCATGCAAGTGGGCTTGTAGTAGTTGCCCCAAGAGAGTTTAAAAAAGGCTAAAGGCCGCTCTCCCAGCTTTCGCTGTGGCTGTGCTGCGCCTTCTGCGCAGGCCTGGCGGTTTTTTTTGTGACATTGAAGAAACCGTGCTACAAAATGCACATTCGTTACACTAAACTAGTGGCAAGACAGTCTTTTCCTTTGCTTCGTCATATCCATGTTTGTAAAACCAAGGTTCAAATATAACGGGTGACTAAACTCTGTTACAACCTAAAAAAAATAGCTACGCCCACAGAACTGCAACATGCCTGTCCTTCACCTGTGAACGACAGTCAGGCTTGCTGGTTTCTGCTTGAACCGTAAGTACTTTTTCTAGGCTAATGTAAATACTTGCATTTTAAGAGTTAAATGTTTGTCGTTACTACCTAAAATATTACGTTTGGCAAAGCAACGATGTCACAATCACTGACGAAATTTGTCACGACATTCAAGTTTATGACTTTAAACCAGCAACACAAACATGAGTCTGTATGGGAAAACCAGCCCTCTGAAAAACACAGAAGTGCTTATTGACGTCATGAAAATTAGTAAGCGCTATTGGATGAAGCGCTTGCACAAATTCTCTGTGAGAGGGACAGCGATGGCTGTGGATGGAGCTGACTTTTTTTTTAGGTTGTAACCGAGTATAGCAGCAAGATAGTCTTTTTTCTTTTTTTTTTCATTTACTTCACCCTGTCCATGATTGTAAAACAAGGGTTCGACTATAGTGGGTGATCAGGCAGACCTAACGCTCCTTGAAAACAAGGCACTGGCTCAGCTAAGCAAATAGTGAAGCTTCAATAACGTACATACTACTTTGGTAAAGCAGTTAACCATCTACACTAAAACTGAAACATTGGCCACACAACACACATACGCTCGGTTACAAGTGGAGAGCAGTGCAGCATTTTGCCATCAAACGTCCCCACTCCAGCCAATGGCGTCGCCGTGTCATCGTGACGTCTTGGCCAATCGCCTTCGCGCCACGCCCACGAGAGGAATCACAAAGCATGTCAAAGCATATCACAAATTGGCTGTGACGTCATGTTGACACAGCGAGACGATTGGCTGGAGGGTGGTCCTTTGACTGCGAAAAGCCACATTGCCCTTGACTTGTAACAGAGTACAGCATATCCTTCATATGCAAGCAGTGTCACCATAAGCGTTGCTACGACTATTCATTCCTAACATATGTGTGAGACTTTTCAAATGTTGCCCCTTCCAAAATTTAAGCTCGCAATTCTGGGCAGTTGTTCTAATAGTAATGAATATCAGCTTCATGGCAACAAAACAAGAACAGGGTCTTCCTTGCCAATAGTACCAGGAATGGCAAAAGTAAGTCATGTCTCCAAATAAACATGCTATTTCGAAAAGGTATATACACTGAGTAGCTCATAAAGCAAAGCAAGATATGCACGAACCGGCATGATCAAAGTCGGAAACAGCGCCAGGAGTCCGCCGTATTCGTCTTCTGCTGACTCATCTTCTGGCTTGGCATTTGCGTCGGGGTTCATTTCGGCGTACTTCATGCGCAGGGCTCGGGCTCGTGTTATGGCTGCGACCATTTCCTTCGTGTTCGGGTTTTTGCCGACTTGCTGGAGACGCTCCAGCTTGTCCTCTGGAAACAAAGCGAGTTTCTGTTATGCAAAGCTTTGACGTGTGAATGTACTTTACGAATATTGAGTTAATTATCACTCAGTACCTTTTGTGTAACAGCTCTCCTTGCAGGGTATTCTAACAGGCGATGCATAATGCAAAGCAATAGCGCACAAATGTGCTCTTCTAACTAATTTAGTTATATGTAATAATTCTCACCTATAAAATCTTAGGAGTCAAACTTTATATTTCTGTTTCAAGTATAGAGGCAAGTGACCGACAAAACCGACCACTCGAAAATACAAGGAACACATAACAGCACCACTGATTATCGCTAATTGGATATTGATGACAGTGCATCGTTCACGGCTTGAGAGAAAAATCATTTAGTACCATAATCAACATATCGATTGGAACTCTCATGCTGCACATACAGGCGAACGCAAAGGGTTCAAGAACAATTAAATACTTACAGACTTACAGACTAGGGTCAGGTTGCAATAATAAATGTAACAGTAACGGCTTGAATTTCATTAGATCTCTCACATTAACCATAGCAATTGCCAGAGATAGGTTATTCTATTGTTCAATACAGGAGCATTTAAAAATTATATTTTGAAGGTATTTAGTTCAATTGTGCAAGCTTTTGGTACGTAAAAGAGTAGATGTGCTACTTGCTACTGTTTATAATATATATAGTGCCATATTTCAGGTGGTAATTAAACCATTTAAAACTCCATGTAGTTAAAAGGGTCATGCAGAATTAGCCTTACAAAAGTGTATTATGTGGAGCCTGACTCAAATCTAAAAGCTCCCACTCGTTTGATGGCTTCCATCCAATTACATGGAAGTCATCAAACCTGATTAAAACCTGCAATTAGACATAAATATCACTTTACCAATGTATGGTGAACACTCAGACTTGCAGCAAAGTAGCTGTGCGATTCACATCAGTCTAATTTTGAATGTTAGCTCGGCAATTCAATATAAAAAAAAAAAAAAAACTTGCACAAGAAAAAAAATTATGGCCTGCGCAGGGATCGAACCTACGACCTTCGCGTTATTAGCACGACGCTCTAACCGACTGAGCTAGCAGGCCACGGCGAACAGCGCTTTAAATTTTATATATATCGAATTTCCACACTCGTGCCTCTGCACCAACGTTGTATCATTTTAATGGCACTGTTTAAACTAGCTTAAGTATGCGCTGATTATGCTTACGCATGCCGGCTCGAGTGTAGAACAAAACTAAGTGATATTACAAGTGGCCTCTGTGATTGCGACCGGCACGATGTCGGACTAAATCGCAAAGGCCATGTGTCACATCACACTCATGACGACACTGGCGTTCGCAGCTTCGGTTCACAGTAAACAAAAGCCACAGCCTTTGAGATCGGATAGAACTTTTACGTGGTCGACAAAAGCTTTCATTTAGGGCACGAGTTAAGATACCCCACAACCCCACCTTTCTCCAAAGATCATTGGCTAGATGTCAGTTTATTTTTAAAGCCAATCGTAGCCAAAGTCAAAGTTACTTCAGTGTTGCGGCGGGAGTTCCAAAACATCCTTGTTGCAGCTTTTGAGGGGCAACGTAACCTCCCGAGGCCAGTACGCTCACCGTCACCCATCTAACGCAATTTGGGTATACAGCACACGGCGCGCCTATGCCGAACGGTTGGTCGCACCCTGAAGCATATGTAAATGCGAGGCATTGAGCGAAGCTGTTATATGATTACCCAGCTTGGAGATGTAGGCGTCCGAGTCGTGGTGGAAGTTGGGTATGACGGTGAGGTGGAAGTCGTCCTCGAAGGCCATCTTGATTTCGCCGCCCGAGTCGTGGCGTAAGTCGTTCCACGGGTCCTGGTCCCTGGCGCGGTCGCTGGTTTGCGACAACCAGCGGTTGAAGCGCGTCACGTTTCCGACGGTGCTGCGAACACGGTTCCGACAATTCGGTATATTTTCTCAGAACAGCCTCTACAGTTTTGAGTAGCTGTTCTTACGATAGCACTAGTATCGCACCATTTAAGGACTGGAATGCGCACCATACAAGCAATGGCGTAACCAGGGATCATGGGCGTCGGCAGAATTTTGTCCTGGGGTGTGCAAACCAGTGTTGCATCATGGTGGGAGAGGGGGGGAGGGGACTGGTGTGGCTTTGGGGGGGGGGGGGGGGGTGCTCGTGTAGCTTGAGGGGGGGAGGCAAGTGCCCCTTTTGCACACCCCTGCCGACGCCCATGCCAGGGATAAATCTATCTCACTCATTATCTCGCCTTCGAAAACCACTGGGTCTAGTGGTTATGGCTCGACGACCTGAAGGTAGCGTGGTCGAATACCATTCGCGGCGGCCGCATTCCGATGGAGGGGAAATGCTAGAGGCCCATGTAATTAGATTGAGGTGAACGTTATAGCACCAGATGGTGAAAATGCTCGGAGCCCTCCATTACGACGTCCCTTGTGATAATATCGTGGTTTTGGGACGCGAAACCCCACAAATAGACCCTTTTCATAATCCGGAAGTGCGCTTCCCTGCGCTGAACATTCGCCAAACTAATGGCGCATCTATTGTGCTTCAAGTAGAGAGGAGGTCCTAGTTACACGTGCTGGTGCTTGTCCATTGGGCGTATTTATATCGACAGAGCTGAGTCTAGGTTTTCCGCGTCATAGCGCAGACTGCGCTTGAACACGTCGTTTGCGGAAGTGGCTAGCCGACATCAGTTAGGCTAACTGCATCTCAGGAAAGCTAGTTTTACAATTATGAAGAGTGTTATAGTCATTCAAAAATGGCATGTGAGGTAGAAAAAGCGCCATGCGCGTGACCTGGAAGCATCGGTGTCAAAAAGAAAGCTGTGTTTGGGACACAGCAGCTGCGTCCCAAACAGGCCCGTAGCCAGGAAGAGGGGGGCGCAGGGGGGGCTAGCCCCCCCCCCCCCTCCGAAATTCGGATGGAGGGGGGTGTTTTGCCGCAAATAAATAATGAAAATAGGTGGTTTTCAAGGTTTTCAACGGGTGCCCCCCCCTCCCCCCCCCCCCCCCGAAAAAAAACATTTCTGGCTACGGGCCTGGTCCCAAAGCCCGTAAACTTTTTTTCTTCTTCTAACGTGTATAGTTTCGGAATAATTGGCGTTTTCAATGTTTGCTGACTGCACAGCCGAGAAGCCACTGAAGCTTCCATGTGATCGCTTTGAAGCCGTCCCTGTGATAACACTAAACACTTGTGGCCGGAAACGGCTCTAGAACGATCGAACATCGGGAACGATATAACGTAAGCGTTGAATTTCAGCGTCCGTGATGCTTAGATGAGATATGGGAAAGGTTACCCTTGAAATGGCAACGTTGGCTGACATTTTGTACAAACTACCCCCCCCCCCCCTCCCCCCGCACTGTCCCGGTCCTAGAGAGATTAATGAGACTTAAATATTCTGTCTGCGGCCCGCTAGCTGAGGTGAGTTTGAGGCCCCTGCTGTAAACTATTTGTCGGTAATGAGTGATATTGTAAGCATCCACACACGGCTTCGTGGTTTTAACGCCGAATCCTACGTGAGTTGGTCACTATAACGTCGCTCAATTATCTCAAAAGGCAGTTACTCGGGTGCTCCGTAAGACAGTTTCCACCCTTTGATGAGTGTGCAACAGCCCCCTACTTTTGCATAGGATGTTCAAGGGGATTCCCGAACGGTTTGATATAGCCGATAATTCGATAAATAAAAGTTTGATCTATCCGGGATCGATTGTAATCGTCATCGGACTTAGACTTTCCTCTCCTGAAAACTCGGCGCACGCCCATTTCCCATCGAGAACGCTCTATGTCACGCTAATGGCTTTCGCGGTGTTAAAAGCAAGGAAGGGCACTCAAGATCTACGGCGACTAAATTGCTGCCGTTGGAGGAAAGCACTCTTCAAAGGGTGTAACTCCAGTTAGGGTGTACGTCGCCGCTGTCCTCACCTTTTCATGGCTTGCTGCTGAGCGTTTTCTCCGGGCCAGAAGAGCGAAATGGACGGGAATTTTGACGTCTCATGTGACGAGTGCTTGAGCCCTTTTTCTTCCGTGTCTAGGCGGTCATGGGGCGGACAATTTTGAGAGGGTGAAGTACGGAACCGAATGGCTCAGTGGGCCATCGCCCTGCCGCCCCTGCAGCCGTACGGCTTCCTCGTCCTCCACTTTGCTCGCTTGCTCCTCGAAACACATGGGGCTTACCCTCTACAGATAATTCGTCATTAAAGGACCCCTGAAAGCGAAAGTCTTGTTTGCGACTTTTTTACAGTAATATGTAGCTTTGCGTCTGCTAATGCCGAAATTGAATCGTAAATGCTCTAACGCATCGTATAATTAATGCTAGCGTCGTTAATTCAGAACGATTTTGCTCCAGTTCGAAACGCCCGCCTAAATACCATAAGAAACTAGCGCCCCACAGCGGTGCAGCGCCTGAGACTACTTGCGCTCAAGCTTCGGTGACTCTGAACGCCGTTTCCAAATTTCATTCTTCACCGCCCGCGGGCGGTGAAGAATGAAACGATGTGGGTGCTTTGAGCGTGTCCCCCCTCGGGGAAAAGAAAAAACATTCCTGGCGTAAGCACCCAAAACCACCTTTAGAGCAGCCCGACAACACAGCGAGGGGGGGTGACGAACAATAATCCTCGCCGGGTGCCAGTCGGGGTATTGTGCGCGCCCCGAAAATGTTCTCTGACGTCGGCAATACTTGCTTGACCTCTGCAACGTCACGTGGGGAGCCTCTGTCTACGTCAAACCACAGAAAATGTCGATTGTACCTGACTACTCGGATGAGCACTCACCTTTACTTTAAAACCAAATTAAAATATCTTACAGGCAACGCTCGTCCCTAATAATCGGTCAGAAGTGCCCCCGCATGCAGGAGTCTCAAACAACACAAGCATCTCGAGTTTCCAAATTTGGTGTCAGGCAGGGGCGTAGCCAGAAATTTTTTTCGGGGGGGGGGGGGGGGGGCACCACCTTGTTTCGGGGGGTGCAGCTCCTTGAAATGGTCATTTTTCCCTATGTATGCCATGGCGAAAAAAAAATTTCGGGGGGGGGGGGTGGGCACGTGCCCGGTGTGCCACCCCCTGGCTACGCCACTGGTGTCAGGGGTCCTTTAAGTAAGAATAAAATGTTTAGTGACGGGAAAGGAGGAGAGGTCGGCCTGGAAAGCGGGTTTCTAGCCAGCTACTCCTCACAGGCGTAAGCGGAAAAGGAAGATAAAGAGGGAGGTAAGAGGATAGGTGAATATGGTATAGTACAATGAGTCAAGGAGCGTGCAGCGAGCACAACGCGCGATAGTTTTTATACCGTAGCACACGCTCAAAAGACGAGCATATAAACCTGTATCGCTTTGAAATCTTAATAGAAATGTCTCATCGTACCAATTTTCGGATATATCAAGTTAAGAAAACGGCCTCAGGAGCACTACGGCCATGGCGTGTAAATCATACCTTTCATGACAAGTTAGTCACGATTTTCATGATATGACCAGTCATTCATGTTCGTCATACAGTCATATGTTATGTCCATACCAATTTTGGTATAAATCCCATTAACGATACGGCCAGTATAGAGCACAAAGTCGTAGGCGGCTAGATAGATACACTCAAAGTCACCGAAGTTCGCTTGTTTCCGTTATTGTGAAGAAACTATAAAATCACCTGCTTTCCACAAATAAAGTCAGTTGGAAGTTCTGCGCTGTGTGTGCGTGTATGTGTTCCTCTTTCCGTCCCGTCTTCTTCGCGCAGTTTAAACCTTTACGTTACAATGAACCGACTAGCCAAACAACATGCCATGCTTCGCTAAGAAATGCTTCGCACTAAAAAAAAAAAAAAGAAACCCGAGTATTTGGGGAGTATTTCTGCCACACAACTATAATCGCCATCTACCTTGCGTACTTTCCTTGCGTTACCACCGCAGTACTGGCACTTCCCGGTCACGAACGGCCGTGCGCGCTATCAGCGTGACATAGCGTTTTAGATAGGAAAATCGCGAAAGCCGGGTTTTCAAGAAAGGAAACGCGAGCGAGCAAGCCAGATGACGATTATAGTTGCGTGGCAGAAATACTCCCCAAATACTCCGATTTTCTTGGTGTTGTGAGGCAGGAAGACGCCCCAAATACTCCCGCGTCCTTTATTGTGTGCGGGGACCGGATCACGTTCGAAATGAAATCGTGGCGACGCGCCCGATTGAATTGTTTCCGCAGGTCTGCGCGGGCGGTACGTGCAGTTTGTTGCGTTCTCGTTCGTGCACGCTGTGACGTCAAACCGTGTGACGTCAGCATGGCATACATACAGCGATTTAAAGCGTTCTGCATAAGAGCCCTCGAAAGTCCGCTTTCTTTTGCTGCCGCCCACCCGATCACGATCGTGCGCAACGCACGTTAATTCCCTCAGCTCTCCGCCAAAGCAACAGCTGCGCGCCATTTCCCGCTCTCCTACAACTCACGTCGCATCACTCAACAACAGACGCGTCCATTACTCAGCCGGCGTCGGCTCGCGGCTTGTCGTGCATGGATATGCGAGCAGCGCGATCCACGCTCGCGCCGGGGCGGTCGAGCCTTTGCCGCATCTAATACCCTTTGTCTTCTTGTTAGCCCGCGGCTTGAACGCGCGGCATACACTTGCGCACACGTACACGTACGCCACGATATGAGTTACAACAGCTGCGGTTCGTGCGGGTCTTCAGACAGCCCGCGCGCGCGCTCCATTTCTTCAAGTGACGCGATCAAGGCCTGCAGGCTTGAATATTAACAGCCATAGGCGTGCGCACGAGGGGGGCGGAGGGGGGCGCAAAGTCTGCCCCATCCATTGTATTAATAGGGAGGGGGGGCCGCTGCGATGAACCTTCGCCCCCCCCCCCCCCCCCCCCTGAAAGGGAACCCTGCGCACGCCTATGTTAACAGCCGAGCTGTTTAAGCTCACCGCGTTCTGCCGTTTCGCGTTAACAAAAAACTGTCATCATCACGAACAGCCTCTACCTTTCTAGCGCCTGCTACGCAATAAGTCGGCCGGCGCGCGCTCTCTTCTTCCGCTTCTTCATGTTCTCCTTCGCTCCCCGAACATGTGCGCCCTATGCGCGCTGCGCCGATTTGTCAGGCGTGGGACGCAATAACTCGGATGGGCCAGGAGTAAAGAGAGAGAGAAACAAAGAGAAAGAAAGAGATAGAAACAGAAAGAGATAAGGAAAGCATAGCCACCTATAGTACGGTGTAGCAAGGAGGCGGGAAAGAGAAGTGGGGGGTGAGAAGCAGGGAGTGGAGGAGGGAAATGGCGAAGAATAGCATAGCCATGTATAGTATAGTTTAGCAAGAGGGGTGGGAAAGGGTAGTTAGGCTGAGGAGGAGGGAAACGCCACCAGCTCCATTGTTTCCTCTGTGTTCGCACCACTATTGCGTATCTGCCCCAATTTTATTGCATAAACAACATAATAGAGTCTGTAAGTGCATATTCTTGTAGCGTTACGCGAAGCCTCATTCATCATGTATAATTCGATCCTCTCTCCATATTAAATAAAAGCATATGTGTGTGTTGGTGGTTAGAAGAAGAATGAGACGCGTGCACACAAGGGCCTCAGTGGGAAGGGTGTTGAGAAGAAAGGGGGGTGTCTGCGGTGAAATTTCACGCCCACTTTGCCACTCCTCCCCTTCAACCCACCCAATGGAAAGCCCTGCGCACGCCTACAACTATAGGAACCTTGAGTATACATAGTGGAAAATAAAACAAGAACAAAGAAACTGCACACAGACCTTTAATTATCAGTCGTCCTGTGCGTATCTTTGTTCCCATTTCATTTTCGCTAGTAATGTCCTATTCTAATACAAACCAACTTTCATAAGAATCGCTGACGTACTGCAGTCGCTTCCCGTTGTGATCAATGCAACATACATGCATGTAGAACTATATGAAATTGGCTTAAAGGGACAAGGTGAAATGATAAATTAGTTTGTATCAATAACTTATACTCAGAAAACTCTAGTGTTCTTAATTTCATCACCATAGGTTTATAACGAATAAGTTAATGTAAAAAGTTTCTTAATTTCCTGCCGATATCTCCAATGGGTTTATGTTTCTTTTTCTTTGTAATTTTGGCACATTGGCTCAAAGCAATTTCCTGGAAAATTGGTATGTAAGCTCTCTGGCTCCCTCTAAAGACAATGAACTTAATTTTTAACGATTAGCAAGTACGTATGCGCCAGTAGACTGTTAAACAGTGCATTGGTCTAAATCTATGACATCAAGGTGACTGGTGCTTTAGCTTCAAGGTGGCATCGCCACCTGCGTTTTCTTTTGAGCGATTCTCGCACCAAGCATGGAGTTTTTTGTATCGTGTGAGTAATTCACCAATACGAGAAAAAACAATTGTCTTTCTCTTTAGTGTTTCTTTAATCATATATTCTTGCTGTTACCTTTCAGTGAAAATGAGTAATTTAATCCGATACAAACTGCTTTACACCCTTGTCATTTTAATATGTATATGCTGTTAATATGAGAGTGCACATACACCCCCCCCCCCCCCCCCCCCTCAGTCTTTTTCTCTGGTTGCAGCTACCACTGGTTCCCCCCTAAAGAATAACAACCACGAGTGTGTTTCAAAAACCGCCAAGTGAGAAGAAAATCTAGGATGTAGCATCAACACTGCAACCTACCACACAACGTTTTTGCATCAATTGTACACAATTTGAAGAGTTTACTAAATGCCACAACATCATTCCAAGAAATTATGGCTTCTTATGTTTATTCAATAGGTTCTCAAAAGTATGGGGACAAACTTAAAACACCAATCGAGGCACTACAAACATGCTAGGCTAAACCTGCGTATTTTGACATTGTATTGCCACCGCTGTTCGGCACAAATAAACAAAACTTACTAATTATAGACAAGAAGGAGCGATGTTTATGACTTGACGTCAGTATTCTTTCATTCCAGAGAGTACACAAGCTGTGGTTAGAGATAGAAACAGCATCTCACGGAAGACCATGCTTTCGTTTTTCATATAAATTAATCCTGTAATGAAACGGGAAAGTGACAACATACAAGAATTACACTGTCCTTTCATATGCATTATTTCCTTGTGATGAAAGCCAGTACATAATGCAGAGTACCAATGAACACAAGTCAATAGCCACGGCTTTATGTATATCATTAACTCGCTCTGCGATTATGGCCAGACAAATCGTACAATGAGCATCAGCTGACAGTCGGCACTCTGTCTTGCGTAACTGTTCAGTCGTTTCACTGCAAAAAAAGCTAAACAAGATCAGGTGTGTGCACTAAGTGCAAGGACAAATGTGAAGTGCTCGAGACAGATGGAGTTTAGACAATCATATGGTACATTCGACTGGTCGTTTTCGAGCGCTCCGCAGGCGCTGAAAAAATTATGCAACATAGCAACTAAGCGTTGCTACTAACATTATCCGGTCAAAACATGATCAGGAAGGAGAAACATGACTTGCATAACAGCTTGTTCTCGTTGAAGAGTTTTAAAGCTGTTGAATTTCAACACTTCCAAACACAATCAGAGCGCTCTCAAACGACCAGTCGAATGTACCAATAGTTTGCAAGACATAGGGAGCGTACGGTACACATATCAAGTTGTCCTTTGAGTAATTTTTTAGAAGAGGTTCCTTGAAGGTCAGTTTTA
Source organism: Rhipicephalus appendiculatus (assembly GCA_030522465.1). Lineage (NCBI taxonomy): Eukaryota > Metazoa > Arthropoda > Arachnida > Ixodida > Ixodidae > Rhipicephalus > Rhipicephalus appendiculatus. The sequence continues at coordinate 480,897 of JALIZH010029322.1, read as the reverse complement.
TTTGGGCATTACAGAAGCAACCGCATATCTTCACCACATTGCCAGGCACTCATTAAGCATTGCTGAAAATGTTTGAATTAGTGTATTGAGAGTAAAATGAACATGACAAAGCCAGACACAGTTGGTGTTTTCATAAGAGCTTGGCCCAATAACCCCTGCCTCTAGTATCATTTTCTGCAGCCCTTTAAACTTATACATCGTGCAATACAAAAAGCCACATATTCCACAGTTACATTCTCTACCCTATTCATGAATGACAATTGGGATGGAGACCTAGTGCTTGGCTACCATGTGCTAAACAATGTGAGAACATATTAAATTAGTGCAGATATAGATTCTTTTAGTGTTCTCTTTATGGACTAAGAAAGGGCCCAGAACCTTTCAAACACTAGCAAAAAACATACCATCAGGTTACAGAGCATCTGAAAGGATTTAACACATTTCTATGAACCAGTTGCAGGTGATTTTCCCAGGAGTGCACATGTTGAGGCAAGGGATTAGAATGAGACACTGACACCGCTCATTCTTGCATCAGTTTATTTCTTTTTTAAAACCAACAACAGATCGTTACAAGACACCAGAATCATTGAGAAACAAGCAATAAATGCTCTGGTGGCACACTTATCAGTCAGAACTTTGGAACAAAAAGATAAATAGAAACACAGCTTCAGGAAAATAGTGGACAGCACTAAAAAGAGGAAATGAAATGTTGAAGGCATCACAGAAAATATACAGTGAGAGAAAAACAAACAAAAAAGAAAGCATGCCTTCCAACATAACTAGTCAGTGCATGAGACGTTGCAATATAGTTAGCTCTGGAGAGGCCCTCGAAATGAAGACTCCTCGGAGGGGCAGCGCTTGGCACCGTATGAAAAAAGCGGTGCACTGCCATTGCTAAAACAAGTGTACACATTGCTTCAGCGTCCCTCAATACACTCCGACATAAAACAGGAAACGAAAGGAAGAAGTCAAAAGGAACGAAAGATCACAGCTTTCTCAGGAAAATTGGCCATAGTGGTACAGTCACCATCCTTGATACAAGTTGCTGACTAGTCGCGCTAAATACTGCGTTGCATATACACAGGCCACCGGAAAACAACCGACGTCTTTGCAAAAGACACGACGCTGCGAACACGGTCCAAACGATTGTCCACCGTTCAATTTAAAACCGCACAAAGGCTACTTCGGGTCGTTCCGAGATTAAAAGGCAGGACATTTCGAGCAAGCTGAGATTATGAGTCCAATTGTTTTTCTGCTAAGCAAGCCTTGAAGCGATGCGGAAGTCCTCACGGAGAAGCGTTGCATGCGCGAAACAATCTTAACCCAATCTTAACGAGATAGGCACATTGTGATTTGCGACACCGTACACTCGTCCTTGCTAGACCATACGCTCGTCCTTGGTAGACTGCCCACTCATCCTTGCTACACCGTACACTCGTCCTTCCTAGACTGTACACTTGTCCTTGCTAGACTAGTTCAGCATTGCTGCACGGGCGCAAAGTATAGTGGCGTTGCTATGAAACTAGTCTTTACAGGTGGCATTCTAGTTTTGTGGACCACCTAGCTGGGTGAGTCATCTCTTTTGCATGTGGCACGGGAATGTCGCACAAAAGTGCGCGTCGACGGCGTTCATCTCTACGTCTAATACGCTACGAGATTCTGGCTCGTCTGACGTAGCCCTATCTAGGCCAAGGTGTCCGTTAGCATAACGCGGTGAATGTATAGGACGTTTTTCGTCGGATCTCTCACTGCCACGTGCAAGAGGTTTATCTACGAGTGACGTGAACAGACACGTGGGCAACGGGAACCCTAGCACCACAACAGGCCGCCTCGAAACGACTCCGCGCCTGTCGAAAAACGTGAGACACGTCTTTGCGGAATTAAAAAACAATCCTGTACACGTAAGTACTCGATGCAACAAGTGCGGGTGCTACGTATAGTAAACAACGTGGAGCAGAAGCGTCGGAACACGTCGGGAGGCTTTTTGCGGTGGCAGGCAAGCGGGAAGCACTTAAAAAGAGATGCAGTCTCTTCTCCCCGAGTCATTACCGACAGCGGCGGGTGCTTCCATTTCTCTAACAGAAGATGCTTGCATGACTCCTCTTAGTTTGCTGGAAAGAAAAAAAAAAGAGAAAAATTTTGGAGAGAGAAAAATGAAGCGGGTGCGGTCCCGAGTGCCAAGCATGCAGATTTTGGAAATGGCTTTTTGAATCAACCCCAGGTGCGAAACCAGGCACGCGTACATGTGCCAGTAGAGATTTCTTTGCATGGCAGTCATTACAATGTGCACACAAAAACACCCCGTGGTGAAGCATTTTGACAGAAAATATATAATCCAGACATTCGTAGAATTAAAGCATCCCAGCGTGTGGATATTCATGTAGAATTTTGAGTGCCGCAGAATGCCGCATATACGCCTAGACCCAGATTTTAGCATATAAATCTCAGTTCTTGTATTACACTTAGTTGCCTCAATTATTTTATTGGTATAACATTATTTCGACGAGACCAAGAGTTATATCGCATTATGCCATATTTGGGTTCACCGTATGCTCTGCATTTTACGGCACATCAGATGCATTCCTGCGCCTGTTGCGAGCACTTGCAGCTTAGACCCCCCCATCAGTGCATTTTATGGAGAAGACGTATTATCCCAAAAATTGTGTCAACCAGGAATCCACCAAAACATATGACACAAAGCGACCACGAATTTCAAATAAACTAGTAGGCCCAAAAGGGACGACAGGACTGCCCAGTCTGTCTTTTCCTTCTACCTCAACAAATCACCCCTAAAGGCTCCCCAAAAATTTGGGATGATATTTCTTGCAAAATTTGAGTCTTTGGAGAGATTCACAGGCAGCACGAAACGCAAACGTTGGCATGCAAGCTTCCTCGACCTTGATGGCGTTGCTTTTTGTACGTCGTGTGCAGTAGAAAAAGATTCAGAGGCAGGCAGTAAATGCACCCAAAATAAGAAGAAAAGATAAGGATGAAGTCCGTAATCATGCTCGTGCCTGGATCTACTTACATTCTAACTCCTGAAAAACACACAAGACACGCACACAGAAAGAACACGTAAGCAACAGAAAAGCACACACGTAGTGCCGGCCAAGCAAGAGGCAAAGCACGAAACACTCTGCGTAAGTACATTTCTCTTAATAATAATATTAATAAAAAGGAATGACAGTCCTGGAAAGCCTGCATGGAATGTAAGAAAGAGCAAGATCGACAAGGTTTCGTACAAAAAATGATACGATGCATTGAAACATACAAATATCATGGCATTACACAACCCTCAATGTAAAAATAAAAAAAGAAATGACATGGCAACTAAATAAAAAATGCTAATATACAAGGAAGGGCTGAAAAAGCTATTCAGTATGGCCTGAGAACAGTGAATGTAGAAGAAAAAATGTTGACACTAAAAGCATAAAAAGAAAAACAAACATGAATACCGGGATTAGAGCAGTACAATCTAAACATTCTGGCTTAGCGTTATTTACCAACACTGTTAGTTTCACCTTACCAGCACTGTTATTTTTACCATTGCTGTGCTTTGTTTGTCATTTTGTTTGTAATCTTGTCAGTTTCTGTCCCCTTTTCAATGCAAATTCCTGTGCTGACTACAGATTTGCAAAGTCCAGCACTTTACCACGCTTCTGTTGTAGCCAGAACAACACAATGGCACCACTATACACTCAAACCTCGATATAATGAACCCGGATATAACGAAATACCGGTTATAACGAAGCAAATGAAGAATACTCTTGCAATAGATATAGTGTTAGAAATATACTTTTATAACGAATTTTCGGATATAATAACTTATTTTCGTGTTAGGTGCAAGTTTGTTATAATGAGGTTTGAGTGTACATAAGTGATACGCTTGTATCTTGGGGATCGCTCGTGTTAGAAATACTGTGTCATGTGTTTCCCTTTGTCGCCAAGAGTACAATGATTACGGTGTTGCGACTCTGAATACAACGAGATAACGACAAAAAATGCCGTGTGCAAATAAGTATGGTGCAATAAACAACAAGTTCAGTGATAACAATGTACGGGCGACTACTTAACAATACTCAAGGATGCAATACAAACGGCTGGCGAAACAGTGCAAGAGAGCGTGCAAGTCGTAACAGTGCACATGCATTGTGCCCCAAAACACAGTGCGTTATGGTAAGAGAGGTCCAGGCTGTCACCAAGGCTTGTAAGCAAGCTCTGGAGAGATAATACTGACTACATAACGTAAGTACTGCTAGGTGGCGTATACACAAAATACGAAGGGACACCAAAGGGAGGATGTCAAGTCCACGCAAATAGGGTACGTGAATAGATGCTCCTACAATGTGCGAGCTGCAACCCCCCCCCCGTGTTTAAAAGCTTCCACAGTGTGGGGGGTACTCTGCTGACAGAAGTGTCAACTATGGATGAAAGAAACAAACTACAGAACGCCAATTTCCGAGTGCTACGAAACAAGATGCGGAGTAAGCAAAGCTTAATAACAATACGGTATACAGTTATGAAGTAGTAGTTTTTTTTTTGTTTTTTTTTTCCAGCTGGTTTAGCTTTGTAGAGCAAGTTTTGGAAGGTGACAGGTGATGCCCAGTTTTATCTTGTTGCGCATTGGTGGTGCATCAGTTGATTAACTGCTGACAAGAAGGCCGGGAGCGATAGATAAAATAACTTTGGAAAACAGCAGGCGCAGGGCTTTAAAAGTATGCCAGTAGTACTGCCACCCATCGCTCCTGCTTGATTACATTTTTCATAAACTTTACTTCCGCTAATGGTGGCAATACTGGAGCTATGAGAAACCTAATATACAAACCTAACAAGACAAAACACTTCCCTTTGACATCCTTCAAGTGTGTGTTAACAAGGTTATTCAAGCCCAAATGCTTGTGGCACCCCACAGAACGCTAGCAATCACAAACAGTAGATATTCTAGTAGGAAGGTTGACATCACACCGCTGAAGTCAGCGTCTCTTGGAAGGAGTTTAAAAAAAGGTGCGTACAACAAAGTGGTACAGGTAACAAAATGACTGTGCTGGTGCGACCGAGAGAGGATAGCCACAGGCAGAAAATGTATTCTATATTTCTTTTAAGTTCAAGAGAAAACGAAGCATTATGACAAAACTTTGTACTCAGTGTACGACGCAAAGTTGAGAGTGAGCGGAGCTGAGTAATAGGCATTACAAAGATGCAACAAAAACACTATTCAGCTGGTTTGCCCACAAATACTGATTGGAATGGATAACAAAGAGTTTAAAAAACATGAGATGGCTTATGGATTGCTTTAGTATAGTGGATTAACGTAAAATGAGACACTCCGGTACGGTAGCACTTCCTGAACGCTTTATGAAGTGCGGTCCGGAATGGCCATATTTGAGAGAAAAAGAAAAGTACTGTAAAATGCTACTCCAGTGCCCCCCTCCTCCACACAAATACTTTTCTCAATTATCCTGAAATTTTGGATTTTATGCCAACAGGTGGTGCTTCAGCTGCATCAGTATTTTCGACGGAGCAAATTCCCGAAGGTGACTCAGCGGATTATATTGCAAAGCCCAGTCAGCACCACGGGGATTCACAGCTGATGGCATCATCAAATGGCAATCAGTCCAGATAAGCGGGATTTAGCGTACTGGTGTAAAACAAAAATAAAAAAACAAGAAATAGGGATAAGAATGATGAAGCTGGAGTTAAGGCGGCTATGGGTAACTGCACAATAGTGAGGGATATTTTAATGAAAAAAAAATATATATAGTATATACATATGAAGTAGACATAGGCAGAATGCTGGACTGCAATGATATTACAGCTCCCAGGCAATGGTGGCACTGTCTTGTGGCAACAGACCTTTAGTACATACTCTGGCTGTAAAATCTTTTTTAAAGAAAAATATATATAACCCCACGTTCTTCCATGAAAAGTGCGCCTTGCTACAGTGAACATTTATTGGAAATGTTAAAGAAAAACTTTTAATTTTCATTAATTAATTTACTTTCGTATAACCTCGCACCTCGAACTCTAAGCAACGCTTGCGCTGAACCTATCAAAATAAGCAAAATGCATCGCACGCAGCTGCAATGGCACACGAGAGTGGCAAAACAAAAGCATCCAAAAACAAAGGCGCCAGTTAACGACGTTTGAGCAGCATACCAATGAACAGATCACAGCTGTGCAGCACGTGAAACAAGCGGTACGATCCAACGAGCAGGCACGGAGGAAGCAGGCAGGACGGTGGTGGCTGTTAACGGGTTTCTGTCGTGCAAAGTGCGTGGCTGATGTGCTCTTCATATGCTCTTCGAGGGAGGTGGAGGAGTCGGGGGCGGGGGGGGGGGGGGGAGGGGCGTGAGGCCAAAAGACGCGAGCTTAGACCTTTCGACAGTTGGCCTGGAGGTTGTGCGGCGCTTCGTTGAGCTCCTCAAGCTCATCCCCGGGTCGAGCTCGGACTGTAGTTGAAAGTACTGCTGACTCCGCGTGGGCCACAGCAGATGCGTGATGATGGCGTACGCCAGGAAGTCGGCGCAGGAGCTGATGCCTGCATGTACCGCGTGGACGAGACGATTACGGAAAAGCCATTGCACGGTTTGTAAAAGGAGGGTTTGTGAAAGAAACAACACTCGCATTTAAGTTTTGTTGGCTTCCTTCCTTGACATCCAATCCTCTCTATGTGTACAGAGTCTATGGTTTTATAACAGTGTGACAAGGACGAAAAGACTAACGAACCACACAATCAAGTGCCGTTTGTGTGGTTCATTAGTCTTTTAGTCTTCTTTGTCGTGCCGTTTTAAAAGCGATGCATCCGTACCAACTCACCCAACTGTCAGTCCTACTGTACAGTGTCTGTAAAAAAGTATCGGGAACTATTTTTTTCTGACCTTACTGTACGTCGCACTGCACATGCGCTGTGGTGAGGCATGTGATCCTCAAGATGCGCCAAGCACCAGTCGCCTGCGAGCATTCATTCAGGTTCGATAGTGTTTCTTAGTGGACACCCGTCGAATGACTCGGTGCAAGCAAAAAATGCAGTGAACGACTGAACAACAGTATGACACCAAATTGCGTGTTGGCCTGACAACACCTGACCACCAGACGATAAAAACGATTGCGACAGTTCCCCAACCCCCTTACAGCCTCCAGACTCTCGGTACAAATAGTCATCATCATCATCATTTCGTTAATTTAATTATTCACTCAACCCTCTGGTCACATGACCCGCGTAACACCTGCTGCTGCTACTACTACTACTACTACTACTACTACTACTACTACTACTACTACTACTACTATACTACAATGATGACAACAACGACACATGGTAGACTAAGGAAACTTCGCCGCAAAAAGAGGATTTGACCCCTGAGCTAATGCTTCCCCTTAAAAGCAAGATGTTAGTAATGGACAAATGCTGTCGCCTCCCCACTCACCAAGTATGAACTTCTGCCTCCAGAGGGCCGACACCTGGAGGGCGATGAGCGCCACGACGGGCAGATAGACGAACCAGCAGAGGAGCCCCGCTCCGAAGTGGAGGTAGAAGCGCAGCTTCCTGTGGTCGTTCTCGTCCATCATGGTGGACCGCAGCTCCGTGAGGAACCAGGCGGTCACCACGAGCCGGAAGCAGAGGGAGATCCAGCCCGGATACGTTTGGTACTCGTCGATCTCCTCGATTACGTCCACTTCCGTCTGCAAAAAAGTTGATGTGAAGGATTGACCCTTTTAGGTGTGACTTGTGGAGAACTTTATGTAAATGCATCAAATTTACACAACATTATTCCATGGCACACAAATTCAATTGTAGCAAAAATAATGTCATAATACTTTGATAGGCACATTTTGCAATAGTTAATCTTAATTTGTAATTAAAATGTATTTATGCTGTAGTCACTCATGTTCTGCTTCGCAAAATCGTATCAAATCTCTGGCTTGAAATGTAGAGCAATTTCGTTTACGGTTATAATCATTTTGTGCAAAGAAAAATTATACTTTTGACGTGGCTTGCAGAGGGCGGCACGTCGAACAATTTGTCGACATGGTATTGCCTTCAGCAGAATGACCATATGTGACAGTAGACTGCAAAAATAAGTTAAGTGTGAAGACACATTAGTTACCCAGGAGGTTCAATTCATCCACACCTCAATGTCTATTGCTCTTTCTTAGCCACAAGTCGACACAACTAGCACAAACATGTTGTGCACACAATTGCATACAAAGCACCTCAAAGGGTTAAACGTGAGTAGGCAGTGTCAACTGGTGCGAAGGATGAGATTTAACAATCGTTGCAGCTCATAACATCATCGAATTCTGCAATGCTAGGGGCATGAACCAATCTGGTTGGACACAGGCGCCCGGGAGTCGAGCAAAGATGACAAGACAGCATCAATTCTGGTGCTAATACATGGCCTGGAATCTCTCCCTACGAAGAGTAGGAAACAATACTGAACTATGCTAAATAGTAAAATTTTGGGCAATTTGGTGCAGTTTACTATGCATGATGTTTGGGGTACTAAAAGAGAAAAAGGTAAAGAGAAACACAAACACGCACAAAGCACTTGTGTGGGCGTTCTACCTCAAGTCCATCTTGCTAAGCGCCCCTAGAACCATGTTTAGTGATCAAGTTCATTGTTTGTGTCAGAGATACAAGATGGATGGATGGATGCAAAACTTTATTGTTAGTACTGAGGTGCACGACTCAACGCGCAGCGGGAGCCGCTCCCACGTTGGGACAGTCAGGCCAAGCCCGACCGCCGCATCGTGGGCCCTCTGGACAGCCCACAGTTGAGCCCCAACATCGGGGCTCTTGATAGCGGATAGCCACTTGTCTTCATTGGATTGGTCTGCGCTCCGTAACGAGGGGCAACGCCAGAGCATGTGGTCTAGGCTAGCGAATTCGTTGCAGTGCCTGCAGGAGCTATTGGGATGAATGTCGGGATAAATTTTATGTAATAAAGCCGGGCTGGGATACGTACCCGTCTGCAGTAACCTGAGAGTCAATGCCTACGCTCGATTTAATTTCTTGTTAGGAAGGGGAAAGTCTCTCCTGCCGAGATAGAAGTGCTGTGTAATTTCGTTATAAGTGGTCGGATGAGCAACAATAATAATAATATGAAAGAGGAAAATAGTTGGACATGACACCTAAACTTAATGTGAACAGCAAAATGCAACAGTGTAACGATGCAATAGCATTCAAATGGCAGAGCTTACAGACGTGTGCACAATCAGTGAAGCACATGTGATTGTGGCAAACGAATGTTCTCTTCCTTCACAAACACATGTACTCATAAAGATTTCCTAATTAATAAAGGTTCCCTAATTATGCCTGCAACCTCGTGGACCGATAATTCATGGGTATCAGTATACCTCTTGCCGTTGTGCTCATATGATCGTGTGTGTGTGATGCGCTTTGAAGCTTGTCTGTAGGACACAGTCTGAGAGCCTAATTCCTTTGAAGATCAGATAAATGAATGTTACTGAGATTCCATAGAAAAGAGATCAGAAGGCTTTACAAGTCAAGCGCTCCCTCTTGTGGCTGCCATTAATTTGGTTAATTACCATACCACTACTGAGAAGGCATCTGCAACAGTGACAACATGCGGTGATATCAGATTCGGAAAATGCACGTGGTAAGACGAGACTACTTCCTAGCACAAGTTAGCAGGCAAAAACATGAGAGCTAAGAAAGTAGTTCGAACACAAAAATTTCATTGCAAGTGTTTCAGAATGCAGTTACTTTGTACCCAAAATGCTTTCTATGAGTAGCTGCTTCAAGGGACCCTGAAAAAGTTTTGATGATTTTGTACAAACACATTGGGCCGGTAGGCCAAGTCCTAGGGGTCATTTACAGACTGATTTAAGCTCTCTGCGTAAACTGTGTAATTTATTACAACTCTTTAAAGCTGCGAATCGCTGCAGATCAGTGCTCAGCCAACCGCTAACCGTCCATTCTGCAGTACGACATGCAGTGGGTGCACGACGTCACCGTGGCTGCTGATCTGATTGGCTGCGGTGTGCGCGTAGGAAAGACGGCTGGTAGGGTGGCAGCACCTGTCGGAGCAGATATCAACCACTCCGCTGTTGCCAGACAGCGTGCGTGCTGCCGGGCGCACTGGGCTATCTCCGAGATTGCGCGCAACATGTCGGCGTGCAATCTCGGAGGTCAGACTGGGCGAAGCTCAAATCGTCGCAGTGTGCTCACGAGAGCTCTGCGATCGCCAGCGATGCCAGCGTGTCTCATGAGTTGAGGAGGCAAGGCAGGGGTGAGGGAGGGTATGCTATAATTGTCCGTAGCCGCCTTGGTACACGGCGTGCCGCTAAATTTGTGGTGCCAATGGTTTGATGATGCTCTAGCCTAAACGCTGACAAAGCTTCAAATAACCGCTTTCAGGGTCCCTTTCACATACACTCAAACCTGGATATAACGAACATGGATATAACGAAATATTGGTTATAACGAAGTAAATGAAAAATAGTCTTGCAATAGATACAGTGTTAGGAATATACCTTTATAACGAATTTTCGGATATAACGAATCTTATTTTTCGTGTAAGATGCAACTTTGTTATAAGTGAGGTTTGAGTGTATTATTGTTACATTTGTGTGAATGAAGGTTACGTCAAGCAAAGTATCCTTTTCGCACCTTCAGAGCGCTAGTGCATTAGGTATTGGTTTTGAGCACAGCCGTGCGCTGTGGATGCTGCTAGTAGAAATGAGTCTCTCTGTTCAGTGTTAAGCAGATTCAAAATTGTGATGTCCTTCCATGCTAACAATTGCTGTATTATGTTCACAAAAGTATAAGAACTTTTATGTCACACTGTGCGACGTGTGCTGTATCTTTCTTTCAAATGTGGTGCACTAAAGTAAACTGCATTGCAACAAAGCCACATTCAACACAAAAATACGCTTCGTTACATTCACTGTTTGCTATAAATTAAATCTGCTGTACTGTGATTTCGGAGAGATAACTTATATTTACTGCATCCAATAATGGGTCATATCTGGCAGTTTGCTATATCGAGTTGCTCCGTTATATCCGGGACTTGTTATATAGAGAATCGAGTGCATTTCTCGGTCATGAATGCGGGCACCCTCTCTAGCCTTTGCAAGACTTGCCAGCCATGCAAAAAAAAGAAACAGTAATGCGCAAAACACTGAGCAGAGGCTCACCATGTTCCAGACGTAGAGCAGGATCTGTATGCAGCTGTAGACCAGCCAAATGCAGAACAGTACTGGCTTCCACGTCAGCTCTGTACGCGTGATAGCCCAACCTTTGGCAAGTAGCAGCAAAAGCAGCATAAACAGAGACTGCAAGTATAAAAAAGGAAAAACAAAAAAGGTGAATGTAAGGGAAGTTTTTCGAGACATGAACAGTGCTACATTAGCCCAAGGCAGTCTACAAGGTTAAAATGACAATGTAATATGAAATGAGTGCGGAGGCACATGTCGGCGGCTTGCGGCAGCCTCGGTAACTAGCCAGCTCACAATGCTCAAATCAGTCAATGGCTGTGAATTTGGTTATATGGCATCATTTGTAACAAAAAAAGACGGAAGGATTTCTAGCTGACTTTGAAAATTAATTGTAAATTCCAGGCCGTGTGCTGTGCATGATGTTGGGGTCGCGTGTTCTCAGGAGCCTCGACTACTGATGGGCAGCATTTTCTGACCACGCTTAGAAAGTGTTGCAGGGTCCCCTTAAGAGACAAGAGGACTGCAGAGTGGGTCAGGGTGTGCGTGGTTGAGGGGCATGTAGTGTGAAGGCAAGATAACTGGTCGTCATTAATAGTAACAGACTGGATTTCAAGAGAAGGCAAGCGCGCAAGGGGGAGACAGAGAAAGTTAGGTGCGAAGTTGAGAACGTGGCCACAACAAGCACAGGACCGGGTTCATTGGCGAAACATGGGAGAGGCCTTTGTCCTGCAGTGGGTGTAGTCAGGCTGATAATGATGATGTAATGTGACTTGCCAGGCAAGGTCTTCTTTAGCTCACCTGTGAATAGCCGCATATCCTCTCAGAGGTCCCGCGTCTTTTGGAAAAACTTAGTTATTCACAAACTAAAATTCACAGCACGAAACACTCAAGATGCCCCGTATAGAAAAGCGCACACACGAGCACTAGTTATTCACAAATGCCATAAACGATTTACGAACCTGAGACAGCATGTAGCTGACATCGCCCACGATCCCCAGAGATGGGACCCCGTCGCCGTCCATGGCAAAGATTGCCAGGTGTGTGATTGTCCACAGAAACGAGAGCAGCTGCAGGGTGAGGGCGGCCGTGAAGAGTCGCGTGACCAGGTGCTTCTGTCGCATGACGGCGTACACTTGCAGCCCGGCTAGGACCAGGTAGAGGAGGAAGAAGAGGAGAACCCTCTCCAGGCTGCCCTGTGGACAAAAGCGAGAAGGAGAAGACATTAGGGGAGTCTTAATTGCTGGGAGTTTGGGGGAAATTAGGGAGTTTCAGATGGTTTGGTGATGTTATGAGGACAAAAACATGAAGGAAAAGACATTAGGGAGTTTCCATAGATTGCAAGAATTAAGATAGCAGGGAGATTTAGGGAAGTTAGGGAATCATGAAATACGGGAGCTTTTGAGCAGAATAGACATTATGACAGAGATTTAGAGGGTGGTGGCAGGGTGGTGGCAAGAGGGAGTATTGGAAACTATGGCAGAGTAAGAGAGAAGAGTTGAAATCTGGGCCAGTTGGTTCATGATACTTGAAAAAAGCCAGCAAAAGCATGGGACACAAGAAAGGCAGACGCAAACACCGCTGGAATCCAGCGGTGTTTGCGTCTGCCTCTTTCTTGTGTCCTGTGCTTTTGCTGGCTTTTTTCAAGTTTCAAGAGTAAGAGAGTTTTAGAAGGAGTCAGCATAAGACATTAGCAAGATTACAGAGATTCCATCAGGGAGTTTCAGAAATAATGACGACGCAAGGGAAATGCAGAAGGAAACAGCATTCCACATGAGCGAGACTGAAGGTGATGACAACGCCGGGAAGTTTTAGTGCAACTCGTGGTCTTATTATCGCACCGCAAGGGAGTTGTAGAAAAAATAGAAAAAAACTGAACATTAGGAACCCACACAAGGCCGAAGCTCAAGAGATGGAGGCTTGAAGAGATTAATATTCTTGAACACGGCTGTAGCAGTGACACCCCGTGTTGAAGAATATTCATCTCAACATTAGAAAGACTCATAGGGAATGATGACATTACCTAACAAGCTTTAGAGGTGTTGCCATTGGGGGGCTTTTTAAGAAAAGGCAGGCCCCAGGCCCGTAGCCAGAGGGGCACCCCCCCCCGAAATTCGTATGAAGGGGGGGTGTTTTACTGAGAATAGATAATGAAAATAGGCGCTTTTTCAAGGCCTTCCACAAGAGCCCCCCCCCCCCCCTCCTCTCGAAAAAAAATTCCTGGCTACGGGTCTGGCAGGCCCATAGACTAAAACCATTAAATAGGTTATCCCACCAAAAGAAGACGGTGCCCTGCTGCATGCCACTGGTGGCAACCACAGACTAGGTTCATTTTGGAACCTAATTTCTCTGCAAACACGAAAAGTTTGTTGAGCTAAATTGATAGGCCAATTGCCTGACAAGTCGACATAACCATCACAGTAATTGAAGACGGCACCAGATTTTCATAACATGTCCTTTTAAAGACAACGCAATAACCAATTTAAAATAAATGTGTTCACTGTATTCGCCATCTTTTTAACTTGTTGACAAGAGATGGTGAGGTTTATGCGGGGGTATTTGAACAGTCTGGATTGAATCTCTGTTTACCTCGACTGAGTGCACCGTAATTTAGAAAGAGTGGCATTTTTGTACAGAGCCACTATAAAAATGCCAATGTTAGGTGGGATTTGTGACTGCATCATTGTGCTTGACAACAGAGTACAGCTGCTATTCCGTACTCCGTCAAACTAAATTCTGTCATGGCAGACTTTGGAACCAATCGGAAAACGTTTAGTTAAACTTCGAGCCAATCAGAGATGAGACAGCAAATTTGAGATTGTCTCCCTCCCATTCAATTTGTTCTCATTATCCGAGATCCATTCAACACCGTTCGATTCGCTTGCATTGTGCGAGATACTTGCCAACATGCTTTGGAAGATTAGTGGGTGAGCTCGTTAACAATGGACACAGCCAGCGCATACACATATTTGGAAAGAAGCGAAACGAAACAAGAGTTTTGAAAGCATACCACATACATAGTTTACAGAATAAGCATGTAGTAAGGTTTCTCTTGCCTAAGAAACAGAATAACTTTCCACATTAGGCCAATTCTCGAGAACGCACATGCGTCAAAATGAAATAAAAAGGGCTAGGGGGAGGAGACCAAGGATCTTAGTGTAGCATGATCAAATAGGAGTATTTCTCTGTTAATGCAATAGATCTACTGCCTTAGACTACTATTTGATCAACACGCTGCACTAGCTTTTCTGGCAACTCTACCCCCCACTCCCCCTTTTTTTTTTGCGTTGACCCGCATGTGCCTTCAATGAAGTTCACAAGAATTTTGCCTAATATGGAAAGTCATTGTGTTTTTAGGCGCCAGAAACCTTAACACGTGCTTATTGTGTAAACTATATATGCATTGCTTCTTCAGTAAACCTCCAGTTGCAAGTGTAAACCTGTGTCGTCGTTTTTTCTTCCCTTGTCCATGTTTGTTAGTGTGCCCCATTTTGCGCATAAAGATGAACCAATACCAACTAGCCCAAATGGCTGTTTTGCTAGAGAATGTACCTGCTGCTCGAAGGAGAACTGGTATTCGAAAACGTTGTGCGAGGGTGCGGCCGGGTTGCCGTTCACAAGCCAGATGTCGTACGCTATCTCAATGTCTTCGTCGACCGAGTCTTTCCACTTGCAGTCTTTGCCCTTGCCTTCCCGGTAGCACGAGACCATGCTGACGTACCAAAACCTAAACACAGGAAAGACGGAAGCATTACAACATGCCCATAGAGCAATTAATAGATTAAAGAAATTCAGCCAGTTGCATGCCACGAAAACCGTCAGATAGCGAAGCTGTAATGATGATGATGACTTTCAATACAAAGAAGTTATCATTCTCATTCCAAGAATCATCCTCCTCATATCGTTTTATTTATTCCTTTATTCAATCACCCTCCTGGTCACATGACCTGCATGACGCCTACTATTACTACTATACGACAACGGCACAGTGTAAATTACGAAAGCTTTGCTGTAAAATGTTAATAACAAATCAAATAGAACATTCGTGCCTTCCATATACTTATCTGTCCAGTAATCATGCTGTTAAATGTTCGCATTTGACTGTTTCACAACCTGGTTCACACTACTTGACTGTTTCACATTACTAGCTCAATCATATTTTATCTCACACTTATCACCACAAAGTGGTCATTTCCACACATCACACTTAAACGCACTCCGATTCCTTATCCCCCCAGAGCAGAAGCAAATGGAATTACTTTGATCATCACATAGCGACGATTATAGATAGCCGCACTTTCAAGAATGCAATAAGTGATATTTTGCAACACCACTCCTCCCTGTAATGCCTTTGGGTGGGGGGTCGGCAACCTGTGGCCCGCGGACAGTATGCTGCCCATGGGGCAGTACGCGACCCTTGGCACAAAGTCAGACCCTCCCCCCCCCCCCTCCCATGTCACTTCCTATCTGAAGGCCAACACGGCAGTTTTGACCTCAAATGGAGTCTTCATTTGTTACCTATGTTTGTCCATTGCAACCTTGTGACATGTGTGCTGAAAATAGACATGATGTATATTCCAGTTTTGTATATTATTGTCAATTCGTCGAACTTTTCCTCTTTGCCTGCACCCCCCCCCCCCCCCTTTCCCATTTTCTGGCCGGCCCCCGCTGTGTCAGCTTCATGCAACTTGGCTCTTTGCCTCAAAAGGTTGCAGACCTCTGCCTTAGGGCATTTACAGTTTGAACATAAATTACCCTTAACACTGTGATGTCTGGAAATATTCTGAAGCACAATGAGAAAACAGCAGCGTAATTGTGTCATATGGTTGCTCTGTATTTTTGTAGAGAAGCTGCACAAGACATGTGGTACACAAGAAAGAACTCATGTGCAGCAGTCATATTAGCTCCAAACACTTCCTGCAACATGTGGTAGTATACCTATACTATGGTTATGCTAGTCTCCACTACACACAATCTACATTAATAAAAGAAAGCTAACAAGCTAACGGTACATACATAGTGCAGCGAACTATTGCAGACATTGCTGTAGGTCCATTAAACATTCTTACCGCATACAGTAAAGAATAACCTCAACAGACGAGGTCAATGTTCCATATGTTTCAAAGGAAACTGGTATGTTGCACTGAATAGCAGTTTAATTTACTGAGAAAATATTAGGGGTGCAGCATTCAAACAAGAAATAAACCAAATTAGAGGCAGTTCCCTTCAGGCAGCAACTACATTTAAGCGATCTTCGTTTCACGAGATTATACTGTATTGTTATGTTACTGTGACAGCAAAGAACCCAGCAGCCAAGGCATTAGTTAAACATTAAACTTTTTATTGAACAATACATGAACAAAAGCAGGTAAACTTTCAAAGCACAATAGCAGCAAGCACAGTTGTCAGAATCTTATCTACGTTTTCAATGTGTCGTGAATCATTGCACATGCGTCATTACACATGGGTCATTGTACTTACAAGCCCAATCACAGCACACAATCTGATTAGATAAGCATTGTATGGCTAAAGGACAGCATTTGAGAATGTTCCAATAGTCAAAGATACGCTTTGCATCAAGTCACCAACAGATTCATCAGCCAGAAAAAAATTGGCTGCCGGAGAAGAATAAATATGTGCGACAATACTAAAAAAATTGGGAAATCTGTGCATTCTTTTACGAAGTTAATTAACAACAAAAAGCAGCAGTCCCCAGAAAAAGTACATAAAAAATTTTTTTTTCTGTCATCATATACAATGGGAAAACCAACCCAGTTTTTTCGAAAGATAAAGAATATATATTAATAAAATAATATAAATGCACACCGCCAACTCTTTCCTGTTTCCATGCTAGGGGTGGCAGTTTTTTTTCATACATTGTGTTCACTCTGGAAAGTTGCACAGATGAACTGCCCTGCAGCGATATATTGTGCAAGAAAAACAGCTGCCCGATGCGCTTGCAATGCAACACTGCCCTTGTTCGAGTACAGAAGAGTGATGACACATGACTCGCCCGATTCTCGTTCCAGGTATTGTATAAAATTGCACTTTTCAAGAACTGCATGTATTTGAAGCTTTTTTTAACAATATGACATGCAGCGCATGGAGATGACACGATGTAACAAAAGGGCATACTGTGATAATGCGCTGTCAATGCCTGCAACACCGTACTTTGTGCAGTTGCGTACCGTGCACTTCGAAATGTAAATTTTGAACAGACCGATGGTGGGTGATAGCGTAAATTTAATACTTAATTATAACTGATAGTTCTTAGACTTGTTACAGCTAGTTAAAAAGTTGGAAGAAATGTCAAAAGGGGCAAGAGAAAGGAGGTAGAAACAGTTTGCCAACTGACCCAATCTTCAATGCTAGCTGACAATTCATAAGCTGGATCATTCGATGAGGTGAGTGTTACTTGTGTGAGAAAGCGGAATGTAAGATTATGGATAGAGCATTTTCCTTAATGGGCTATTAAACTAATTACTCAAGATTGAAAAGCATACTCCTAACAGGTCATATTAGAAACCTAAGCTTCTGTGCTGACCTAGTTTTTTTTTTTTTTTTTTTTTTTTTTTTTTTTTTTTTTTTTTTTTTTTGCAGTGACGGAGCGGCATCTCGAGTGACAGATCTGTCATTTGGTGCAGATCCCACACAATGCACGCTAAACAAAATGCCACACAAAATTGAAACACAATGGTGCTCAAGGTTATATGACATAGTAGGAGATCTACATAAACGCCTAGCAGTGACCATCGTGAAATGGAATAATTACCACTCTGTTCTGATACTGATCGTCTCAGGTACGACATCCCACCAATACAGGCAAACCTGACAGGCAGACATTTACCCCCTTGCCAGTTGCACAATAAAACATTGGCTTACCGAGAAAAATATTGAACACGTTCATTACCGATATGTGTCTGTGTTTCGCTGGCTTCCTGACGAAGAATCTATGTCCTAGTTAAGTTAACTAGAAATCTCATCATCAATGTTCACCCAGATGTATTGCTTTCAATGGAAACAGCCATCATTTGTAGAAAAAAAAAAAAAAAGACAAAGCTGCGCAAACATTTCATTTCTGAACTGTACTACACACTGCTATCTGTGTCTCAGCATTCTTTTTTTTTTTTTTTCATTCTACCATGTAAACTTTTAAATAGTTTTGCTGTAACTCTGTAATGGCGTAAAGCTGTTAAAGGGATACTGAAAAAAATTTTTGCAGCCAAGATTTTCAGCCAAACTGAAAGATTTGGCGTTGAAATCGATATACACAACCTTCATTTCAGGCAGAAACTAGAGGAAAATAATGAATTTAATGAGTTTTTCACAAACTGCTGTGAACAGAAGGTGACGTTTGGTGATGTTACACTCGCCGGAAACCGGCATCCCAACAATGCCAGCCGTTGCCCGCGCCTCTCAACCCGCTCAGCTCCCACGACGATTCCCAGAACCACTACGGCAGAAAACAATGCTCCGGGCTGGGGTAAAGCATGAGTGCTTTTGTGGAAGGGGGAGAGTGGAATGAAAGCAGAGGTGGAGAAAAGGAAGAGGAGGACGGGAACACGCGCACCTTGCATGCACCTCAGAGAATGTGACGTCACAGCTCGCGCTCGCGTGCAGCCGACATGCCCTGACAATCTACCAAAAATACAACCAACTGCAAAAAATACGTGAAATAAACTCTGTTTATCTGAACAGTGGTGTCTTCCGAGTAGAATTTTGATGTTTTCATCAGTTTTTCCAATTTTCGTTCAGTATCCCTTTAAACTGATGCATGTTTAAATGTATGTATCAAGATGTTTATCACAATTTGACGTCATTACATTTTAATATACAAATTTTTTCCCTTTATGTATGCACATGTATACAATTTTATATATATCTCTTGAGCTTACTGGTATTTCATGTCAATACTTTATTATGTATATATAATACCCTAAACATTTTTTTGTTCATTGTGTATGCTTATGTTACCTATAAATGTATGTGTATGCTACCTTATGTATGGGCCCCACACCCTCAAGCTGCATTTCGCCGCTTCTTTCCTGGGGCCCCCCAGCTATAATGTTGGAAATAAACTTGATTTATTTTAAAATTAAACCTGGAACTCACAGAAACAGAGCATAAGCACTTATCTGCAAGTCAACACCACATGATTAAAGGGAAATTATGACAAAGCGCTAGCGTGTCTTCTAAAAAGAAACTTTGAGGGCTTCCACTCGGTTTTTATTTTAAATCCTCCTCGACTAATCAAGTGTTGCTTGTACTTAGTGTAAGTCCGAATGCTTCAAGCAATGGCTAGGTGTTCCCTATACAGTATCTTCAAGTCCGACTTTCGGAAAGGCGAGATGACCTTTTTAGATATTGTAGCTCAAAACACAAGTAGGTCAGACGTGCCAGAGCCTCCTCTCTCCTCCCTCAAGCACAAGTTTCCACGTTCAAGCTCACTTTTCTTTTTTCTTTTGCGGACATTGCAACAGAGCCCAGTCCGTGACAAAGCAGGCTTATCACTCAGGTACACAGAACCACACAGGTGTGCACACACACACACACGCACTTCTACGGCTGGAGCTTTATCAGATAGCACGGTAAACAGAAAAAAAAAGACAAATGAAAAACGGGTCCTCGCAAGCATAGTGACATGGACTAGCCGTAAGGTCCGTGGATATGATAGAGAAAGATCTTGTAGGGGTAACGGCCGTGGCTTTTATTATGGGCAAGTGTGCGTGCATGCATTTATGTGTATGCGTGTATATATACATATATACATATACACGCATACACATATGCACACGTATATATGTATAATAATAATACCTGGGGTTTTGCGTCCCAAAACCACGATATGATTATGAGGGAAGCCGTAGTGGAGGGCTCCGGAAATTTAGACCATCTGGTGTTCTTTAACGTGCACTGACATCGCACAGTACACGGGCCTCTACCTATATATATATATATATATATATATATATATATATATATATATATATATATATATATATATATATATGCGCACACACAGCAGTCTACTTCCTTTCCGCCCTGGTGTAACATATTCCACCCATCAGATCACTTGCGCGCGGGCCTCTCGCCGAGGATTGACCCAGAATCGGCGAAACTGCGCTGGGCACTACAGAGGCTGAGGACGCGCCAGACTGGAACTACCTGTTGCAAACCGCGCGCGCTCGTTTTTTCCGCGCTTCCTGGTTTGTTTCCAGGGGCGAAATTGAAAGCGCGCCGCCGGCGCTGCCCTCTTCCTCCTCTCCCGTTTTAACCTGTGCCTCTTTCTTTTCTTTTTTTTTCTGGGGGGGGGGGGGGGCACGCATTAGCAACAGTCTAGACGTATACGTTACACCCCATTACTGCTCTCCCCCACTTATTTTGGTTGCTTCCTTTTCTAGTCGCCGCGTAGCGGACATGTCTAGACGTGCGCTAGACCACGCGACCTACTCTAGACGTGTTCTAGACGTGTTTTGGACCAACTCAATGAGCGCCGTCCGCTCTCTCGGCTATCGTTCCTGGCCATGCATATACGACCGAAAAACAAAAATGATCTGATTACCATGGTTCGACACAAGCCGCGCCTGTGTGTGACACAAATCTCCGCGTCGACGCGTGCCGCTTCAAAAGAATAAGAGCTGGGCGAATGAAAACATCGGCGACCGCCGCAATGAGCGTGATTGTTACAGCTTGCATGTAACTTCCGTCCACGAGACGAACGGAACGGATGGCGCATATTTTCTTACAGCAAACGTTTGCACAACGCACGCGTGTAGTACAGTTACATGTACTACAGGGTCGACAAGATCTAAGGCGAACACCTCATAAGTATTCAAACCGGTAAAACTTCACCGTTAATTCAACTTCACGAGTGAAATGTTCGTTTTATGACGCGGAATTTATGGTGCTGATAAATGTGATGATAATTTTCCGAATTACGCATTAAAGATCGGCTTCTGTGAGGCCAATAAAAAGATGAAGAAATTTCAGGACAATGGCCAGCCGCTAAGTCCACGCACTGTCCTAATTCAAACCCAGCCGACTTCACCCAACAATCCGACTCGTATGTGATGCAACCGCGCAGTTCCGCTGTACTCCGCGCGCTCCGTTGGATCATAGCTCTCTCCTGCCTCATTCCCGCACGCACCGAAGCACTTGCCTTTCGTAATTGCCCCGCGCAGTACATGGCAGGGGGGTGTACGTAGCAGGATGTTTACAAGCGGAACGGGTTGAGTTGTGGGCGAACTCGCCAGCTGCGCGCGAGCGCGTGCCAATTAGCATACCGCGAGCGAAACCAGAGAACGACCGAAGACAAAAACGTGAGGAGTACCCGTACGGGCCAGGAGTGAGTTATATATATGCGCGGTCGCAAACGTAATCAAGGAAGACGGTGCGTGCTGGCTCGATGTCCTAGATGAGCCGTAATAGGGGGCCGGCTATGCAGTTGATTATACAGGTTGTCTCGCGTAATCGCGCCGTAACGACGTGCTACAGGGCCGTATATCCAGGTGAACACACCTGCGTAGATTGCGACACAGAATGGGGAGAACTGTTTCGTTGTTGACGTTGAAGAAATTCGATAACTCAGGCTCTCTGTTTACGTGAATGCGGTCGCTAGAACACGGAATGACAGGTCGACCGCTCGCTCATTCCTGTCTCATGCTCCTAAATTATTACGAAGGGACGTACCAAACCGCGTCCTATAGTTTGTTTTTACCGAGAGCATGCTCAAGACAGACTTCAATCGTCTAGTGGTTTCCTTCACTGCTGACCCGAAAGTCGCGGGATCGAATCCCGGCCGGCACTTTCAGTGGAGGCGCGGAAATGATTGAGGCCCGTGTACTTAGATTTAGCGATGAATCCCCAGGTGGTAGAAATTTCCGGAGACCTGCGCTACGGCGTCCCCATAAAAAATTTAACGTCGCCGAGGTTTCGGGACGTTAGACCCCAACATACAATCAAGAGTGACAGCTTACCGAGCTTGATGAAGATCGCGTACGGTGTAGGTGAACTGGTGGCCGGCGACGACGCGACTGGGCTTGTCCTCGTCTTCGCACAGCTTTCCAGCCGCGCAAGGCACGTTTCGGAGAAAATCCTGCGTGCCGTTCGGGTTGCAGTTGCTGTCGAAGGCGACCCGGTTGATGCCGGCGAACATGAGGTCGCAGACTGACGCCGAGCTACCGTCAGCGTAGCCCTGCGTCCGATTGCCGTAGAAGGCGAGAAAGTTGTCCCTGTCGGCGACCACAAGCGTACCGCGGTGCGTGAGGTCGCCCTTCTTCGCCGCCGTCGCTGTGACGTTGCCGTAGATGTAGCCGAGCGTGTTCTCGTGGTCATGCCGGTCGGTCTTCTTGAAGCCGAACTTCGCGAGGAACGTGAAGAACTGTCCCGTGCGGAAGGTGCCCCGCAGGTGAAGGCACTGCGCACTCCATGCGGTAGCGGCGAGCAACACGAACACGGCGCGGAGAAGGCGCATCGGTAGCGGTGGGCGGGAGTGGAGAACGGGAACTGTTAACGATGATGACGGCTCGTCCCTTTTAGGCCAACCACGTTAACTCGACTTGCGGAGACATCGTCGCGACGCGCCACTCTGATGGGGCGTCGTTTACTCACGTCGGAGACATCACGACCGCGACGTATAACGCGTCCCCTCGCTTGAGGTGGTCGAGCAAACGCAGGCCCGCAACTCCCGCTGGACGACCCGCAGGACGACGCGCAAAGATGCCGCCAGGCGGCGACACACTTTGGATCGGCTTCTGGATTGACTCGACTGCCGTAAGTGCCTCAGCTCAGGCTTGGTCTGACTCGATACGAGCCATTAGTAGCCGCCTTCTTCGTCTGACTTCGCCGTCTCCGCCTTACAAGCTGGTCCGGGGCGATCGCTTTCGGGTTTCCGTTTTGTCCTCGGTTTATCATTTATATTATCGCCAGATCGGTTGCCCCGGCATGCATTCCAGTAGAAGAAAGACGCGTCGGTAGGTTTTTACAGTTCAATATTTGTCACGAAGGGCAGCTTTCCTCGCGAACAGCTCGCGCTGTCGGCATCGCCGGGTGAAAGTAATTAGTGGTTTTCGACAATTCGACGATGTCCGGGTCCTATTATTTCGTCATCGTCGGTCACTTCGACAACCCGGTCTACGAGATGGAGTTCCACCCCAGCCAACAAGCAGGCGAACAAGGTAAACTTTGCACTTTGTCGAACTGAAATGAGCCTGGGCAACTTGATCTCTCCCCAGTAAACACTGGGCTGTGTTTTCATGCTTACGTTTTTCTTATCACTTCTGATCAGGAAGACCACCGTTACCTCAGCCAGTTCATCGCTCATGCCGCCCTTGACCTGGTGGACGAGTGTATGTGGGCCACCAACAACATGTACCTGAAGGTGGTCGACAAGTTCAACGAATGGTTTGTGTCGGCCTTCGTCACGGCGAACCGTATCCTTTGCGATGATCGACGTGGTTTGTCTCTGACACTGTCTTCGCACTATCGGGGAAGTCACTGCGAGGGTGTAGTACAGGCGTTGTCATATAGTGTTGAGCAGCGTAGCAGTTTGGGCTAATTGGTATAAGTCCATCTTCAAACAATGCACACACACAAGCACGTAGACGCAAAGAACTGACACACAAGCGCTCATGTCGTCAGTTCTTTGCATCTTCATGTGTGCGCACTGTTTGTACATGTAGCTGTTTGTACCCAGTTAAAAAATGTCGGCGGGGTTCTGTGTCATGATGCAACAGGTCGCTACGGTGCAACAGCTGCATCGTAGCGACCTGAGCCCAAGTATGCCCTAGCTGCCATACATTACCCCAAGCAAGTACGGTTTCACGGCTAAGTATGCACTTTGGGTGTTCTATGTGCATGCACGTTACCAAGCAAATGAAGAAAAAAAAAGTCATCGTGGTCGATTACACTGGAAATTGTGCAAAAATGTAGTGTACATAATAGAACTACAAGTACTATCACACTTAGTATGAGCTACACCACGCGAGCACATGGCCGAGTACACTGCTAGGTTGTACAGTGACGCCGATTGTCACATATTTTCGAGTTTGGCTGTTCCTACGAGCACGCATTGCCCCCCACTTGCTTGCTTTCACCCTTGCCCTCCTTTATTTGGAGGAACATTTTGCCTTATTCAAGAAAAATTCGAAGTTTGGGCGTCAAGCCAAGGCGGCTGTTAAAATTTTTGAAGCTGATATCACAACAGGGCAAAACGAGGGCGAGCGTTAAAGCAAGTGGAGGCGATGCGCACTCGCAGGAAGAGCCAAACCCTCCCCTGATAACTCGAAAACATGTCACGACTGGCACTCCACGGGGTAGCTCATATTGAGCGTGATAGTACATGCATACCTGCGAAGTATGTCAACCATGTTGGGACCACACTCACACACACTGTATTGCCGAGTCGAGGAAGTGACACTGCAGCGCAGTTGCTGCATTCTTGAGAAGAGCGACATTTCCTGCGAATGCACATGCACTGCACAGACGTGATCACCGATACCAGGTGTTGCCGTTCCTTGCTTTGCGATCACACTGCTCGTGCAGCTGAGGCCACATTTGCATGTTTTGCTTCCGTTTATAGGTTTCATGTGTTTATTGCAGAAGCTGGGGACATGCGAACATGCATTGCATCTCAATCTTGCGTACATTCGTGCCTTGAAATTTACGTGCTGCGAAAAACAAAATGCCATACTGGTAAGGACAAAACTGACACCAATTTTCGATTCATGATTATGTAATGGCGCAACGCAAAGACACAAAACACTGACGATGAATAAGACACGAAGACAAGCGCCGGACTGTATACCAATTTTCGAAGCTGACTGTATTCTGCCATACAAATGTCCTGTATACAGAGATGGCTCTAAGCAAATATGAAGCTCAGGAATTGCTGATATTTCATTTTGACATTAAAGTCAATTTTTGCATGGCTCACATGCTGACATTGACACTATTGTGATGTCGGATTACAGCATCAATTCTGGTGACTTTGTGTACCTCAATGGCTAGTTGTGGTGACGTCAGTACCAAAACATACAAGTATGGCCGCTTGTGCATTACCAGTGTAGCCGCGAAGTGGAGCGGCTGTAGAAAATGTCATAATGTCTTGCTCTAGCACGTGACAAGCTCATACCGTGTTGTGATGTCAGGGCACAGTAGAAACCAAAACTAGCTTTTAAAAAGATATTGTAATTAAGTTGACAAGGTGTACTCACGCTAACCCAGAACATTCTCTAGGCCCTCTTGAAGGCCTTGACCCTTCATTTGACTCGAAAAAAAAAAAACGACAACTGAAAATTTCTTGATGTTAGTACACCTTTAAGTTCTGCTTACAGATTCTGCATCTGAGGTGGGGCAGAGATTCACATTTTGTTTGATGTCATTATCCCTTGACAAGGTTTACCACAGGCATGCGCTTCCTCGTGCTGCACGACGTGAAGAACGAGGACGGCATCAAGAGCTTTTGCACCGAAATGTACGAGTTCTACGTGAAGGTACGGAGCTCGTAACGATCCTGCCTGCTGGTTCACTCATCCGATACTTGCCGTTGTTATCGAAAAAAACTCACAGGGCCCCCCTATGCATTGGTCTAAGATGACTCGAAGGCGAAAAACGTCTTCCTCTTTTTCTTCTCATTCAATGCATTCATCCTCCCCTGCCACCCTCCGAAAGCTTTCTGGACCTAACACCAATCTCCGTGATCGGCAATGCCTTAGAACAGAATGCAATTCTGTTCTCCCTCAGAACACAATGCAATTAGTTTACATAGATAAAGCATTATGCAGTAGACCACCATTTGTGTATGGTCCGCCAGTCGTACTTTATGCATGTTCATGCGTGTGTTTGTACGAGTGTGTCTATTCGTCCCACATGCAAAATTGAGAAATTTCGAAGGGAAGTCGAACACCCTCCCCCCGCCCTGGTTACACCAATGCAGCAGATGGTGCCGAAATTTATGACGTTACAATGAGTTGGTGCGAAAACCTCAAGGTGGCGCGACCACCTGTATTTTCTTTTAGCATGTTTTTTCTCTCACCGGGAGCAATCTCCACTCAAGAGTGGTGCTTTCAGTGTTGCGATTGGTTAACTTGCTAATGAAAAAAAAAAAAAAGAAAATTGGTTAATTTGCTAATGCAAATAAAAAATAATTTTTCTCTTTAGTGTCCATTTAAGTAAAATTTCAAAGGCCTCTTGGTTGAACGCTGTTTCTTTTTGTCTACATTTCAGTACGCCTTGAACCCATTCTACGAGCACAACACTCCCATCAAGTCGGCGGCTTTTGATGAAAAGGCCAAGTTCTACGGCAGGAAGTACTTGACGGGCTGAGCACATCTGCATACTTGCGCGTCCCGAGAGAAAGAGCGAGCTCGCAGCTGGTTTTACATGCTCGCACAAGATCAGCGAGCATCAGCTAAATAATTTACACTGTGTGTCAATCACGCTTCAAACGTTGTTCTTTGAGTGTGTGTGGGGGGGGGGGGGGGGGGCAGGGTAATAAACCTGTGATGCCAAAACCACTGGTATCTTGGTTTGCCAATCAAGTACCCTTTTGTTTCTCGCAGTAACATGTTCAAATGCAGCGTTTTCTACTTGCAATACATTCGGAAAGTTGCCATGTGAACTTCAATTGCTAAAATTTGTGCACATTTTGACAGTTGGCGGGTATGAGCAATGCTATGAAAGTGTACAGGCGGCAGTGGCACCTTACTGCATGACAAAGTGCATTCCAGTTCCCTTAATAATGTCAGGATTCGGCTCACTGAGTCACGACCTCCGATTACTACATCACATTGGGGATTGGTCTGAGTTGTGGAAAACAGCTGTCCAAATAAAGTGGATGTAAGAGTCAAGTGAAAGCATCACTTTATACCTCAGGGCCCAGAGTAGCATTTTTGTAAAGCCAAATGTTACTTAGCGACAAAACATTTGTGTAGTGACTAAAGTTTAAAAGTTGTGGTAGGATTTCAAAACTTGCAGAAAGCATTAAATAGCCACGGTGCTTGAACACAACAACGCTTACTGTAAGTATTTGACATTGGGTGTTGATTTTCAGATCCGCTAGCCGCACATTAACCTCATGTAAGAACAAACACAAAGTTCTTCATGTTATGTTGCAGTGTTATATGGAGCATGAAGCAGCATGTTTGTAATAAGGGCAGATAACTTTAACAACACTTCAGGCACTCCGGGTATTCCTGCATCATTTTTTATTTCAATAACCTACGAAAGAGAAACAGCGGTGTCACGTGAGCACACTTTGATGGCTGTTGAAGAGCATTGCGGTCGAACATCACCATGTCGCGTAAGCAACCCCGTACATAATGAAGTGTTGCTGTGGTGAAGTTAGTGTCACGTTAGATTGGTTGTTTCAGAACGCTTTGATAGTGACTGAAAGGTCATGCAAGAGAGAACAAGGCCTTAGAGAGCACTTTATGGCTCAGATCACTGTTCACTCTAAAAAAAGAAAGCAGCTTGTAACCCTGGTGGCATAATTTTTTCAAGCAACAAATAGTCATCATCTATCTTGCGTGCCTTTCCTTGCTTTAATGCCTGTGCACCTGGTATCTGCAGGTAACAGTCGGCGTGACGTAGCATTCACGGTAAAAGAGTGGCAAGCCCTTTGAGTGACCTCGGTACTCGCGCACAGAGTTGCACTAGGTGGCGAGATCCGAGTGCAATCGAGCCAGATGATGATTGCTGCGAGACAGAGAACTCACAATAGTTGCGACTTTTGCTACAGTGTAAACAGAACTATGTCATTAATACTAGACATACATTTTTCCATAAGCCTGCTTTAAAAGCTGTTCCACACAATTTTTGCATCACTACCAGAGTGCTCTGAAACAGCCAGTTTGATCTGCTGCAATAATACAGTGAAACCAAAGGGCCTACGGTAAGTTCCACGACAATGCTCTTCAGCGACCACTGATACTGCTTCTTGCTCACGCAACACACGACATGACTGGAGTTGCTTCGGCTACAGTAGCGGCTCTCGGCGTCAGCGATTTGAAACAATGGGGAGGGTCTATTTGCACCTCAATAGCTTGGGTCATGTGACCCGAGCGTAAACGTTACATAGGACAACATAGGACCACCATGTAATTTGAATGAAAGGCAAAATTCTGACGGGCGTTGTGTAAGTATAGCTATTTTGCCACTGTCAGTTGTTGGCCCTTGTCACTGGGGGAGAGTAACCTAACTACCAGGGATGCTATTGTGGACACTGTCAAATTCCACCATGCTGTTAAATTCTGCTATTGGTCAACTCTGATTGACCCAGATGGCTGAAACAGCTTCTCCGATAGGCTTAATTTGACGCCATTATGAAATGCGACAACATGGCGGAATTTGACAGTGTCCAGAAAAACACCCCAGGGCGAGAGTCGACAGCGTCGTGCCGCTGTACAGTCATAAGCAATATGAACGGGAACACCGATATGACCTACAAGAGGCCATTGCAGCTTAATGAAGTTGCCAAGCATAAAAGTGTTCATTGCATTAAACGTTCAAGGGAAAAAGTATATCTTGCACACCAACATGTCATATTTGCTTCCCCACTTCCCGAATAATTGTTGCTCAAACATGAACTTGGGCGTTCCCTTTCATATTGCTCATCACTGTACATGACGTCGCACGTGACGTTTCTGCTCAAGTCGTGTGACCCTGAGCTCTTGACGTGCAAACGGACTCTCCGGAAACAACAATAGCACTACGAGTGGTCCTTTCACGATCCGGACTGTGGTTTCCTGATCACGTGGGCACAGTCATACTTCCCACGCACCACCTTGAGCTTGAGTCCCGGGACGTCCTTCGTCCTTGACTTGTACACCAGGACGACACTGTGCTCCTGCAGGTTGTGGCCGACACCGGGCACGTAGGCCGTCGCCTCCTTGCCATTAGATAGACGCACCAGTACACACTTGCGGTTGGCCGAATTTGGTTTCTTGGGTTTCTTGATGAGCGTCTTGATGACGACGCCCTTCATGAAGGGCTTGCTGTCCAGTGGGTGGCGGCGCTTCTTCTTGGGTGGCGGTATACCACCGGCGTGCACCTTTTCCAGGATTGGGTCATAGATCAGGCCGTCGTGGTGAGGGTTGCCCTTGAACCGGACAAAGAACCTAGAAGAACGGAGCGTTGGGCAAGTTGGTAATCCATTGGGAAGGACATTAAAGAAAGAAAACACAAGACAAACGCAGACCTGTGGCGCACCGGTTGGACGGTCGGCAGGCTCGGCCTCTGGATTTGCAGCGTCACGGGAGTGTTTGCAGTCGACTTTCTGGCATACGGGGTTGGCAGGCTTGCCTGATATGCTGTGGTTGCACAGAAGGATAGACCTGCAAATGGTAAAAACAGCGACGAATAAGTACAGCTCACCTCGAAGCGGTCAAGAGTGCTATCACTTGTAGTGAACACCATAGGCGTGCGCAGAGTTCCCCTTAGGGGGGGGCGAAGGCTCATCGCAGTGCCCCCCTTCCCAATTAAGTTAATGTATGAGGCAGACTTTGCGCCCCCCGCTCCCCCCCCTTCTTAGGTGAGTAGAGGGGGCGGCCGCCCCCTCTGCCCCCCCTCGTGCGCACACCTATGGTGAACACACAATCTCTTCTGGCACGGAATGGACTGTTGAGCCTGGACAGGTAAACTTCCAAAAGCTGGTGATGGCCTGAAATACCAGGTAGCGCAGATTTGACACAGGACCCAGAAGCTAAGAGCACTGAAGCACAGGACAAGAGCTACAAAGTGCTTGTCCGGTGCTTTAGGTGTTCGTCAGTGCTTCTGTAGCACTTAACTTATGATTCAGTGTTTCTTTGTTCTTGGTCCTGTGTCGAGTATGTGTTATACAGTATTTAAGACTGTGAACCAACTAGCACAGCAACGAATTTCACTAAGCTGATGATGGTTTCTCTCTTTTGTTGTCGCTACAGAAGAAGACAGGATGAACGAAGTCTATCAAGTGGTTTATTGAAACTGACCTAAATCACACAAACTTAAGCTTGCTTCCCGGAACAATGATGACTGTTCTTGCGCACGCGCACTATTCCACGAGACAAATTCGTGTGGTTTCGATAGACAAATTGATAGTCAGTGTTCGTCCTGTCTTCTACTATGATGTCTCGTCTCCAAGTTCTCATTACGATATCTTACCAGCTAGCTTCCCAGCATACGCTCCTTGTGTCGAGGTATGTGTTCCGAGCGGGTCAATCTCTCATTTAACACGTGTGCACGTTCATTGTTCCACCGTAGCCCGTAAGTTAAACGTACCATTCCTACAGTAAAACGAAATGTGGACCGAGCTTACGTAGAGCCACTGTACGCGCGCTCTCCGTAACACTGCAGTTTCAGCGCAAGGTTGGGCTTACGTTTTGGAAGAGTCAAACAATGTTTTACGACACTGGAAAGCGCCGCTTCTGAAGGACCAACTGAGACAGTTTCCGAACCGATAACGAAACATGTGTGCATCATCCAAACAGTCTGATCGATATACAGGGTGCAAGAAATCTGCCGCAGTCTCTGTGCAGTTTTCTCGTTGCTGATGCTCCTGTTACATACACGAAGAGTTCTAATACCGGGAATGTAGTAAGAGAGCCCAGTGGACGCCGATTTGTGGCATGGGTTACGACGAGAAACTCGTGGACAAACGGAGACGCGACCGGGCAGCTTTCATGGAGCGAGAAAAATCAGATTCGGCTCAACACTTACTCCTAGACGGCTTGGCCGCATGAAGTGTCATTTGGGCGAATGCATTGCCCAAGCTTCGTAGGCAGTTCATGATCGTGGAGCTTGCGTCGAACAAACTTTCGAACGATGCTAAACCGCAAGAAAGCACGCCGCACCGCCGCAGCGGTCACAAACGCCGTGAAAATAAATCTGGCGCTTATTTTACCAGACAGATCATTGATCGTAGTGATGATGATGGCGGATCGAGCACAACCGAAAGTAGCATCGTGGTGAGAATAACACCACTTACGTTGCGACATCTGAGGAGGCGAAAGTATCCGCAAGAGTCTGAGCGTTGACGCTCAGACTCTTGCAGGTCGGGGCATATCCCAGTTCCGCACTCTTGCACAAGGTCTACCCAGAAATTCAGACGTCAGACACTTGCGTGCTTTGCTCAGACTTTGCCAGCTTAGAACACATGCTCTGGCGATGCCCTGCGTTACGGGTTCACGAGGACGTTACATCGTCCAAGTGGGATGCTGCTCTACGCAGTCCGGATTTGAAAAACCAACTATGGGCAGTCCAACGGGCCCACGACGTGGTGGAGAGGCAAGGCCTATCTGTCCCGACGTGGGAGCGGCCCGCTACGTGCTAGTTCACGCCCCGACGGACCTAAATAAAGTTTTTCCATACCATTTCCTACTAAAAAAGGCTATGCTTTTATTGTGATGCTATCTTGACTAAGATATTTGAGAGTGTCCCTCTTGTATCCATTGCGCTATGAACTTAGAGGCAGCTGATGAAGGTGAAGGTGAAATAAACTTTTTGATATTTTGAGGCGCGAAAAAACACAATCACAAGAAAGGACAGGGGACAGAGCTCAGTGGTCGCTCTGTCCCGTGTCCTTTCTTGATTGTGTTTTTTCGCACCTTAAAATATCATGTATGAACGTATACCAACTCGCCCAACAAGAAGTTCTCTTTAAGAAATAAACTTTATTTGGTCCTGGAGAACCCCGATCAGACACCCCCCCCGATGGGGGCTCCGCCGCAGTTGCTGGCCGCGCCCACACCGGTACTCTAGTTATCAGGCCTACTGGACTGCCGAGAGCTGGACTGAGAGCTCGGAGCTTAGATCGCCGAGAAGTGGTGCAGCGTGATGACATGACATTTCGAACTGTTGTCGTTGAAAGATGATCAAGCCATCAAAATCTTAACAAAAAGAAAACACTACGTCAATTCATATGTAGTGCATTCGGGTGTCGCCTACAGCGTACCCTTTTACTCATAAACTATACTCACATGTGCACCGTGGACAAAGCAAAATCAATACCAGGAAATAAATACGCTCACTTCAATGAGCCCCCGATCCCAATTAGGATGAACCTTTGAAATACCGGAAAAAGCATGGATCTGCACTTTATCCAGGTATCGCCGAAATTGCTTTGCGATACATTTCCACCCCTGCTACTAAGGTGCCCAGTGAGCGCACGTCTTCAACTGCAGGAAACACCGTAAAATTACGGCGAGAGAGCCTGAAGCCAGATCACGAGGAACAGCTTGCGTTTCTGCTTGACAATTCGTAGTCTTTAGGGAGTAATCCCTCACTGCCATAGGCGTGCGCACGAGGGGGGGCAGAGGGGGGCGGCCGCCCCCCTAAGACCCCTAAGGGAGGGGGGGCGCAAAGTCTGCCTCATACATTGACTTAATAGGGAGGGGGGGCGCTGCGATAAACCTTCGTCCCCCCCCCCCTGCCCCCCCCTGAAGGGGAACCCTGCGCACGCCTATGCTCACAGCGTTGCGTGCTCGAGGACAGTGGCGTAGCCAGGGGGTGGCACACCGGGCCCATGCCCCCCCCCCCCCCCCCCTGAAATCAAGGAGGTGCGCCCCCCGAAAAAAATTCTGGCTACGCCCCTGCTCGAGGACATGACCAGATTCAATTTCTTTGTATTCTTTCAATTTTCAATAAAATATTCTGTATTCGATTCGATATTTGATATTTTTGGCCGCTATTCGACCCTATTGGATTCGAGATGAAATTTCACTATATCCTATACAAATGAACCATTATGGATCCTATACCTACAACTAACTTGAACCATTACCTCCCTTTTACACGAGCTTTTATTTTTAATTGAGGTTTCGTAACATTCGATAGAGCCAACGCTCAACTTCCAGGCTGGGGGTGAATTCAGGATGTCCTTGAGAAACATATCGCTAGGCACTAGAGCCTTAAAAACGAAGGGTAGCAGTGCGCATGCATTTGTGCCACCGCTCTTGGTTCTTAGTCCTCCTGTACGAGGAAAGGCGCGGCCGTGTTGTAAAGCTACTTTTGTAGAGGTCGTGCCATGCTGTCTTGCATCACTTAGAATTGCAAGTAAAAAATTGAAGCCGTACGTATATGCGCCATTTTATCACTCGATATTACGTACGACTGACAGGCGAGAACTACACACTTGAATAAGCGATCCTTGCACGTAAAAAAAAAAAAAAAAAAAAAAAAAAAAAAAAAAAAAAAAAAAAAAAAAAGACATCGCATGCACAAAGGCGTTCAGCGGGCCTGAATGTTATCAGGTTCTTGATCGACGATGTTTCGTAAAGCGATAGCGATTGTCACAAAAATAAACGCGCAATACATTACACGGATTCGAAAACGCAAGGGGCGAAGCTTGAGGGAGGGGAAGGGGAGTGCAGGTACATCGGTCCACGATCGGCAATGCTATGGCACACTGCTCTAGCTGAGCATTGCTGTAGACAGAAAGAACAGTTGTGGAAGGAGTTCACACAACGTACAGTTCTTGTACTACAGCGAGTGCGGAGCTGCCAATGCGATCACCTAAAGACGCACCCCCCGCTCCCCCCGCTTGACACTTCATTGGAAGCACGCGCACTAGCATGCTTCACGCACGGTTCAACACATGCTTCTTGACCTAGGAAGAGCTCGGCCAGTTGATTGACATGCTCATAGAAGCGGACTGTCCACAATGACAGTTAAACATTCGTCCATAAGAGTGCGAAAAGCATTATAAGCAGACATGCGACATGCGGACGCCGCCGACGCGTGGCCTGTACCACGTGGTCTCCGGAAGCTGTACCCTGCAGCACGTAATTCATCGAGACTCGCATACGTGCTAGTAGTAAACGCAGACATGCGGTATACACACAAAATCATAAGCAACTATCTAAACAAAATACGTATATGCAATATGTTATCTTCGCGGGGCAGTGCACGAAACCGGGACACTGCGAACGTCAGCTAGAGGTTTAGGCTCCGGCAGCATAAAGTCACACCATGCAGGAAAAAAAATGTCTCGCATCGAATGGTGCACGAATCATGTTAGAGGTTGCAGATCGTCGCCGATTGGCTGCAGCGAACGACGAATCACTTAATTGTTCGCAAATTGTCGCAAAATTGTTCACAAATTGTTTTTCGCGGCCGGCTATAGGCCAGCGGGCTACAACAACAACGTCAGGCGAAGCCGATGACCTCCAAGATGTTGACGACGAAGTCGTTGCTGGCCCCTAGCGGCGTGTTGTCGAACGTGTCGCAGTGCTCGGTGCGGCCGTTCTCCAGCGACTGGTCGATGTACAGACCCATGCCGTTCCTGCGCGCAGAGAACGTGCAGTGTTGTCGAAAGCAGTGTTCGCGGGATTAAGATGAGCTGCATAAGAGTGCTACACCTTTCCAATGGTGGTTACACCCACAAAAGGGAGGGGTGCTTACATCCACACAAATGTCCCCACTTGAGAGTTAGCTTGAAGGTTCGTCCACTTGAAGGTTCGTCGCAGCGCCCCCCTCCCTATTAAGTCAATGTAGGGGCAGATTTTGCGCCCCCCCTCTTAGGTGACGAGGGGAAGCGGCCGCCCTCCCCCCCCCTCCCCCCCCGCTGCCCCCCCCTCGTGCGCACACCTATGTCTGCTACTCCTTTCCTTCTTCCTCTGCCCTTGGCTAAGCAGAGCCTTCGCTTAAAGCTATCTCGCACCTACAGTACTCGGTATAGTGTGTCTTGCTCAATTCCATTAATGAAAACCAGCACATAATTAATCCAAGGAAAGTATAAGGGACATTAATTGTGCAGTTTTAAGTGTATTGTAATAATTCTGGCGCACTTGTGAAGAAAGTATAAAGTGGACGAAAAGACAACTTGCCACCGGCAGGGACCGAACCTGCAACCTTCGGATTACGCGCCCGATATGTTCTTACCAACTCCAGTGGCACATACCAGCCAGAGTTTCCGCGCACGATTTGCATAGGAACGGTAGTTTAAACAACACAGTTGCCAGATGCTATTGAGCTAACAAGCAAATAACCTTCACAAAAAAAGCCCCCCCCCCCCCCCCCCCCACCCAAAAAAAAAAAATCACTCATCTTCACGAAGTGAATCATGCGTGGGCGAAGCTCTGGGTAATCGTATCGGTGAGTAACCGTACGTTACCCGAGCAGTGGCGTAGCCAAGGGGGTGCTGGGGGTGTTCAAACACCCCCCCCCCCCCCCCCTGAAATTTTTCAATTTTGCTTGCGTATATATACACGCACACATGCAAACGCACGCACGAACATACATAAAGTATGGTCGACCCCCCCCCCCCCCCCCCCCGAAAAAAATTTATGGCTACGCCCCTGTACCTGAGCACTGGCCCATTTAATGTAACTTGAGTGACAAGGTGTATATAGAAATGTAAATTAATTTTGACTTCCATGAATCAAAGAACCCGTCATCTTACCGGTGTGCTCGACGTGTGGCTTTGCGTTACAAATTTCCTTGAGAAGCCTCAACATCTAGGCACTGAGTAGAGATCAACTCATCAATAGTCTTCTCGATAGGTTATTTTCGCCGGGAACAGCGATCTCTTACCTTATAATTAGCCTATGTTTACGTTGAAATCATAATTCGAACAATTTTATAGTCCCCTTCGAGTTCGAATTAACGAGCTTTTACTGTAAGCGGAGCTGGAAACTCTGTTAACCATATATGCATATATGGGCATATATGGGCACATCTGGGCATATATGGTTGACAGCTGCGCTGTCAAGACGGAGTCGCCAGCACTTCCTTAGCGGAATAAACTTTCCGGGCCTACGTAAGGATGGGAGAGAGAGGCACACACCCTCCGCCGACGAGGATCATGTTCTGGTTGGCGGACATGAACAGCTTGGCGGAGTGCGGCACGTCGCGCGTCGCCCCGACGCCGATCCAGGCGAAGCGCTTGGCCGCCGGCGAGAACGTGAAGAGGAAGGTCTCCCCGGTGCCGAAGTAGGCCTGCTTGCGCTCCAGCCAGCGGGTGGAGCAGTAGGCGCCGAAGCGCTCGCCCCGCGCCGTCAGCACCACCAGCACCGTGGGCTCCCACGTGTCCGTGTGCACGTAGAAGTTGGTCAGGCTGCTGCCGTGCTCGTTGGTCGAGTAGATCAGCTCGGGCTGCAGCGTCGTGATGCGCGGCGGCAGCCAGTTCCACAGGAGGCACATCTGCGTCAGAAACAAAAAAAACATGGTTGATCCCTCTTTCACAGGAATCTGTATAACACGAAAGTAAAACGTGTCCTTACAGAAGTAGTTGGATGTTTACTGTACATTGATATAAAGAACTTGCACATCATGTGCATTTTTGACGTCATTTCCGTGACGGAACTACGTCACTGAAGTCTTGGTGGACCCCGGCATAAAACACTTTCATCAAAGGGAGTTACGGCTGTGCCCAGGGAGCAATGTTGCCAGATGCTACCGAGATAACAAGCAAATAATCATCACAGAAAAAGCCCA
Organism: Rhipicephalus appendiculatus; assembly: GCA_030522465.1. Classification (NCBI taxonomy): domain Eukaryota; kingdom Metazoa; phylum Arthropoda; class Arachnida; order Ixodida; family Ixodidae; genus Rhipicephalus; species Rhipicephalus appendiculatus. Next base: position 444,309 of record JALIZH010029322.1, on the reverse strand, counting down.
AAAAAAGCGGCGTGAATTTCGCGAAGAAGCCCAAGATAAGCGAAAATTTCATGAACTTTCCCATCCTTGAAAATATTTTTATATAATAAAAAAAATGTCACACAAACACCAAGGGGAGTGGAAAGATTCACTTTATTTTGTTATAGCGCAAATATGCGCAACTATGAACGAAAGCACATATTTAATTTGTAGCATCTTCTCAGGGTATAGTCTCCATTCCGTTGAATGCGTGTTCGCCAGTTTAACGCATGAGTAACGTTACTTAATTGTTGGTTCCACCAACATATGTTTGACTTCGAACACTCAACTGCTCAATGACATCGACAAGTGCGCTATTAGGGAACGACAAACGCGCTGTTGGTGAAAGCGGTCATCAATAAATAACTATATTTGCTGGAAAAATCAGAATAAGCCCCCCCCCCCCCCCCCCAAAAAAAAAAATGCGACAAGCTATAGACTATTTTGCGGATGGGTTTTCAGTGCCGCCATATTGGGCTCTTAACCTTTATGTTTTGCATTGCATCTTTAACAACTAAACGAACAGTGTTACAGTAGACGCATACACATGAAAACGGTTGGGTTGGTGCGTGCGATGTTTCATGGCCTTATTAAATTCACGTAGCGACAAACAATAACAAGAAAACATCGGCTTAACAGCCCAAGATGGCGGCGCCCAGGTACTAGTCTTACAAGAGAGAGAGAGAGAAACGAAGAGGAAAGGCAGGGAGGTTAACTAGTCTACAAAATTCTACAAGTGACTTGGGCCATAAGCCCAAACCTGCATGCTTTATTATAGACTATTTTTGCGTAAGACATCGTGGGCGCCGCCATTTCGGGCTGCCGATGTTTTCTTGTTTTTGTATATCGCGACGTGAAACATTCGTATGCACCATGCGCAACCGCTTTCATGCGTATGCGTCTATCGGAACACTGTTAAAAGGTTAACAGCCCAATATGGCGGCGCTCAAACCCACCCGTAAAATAGTCTACAAGCGGAACTGGCAACTCGGCCAGGGAGCCTTCTGTGAAAAGGTCTATAGAGCATTGAAGTTGCTCCATTTTGGATAAGTTTTTTGAAAGTCGTCGTCGATCGCGTGGTTTTATACCGCACCTGTTCGCGGCTGAGAATCTCCGAGTGGAAGTCGGTGAGCTGGGCTATGCCGGCCATCATGGTGCACGGCGGGCCGTATCGGCTCTTCTTGATGCGCAGCACAGACGAGGTGATCTCTAGACGGTCGCTCATGATGCCGGTGTCCGGGGCCGGCGAGCCCACCAGTCGTTTGCCCGCGTGCGCTCGCACGTACGCCTCGGACTTGAGCAGCTGATCGTTGAGCACCTTCGCGCTGACGCCCTGCGCGCGCGTGCACTGCGTCAGGCCTAGCTTTCGTCGAACGTTGCATTTTGCGGCTACTGTATCAAGCCTGTGGTTCTGTTGAACGTTCATGTATTTGAGGACTTCTGTATTAGCTCTTTATGTGGCGATGAGTGCGTTCCAGTCCTGCCCGGTGTTTAAGACCAAGTATATACGTAAACAGCTATAGAACAATGTTTCGAGCCAAAGGTAATGGAACGCACCTGCATGGAATCACTTGAATGACGTCATCGTGGCAGCTCGAGTTATATCAGTGTGCTTGAACACCTTACCCGTGTATACCTATAGGTACGACAGGGGCCGGTGGGATAACCAGTATTGCCAGTACGAAAGCCTCCAATATCAAAGAGGGTAAATAATATTTGGAGTTTTACGTTCCCAAAAACCAAGATATGATTATGAGAGACGCCGTAGTTGAGGGATCCGGAGATTTCGACCATCTAGTGTTCTTTAAAGGGGCCCTGCAACATTTTTCCCAAGTAGCCACGGAATGGATTCACTAAAGGAGCTTATTTCCTTACGAATTCACCACCGCAAAAATTTTTATAATCCGTACAGTACGAACGGAATTACAAAGATTGGTCGCACGCTGCAATTGCATTCTCTTTTCTCTCGTCCCGACGAAAGCGCTGGAAGCTAAGCAGGGATGGATGGCACGGGGAAAGAAAATGCGTCACGCGCGCCTCGTGATCTCGAGCACTTTTTTTTCTTCTTTTTTTTTCTTCGAATGCGCGGCTTTTCAGTGCGATCGCGCGCGCACGCGTGGACAAGTCGCGGCCTCCCGCGGCGACCCCAGTAACGACCGAGCCCGCCATGCTAAAATCAGCCAATGGCTGATGCAATGCCTGTGACGAGTGATTTTTGAGCTTGTAGCGTCATCTGTCGAGAGAAGAGAAAGCAATTTTTAGCTGACTGAGAATTTATTGCGAGTTCCAGGCCATGTGCTGCGCTATAATATTTGGCTCGCGTGTTCTCGGGAGCCTCGACTACCGATGGGCAGCGTTTTCCTGACCATGCTCAAAAAGTGTTGCAGGGCCCCTTTAACGTGCCCTGACATCGCACAGTACACGGGCCTCTACCATTTCGCCTCCATCGAAATGCGACCGCCGCGATCGGGGTCGAACCCGCGACCTTCGGGTCAGCAGCCGAGCACCGTAACCACTGCTCCACCGAGGCGGACAATATCAAGGAGGAGTTTCGCGAGTTTTCCTCTAGGTAAAGGACGCATGTGCCATGGCATCATGGAAAAAATGCCCCCACCTCCCCGAAGGGAATCGTGAGGAAATGCGAATGCATTTCGCGCGCGCTTCCCTCCATTTATATATGGTGGTTGTGGTTCGAAGAAGGAAAATGCGCCTAATTTCTGCAGCCCGGTCGGGAGCACGGCGCAGCGCCTGTTTTTTTTTTTGCTTTTTTTATTTTTTTTTATTTTTTTATATATAGCTCCGCCCAGCTCCCGTGATGCGAGCGCCCTCACGCGTCAGAGCGCGCTCCTCCTCTCCCCTCACTCTCCGCTACTCCGCCCGCACCACCTGCTCCGGTGGCTAGGGGGAGGATAAGCGCGCGCGCCCGCAGCTGTTGCTATGGGAGAGGGAGTGAGAGCGGAGAGATAACACCTGCCGCGGACAACGCCAACGCCGCACGACGCCGGATGCCTGACATAGCCCGACTATGAAATGCATTGGCATTTAAAAGGGCGAACTCGCAACGGGGACGCCCAGGCGTTACGATGATAAAACGAAGCGGCGCACCAGGGCGCCCCGGTGCGAAATGGTCGAAGATGCCACGAACCTGCGTTCCTCTACAGCAGTGTATACCTGCTGTGGAAGCTGCGGATTGGCCGGAAATAGATGGCTTGCACTGACGTCATCGCACCCGCCATCTTTGGGATACGCAGAAAGCTGCGCAGACAAGGCACGTGGAAGCACGCACAACAGGCACGACTGATCTCTGATCTCGCGCCCCGAGCGATAAATCAACAACAATAACAGAATTATTTCTTGCTAAAGTACAGCGTACATAGGATGAGGAAGGCAGGCAAAAAAGAACGAAAAAGAGAAAGGAGGCCTGCTTTGGAGACGAATCTTCACAGGCATACGACTGATTCCTTGTGCATGTATATGGACTCAGGCACGTAGGCAGGATTTTTTTTCGGGGTGGGGGGGGGGGGGGGGGGGGGGCAAGGCCGAATTGTTCGAAAGAAAGTATTTCCATGGCATCTGTACTCTTGCGTTAATGGCCGACTGGACAAATTTCGGGGGGGGGGGGGGGCCTGGGCCCCCCCTTGCCTACGTGCCTGTAGGGACTATACACTAGCTCCAGTAGTGCACAATTAGAATACCCAGGACAAACCTGCGCGCCAGGCTAGCGTGAAAAATAAGCATAGTAAAAAAATGACTTGCAATGATGCGTTGTGCTGATGCCATTGTGGCCGCAGGGGCCGGGCGAAGGGGGGTGGTCAGCAGGCCCCGACGTGTTTGCTTCCCCCCCCCCCCTCTTCCCTTGTTTCACCTCAAGAACAAACAGTAAAAAAAAAAATCGGCAGATCCCCTTGTGGGAATTCGGTTTCATGCGAAGCAGTCCGGCCAGTCACTGAGGCTTGCATTTTCTGGATTTTTTTTGGGGGCGCCATATTTGGGTGCTGGCGCCGGTGATAAAGATCATGGTGTCGCTTTGGATGCTCCAGATATAACGCAACGCTGAAAAACTGCAAAGACGCAACAGGAGCCGAGTGCTCGTGCACACCTGTATGCCGTAGGCAGTCTTGAGGAAGAAGTCCACATTGTACGGCATGTCCCTGAGGTACAATATGACCCGGTCCAAGAAGGCGCTGGCCGCGTCCATCACGCCTTCGCCGGAGGGTCCTGCAGCTGCAGCGCCAATGTAGGAATCGAAGACTTGTTAGTTACACTGTGGCAGGCCATTATACTGGTGGTTATTGCTCGCGCGACGAAATTCAACATTAAGGCAGCTAATTAAATAGGTTCGTTAGAATTAGCGAGCGTTAATTATTCCGTTTAAACTATTTATGCTGCTGCCTTTTTGTTCCGTTATGAACGCCACTGGCGTAGTGAGGGTGTTCATACTTTAAGGGCCCTTAACACCACGCGTTCATAGAGTAGTGGTATCTTTCTGGCCTTCGCTACCCTTCCTGCTGGCGATAGCGCCTCCTAGCCACTTATTTCTCAAAAGCATGCGTACAATGTAAGCACTAAGCGTTGAACCTATCAGGATTTCTACACGCTGTTATCTCCACTTGCGCAGTCGGAAATGCACACAAAATGAAGAAAAATCAGTTGATCGCACACGATAGCCATGCGAGCCAAGGGAGAACGGGTGGGCGGCTGTATGGCAAAGCAGCGCAGGAGACAATTCACAACTGATATTTCGCGTATTTGGACCAATCGAGAGTATGTACGTGAATCATTCTTGCGTCACGAAATGCGCCGGAAAGACGAAAAACGCCAGGAAAGAATAATGCCCTTGTTCTTGGTATTTTCGGAGGCTGGTAAGGGTTCCTTTAATTCCGTAATGTGTATTTGTCGGTTCAAATCCTCCACCCCCCCTCACCCCCCCACCCCCCCTGAAAAAAAATCATTTGCAAGTGTAACATGCACATTACAAACGCACGCACGAACATACATTACGCATAGCCATTCGACTACCGCTTCGGTACAACACATATGCATGGTTGTCGGTTGAGTGGTTCGAACCCTCACCTCTGTTTTTGCTCTTCCTTCCACCGAAAATTCTGGTGAACATCGACTCGTTGGGATAGTCTTCTGAAAGAAAAAGAGAGTGAAAAAGAACGCGAGTCACTGCGGCGTCGCTTTGCGACACTTTGTGAACATCAACTGAGCCCGCATAGTATGTTACCCCATTGTGAAGTATTAGCAGCGTGAACTCACTTCTTGAAGACCGCTTCGTAAACGAAAATACGCCGGCATAGACAGTTGGTGCAGGATGTCGGGCACAGTTTCTCACCGTACTGATGATCCAACATGGTGGTTATAGGATGCGTGAGGTCATTGTACCATTCAATGCCACAGGCAACATGCTTCGTTGTCACGGTAATGACAGTGACAATGACAGATCATGCCATTGAGGCGCCATTGGAACGCTGCAAGCGTGTGTGCCGGAATTTATTGCGGAACCATTTGTTGTCTATATGTTGTCCAATAGGCCTTCTGAATTTGTCAGCTCTGATTAACCCAGATGGCTACTACGAGTTCTCTCAGAAGGCTTGAAATGCCGCCTTGCGTACAGAATTCGACAATATATATGGCAAAATTCGTCAGTGTATACAGTGCTCGCGGATTGAAACGGGACAATTTATAGGTAACGTGCCTACTTTCGTATCTACCGTCTTCAGTTCGGGTCATAACGCCGTAATTTCGACTCGAACACGTAGATCAGAGCCAACGGTATATTTAGAGGCTAGATTCGTCGTGACATGACGTGGTCATCTCGAGCAATTGCGCATGCCAATATCGTTATGCTAAAAAATTTGATGTCGCGTTTGAATCCGTGAGTACTCTAGCTTGAGGATCCCAAGTGCAACAGACTCAGATGTCTAGCATGTTATTGCTGGTCCTCCAACATGGCGTTTAAGACGCTCTGGTTGGTTTAAAGTTTCACCATTAGACAGAATTCGACCAATACGGCGGAAATTCTACAGTGTCCAGGACAGCGCCCCGAGGATTCCGAGCACAACGGAATGCAGCTAGATAACTATCATTACTGGTCCTCCAATATGGCGGATACCTCCGTCTTCTAAAGTGGCCGTTGAGATATATGGCGTCACTGCAATCTATCCATCTATACAGGCGCGCGACTCACTCGAGTGGTCCTGGACGAACAGGATGAGGATGGCCATGGCGGCGCGGTAGAGTGCCCTCACTCCCTCGATTAGGAAGCAGTCCATGGTCCGCACCTACAGCCGCAGAACCAAGCGACAAGCCATTGTTGCATTAAGACTCCCAGCAGCGGCAAGCTTTTTTAGAGCGAAAGCTCGACTACAGGGTCATTCATCGCGTCGCTATGACCTTGAGCGGCCTCTCGGAGTGCTTCTCTACGCCGTTGATGACTGGGTTTACAAGAGTTAAACCTGAGCCAACTCTTTGTGTCCACATTCACTTCTCTTGATCTCATTATTACTACACTTCAATTAAAAACTGTAATGAGCGTCCCCCCCCATGCTTTCCTTGGGTTTCGTTATCTATTGTTTTCACGTACCATGTAAAGCAAGAAACTCTGTACCTATCTCTGATCCCTGTGTATAACCCTGTTCCTACATTATACTAAGGTATCGTTTCCTCAATAGAGCAATTACCTCTTTAGAAGCATTCGGATGCACTAGAAAAAGAGTGTAAAAAGGGCGTTGTCACACAAAAGTAATTGGCATCTGGTTTGCTTGCGTGTCCTTTCTTGAAAACTCGCGGCGCTTGATAATTTTCCATCGAGAATGCTATGTCACGATGATAACGCGCATACCGTTTGGCTCCTGGAAGAACGGAGCGCTCGGCGATGATTGAAGGAAAGGCATGCTCGTATAGTGATAATAATATATTGGGTTTTACGTCCCAAAACCACGATATGATTATGAGAGACGCCGCAATGGAGGCATGCGGAAGTTTCGACCATCTGGTGTTCTTTAACGTGCGCTGACATCACACAGTACACGGGCCTCTAGCATTTCGACTCCATCGAAATGCGACCGCCACTGCCGGGATCGAACCCGCGAACTTCGGATCAGCAGCTGAGCAACTTAACCATTGCTCCCCCCGCGGCGGACCATGCTCTATTATATATAGATGACGGTTATTCTGGGACAGGGGCACACGTTCTAATCTCTCCTTTTTAGAATGTAATATTCGATTAGGCTGACGATCGTGCACCGTCGATGAATTCGGATGAACAATCTTTTCTCGCTCGGCGTCTTGCTGTGCCATCGTATAAACACGTACCAGGTGGTAGAAGGGCAGCCCGCGGAAGATCCACAGCTGCCACGTCAGAAATATCTTCTCCAGGTCCTCCTCCTGCTGTGCCTTGCGCAGTAGCTTGTTGTACGTCTTCTTCTGCGCATGCGGTAAACAAGACGGCAGAGTTGCATAGGGTGCACCCATAAAAACAAAAGAAGCGTTACTGTTCGCAGCCCCTAGCGCTTGCCTTAATTGAGTATGCCCGTAACAGGTCACTGTGAGACACGTGGGATGCTATTGAAGTTCCACTGATGCAACGCCGCATCCTCAAGCTAGAAAAAAAAAAAAAACCTTTGTGCGCGCGTCCATGACTTGTAAACCAGCGCTTGAGCGTGTTCATGAAAGCTCCTGGGATACCACAGAGGAAAGAAAAAAAACTAAGGGAGCATCCGTGATTCGGCTAGCCTCGGCAAGCCAACCTCCTCTGACGCCACCCTTCCCAGCTCCAGTGCGGTCGCAATCGTAGAGGTCATGCAAGCCTTACCCCGGGCGTGTATGTGTGAAGTCACATTCACGTAGCTCCAGCACACACAGGTGATCATCATTATTGGCATCTCCCTTGGTGTCGACAATTAACCACCTAGCTTGTTTGTTATCATCTACATTATCATCATCCACTGCAGGGCAAAGGCCTCTCCTATGTTCCGCCAATCAACATGGTCCTGTGCTTGCTGCTGTCACGTTGTACTGGCAAACTTATCTCATCTGCGCACCTGGCTTTCCGTCTCCCCCCTTGCGCGTTTGCCTTCTCTTGGAATCCAGTCTGTTATCCTCAATCTATGCGCTACATGCCCGGACCATGTCCGTTTCTTCTTGACTTCGACTATCATGTCCTTAATACCAGTTTGTTCTCTGACCCACCCTGCTCTCTTCTTGTCTCTTAAGGTTACACCTATCATTTTTCTTCTCATTGCTCGCTGCGTCATCCTCAGTTTAAGAACCCTAGATCTTTGTAAGTCTCCAGGTTTATGCTCCGTAGGAAAGTGCCGGTAAGATGCAACTGTTATATACCTTCTTCTTGAGGGATTACGAATGGTATTTTAGCCATTCGTAATTTGAGAATGCCTGCCGCATGTGCTCCATCATCTTTATGAAGGGTAAGAGCGCACTGAAGACGAACACACAACGAAGGCACACACGCACACACACAGCGCTTCTTTCAACAGTTTATTTTTTGTGATCTCGACACGTTTTCCCGCGGGCCTTCATAAACATGAAATACCAACATGCCCACATTACCACCTTGGTGAGCTCCATCATCCTTGCTCTTGTAGTTACTTCAGCCTCATGGTTCTGCTCTGCGGTTTCTACTTAAGTCAACTTGCAGTACCTCTCTTCCTATCGAAAAAGCGCTCCTCTCCTCCGAGGCTGTTGCACATTGCTTTAGTTTTCTGCATAATAATTTTCAGACACACCCTTCTGCTTTCCATGTCCAATGCAGTAATCATGAGTTGCAATTGCTTGTTATAACGAGGTGTTAATTCATCTGTTGTATAGATAGTCCGGTGTCCATGCGATACATGCCTCTATACAGGGAAGCTATTCTCGCGGTGTCCACTTAGTGGACATGTCCACATCGGCCTCCACTGACTGGCTAGAGCTCGGCGAGCAGCGCACCGCCTGTTTCCGGTGTTTCTTCCGCAACGTCATTTTGACGCCACGCAGCTTTCACAACTCTCGACACAAATGAGAAAGACGGAATGCGTTTCGCCGCAACGAACGCTGCCCTCAGAGATCCGCTTTTGGATGCACATCTCGGAGGCCGTGCATGAACTGTAATCACGTTAGCCCTTGAATTAGGTTCAACGCGGCCGCCCGCCTGACGCACCTGGAAGGTCACTACGCATTCCCTGCATCGTTCTTCAAACGGCTCAACACGTTCATACGCAAGTTAAGACTTTTCAAGTTTGTTTAAGACTCCTGTTACTGTACATTTCGTCCACTTTCTTTCTCTTTACGCCGGGAATGTGCTGGCGGGTTCGGTGCGTCGACGTGGTCAAGAGCGCCATGACGTCACGACTCGCCGTTTTTTTTTTGCGTAACTGAAAGCGCTCCGCCGAAGTGGACATGACCGCGAGAATCGCGCCCCAGTTTGTACTGTATCCGCCGGTATACCGTGTATACCACCGGTAACGAATTCTGGTTATATTAGTTACGCGTTATAGCGATGAAGGCGTCGTCCACCTACCGCTAAGTTCTTGGTCAGCTTCATGAGCGTGTGGGCCGACGTGTCGTACATGAGCCGCGTTTGGCTCAGGTGGCGCACTACGGTGCCTTCGATGAGGGCGCATGCACACTCGTACGCCTACGCAATGAGAACGACGAAAAAAGAAAGGCACTGTTTTAGTATTATGTTTGCGTTACTAGGTGTACAGCTGAGAAGGAACGTTTTCCCGCGGGTCTAATTTTGCGAGCCACTGAGGCGCGACACCTGCAACATCAGTGCACCGGTGCCATTCATGACAGTGTTGTATGAAGTAGACATTCGATGCCCTTGGCAAACCTACTTTCTCTGTTGCATTATGAACACCCTGTGATATTGATTAGAATAATATAGAGCTCAGCTGGTTGGCAGGTATTCATTCTAAAAGACAGGGCGAGTAAGCACGCCACTGTGCGCCTCTTCAGCTGTTAGCCGGCGCCGTTTGTGGTGCCTTGACTTCTTGTGTCCGTGTTTGCACGCCCCGTCTTTTGGAACTGTACTATTGAGTTAGTACAGACTCTAGAGGGACCACAGAAACACCGCCATTATTCTACCATTGACGCTGTTGCCTTTGCTAGTCATTTACAAATTGGTTAAAATTGGCGTTATTCAATGTTAGCAATTCTGGCAATATAAATCAAACCCTGGCGTACGCACAAGGAGATAATACTAGCGAACGGGAAAGGCAACGGCGGCTGCGAGAAGACCCCGAAGCGATGGAAGCACTACGCCAACGTCGACATGCCCGTCGATCTATGAGAGGTGCGAAAGCTCAGTTTCAGCGCGAGTTTCTATCTCCGATGTCTGGACGTCCGCGTCGTGTCAGTGACTGTCTCTGGTTTAACTCGAACCTCTTTGCGCTGAGAATCAATCTAGGAACAACCTAGCATCACTTATATAAAACCTAGCAACAACCTAGAAGAAACCTAGAAACAACCTAGCGTAACCAAGCTAAAGCCTAGCAACAACCTAGAAGCAACCAGATTAAGCTTCAGAATCGTCCAGTTTCGCTGTTTCAAGCCTTGTGCGACTTACTGAAAGCTTCACCATTTGTTTTTCTTAAGTGGCAACCGAGCATACTGTTGTGCCAGAGCCTGCCAGCACGTGGTCGTGCTGGCAGGCTCTGTACTGCGATAACCTGCTATCACCTGCTATACCTGCGATAAACATTGTTATTGTTATCAAAGAGCTGGTCTCCTGGTCTGCTTCTGGAAGAAAAGTCCGATCGTCAGCTACGACGGCCACCATAGGCGTGCGCACGAGGGGGGGCAGGGGGGGCGGCCGCCCCCCCCCCCCAAATCACCTAAGATAGGGGGGCGCAAAGTCTGCCCCTTACATTGACTTAATAGGGAGGGGGGGCGCGGCGATGAACCTTCGCCCCCCCCCCCCCCCTGAAGGGGAACCCTGCGCACGCTTATGACGGCCACGTTGCCGTAGCGGTGGGATACCGCGACACCCCTACTTCGTAACAATACAAAAGGAGAAAGAGCGCTCGGATGGCGTCAGAACAGACCTGCTCCTCGGTGAGGTAGTGCAGGAGCAGGCAGACGACCGGGTGCAGGATGGGGCAGTAGGTGATGAAAGGGTAGTTGACCGACACCACGTACAGCACCCGCTCGGCTCGCCGCTGCCCTTCGGCCGAGAGCATGTAGTCCTCGCCGAAGATGGGGTCTGTGAAGGCCGGCATGCTGATGGGCCACAGGCCGTCCAGCGACTCCTTGACCGTGCTCTCGTAGAAGCCCTCGGGAATCGCCATCTTGACGTGGCCCTGGCACAGCCTGAGCCACAAGTCGCCTCGGTGCAGGTGGTCGATGGGCCAGTGCTGCGTCCGCACTATGGTCTTCGCCTGCGCGTATGGTACACAACGAGGCCACGTAAGTAATTATAGCGAGCCGGATGTAAGTGGTACTTCTACCTATGTCGTCCGAGTGCGAACTTTTTTCGGGTGGAGGGTTGGGGGGGGGGGGGGGCACCCCCTTGATCTGAAGGGGGGCCCGGCAGGCAGATGTGATGCAGTGTCATTTCGTGGTCTGTATGCCATGGCAGAAAAAAAAAAGAAAAAATCGGGGGGGGAGGGGGGGGGGGGGGGCATGGACCACTTTATTGTTTTACATCGCACTCAGATAATCATGCAAATGTGATGTTTCATGGAGGATTTTTTTATCCCGCGTGTTCCAATACGTCTAAGATATTTTATTCGCTCACACCTTAATACCCCGAAATAGCGATTGCATAGTAAATTATTGATAGATAGGTAGATGGATAGATAGATAGAAAGACAGATAGATAGATAGATAGATAGATAGATAGATAGATAGATAGATAGATAGATAGATAGATAGATAGATAGATAGATAGATAGATAGATAGATAGATAGATAGATACGTGTTAGGCATTTTATTTAGCAAAATTGCGAGTGTGGCTTCTGAAAAAACCTTCGTTTTGCATAACGTATGTTACGGTACCTTCATAACTACTTTCGGTGCTATAGTTACGGATTCGCAGTCTCAACTGACCTCCTTGATCTTGCCCTGCTGGATGAACCGGAAGACGTCATCGTACGCCTTGGTGACGGGCGTCGGAGATGGGGGGGATGGGCTTGATCAGCTTGGCCGAGTCGACAAACTCCGCTTGAAAGCACTTCGGAAGCGCCATCTTTCGCCGTCACTCGCTACTGCCGCAGTCTGAAGGGTAGGTCGAAGTGAAAAATATAAAGGAGCATTCAACAACCACAACAACAACAACAATAATAATAATAATAATAATAATAATAATAATAATAATAATAATAATAATAATAATAATAATAATAATAATAATAATGTTGCGAGATTGAATCCCGCGTTCGGTTCAGCAGTCGAGCAACATAACCACCAAACAACCGCGGCGTGAAAAAAAAAATAAATAAAAGAGTGAATTCAGAAAAGGCGTAGTCAAATAGAGAACAATATTAATACGGGGCGCACTAAAATTATCTATCGGACATTGATCGCATATTGGTCAAAAGTGGGGATAGAAAGGTGGTTTGTGGCATGGTATTCACACACACACACACACACACACACACACACACACCCTTTATCAACACTTTCAATAAAATTTTAACTGCTTCGTAGAAATTTCTTGTATTTGTCTTTGCGGATGAGGCATTGACTAAAGGGACCACTCATCCCGGCACAGTTTGTGGAATAGTGGGTAGACAACAAATTTGACATCCAGTGGACTATGAGCGCCGACTTGAGGGGAAAACGGAGAGTCGAGCCATACTATCATCGCGCGTTGCATTGATCAAAATACAGAAGTCTGTCGAATGTTCATTCCTGCATTACACTTCTCGTCAAGAAGAAAGTGCAGCCGATAGTCAGGGCTGTTGAGGTCCCTAATAATATTTCGACTTTTACGTCACTTATGAAGGACGCCGTAGTGGAGGGATCCGGAAATTTCGACCATCCGCGGTGTTCTTTAACGTACACTGACATCGGACAGTACACGGGCTTCTAGCATTTCGCTTCCATCGATATCCGATCGCCGCGGTCGGGATCGAACCCGCGACCTTCGGGTCAGCAGCCGAGCACCGTAACCGCTACACCACCGCGGCGGACGAGGTATGCGGCCCGGGGCAGCTACAGAGAAGGGGGAGCCAGCCCCCCCCCCCCACCCCCCACCCCCCCATGAGAGGGTAAGGGGGGAAGGACGACTTCCTTTCCACCTTTCCGCCGCCCATTGTAAGTTGAGCTTCTTGTTTGTTCCACTTACCATAGGCGTGCGCACGAGGGGGGGGCAGAGGGGGCGGCCGCCCCCCCTAGTCACCTGAGAGAGGGGGGGCGCAAATTCTGCCCCATACATTGACTTAATAGGAAGGGGGGGGCGCTGCGACGAACCTTCGCCCCTCCCTGCCCCCCCCCTGAAGGGGGAACCCTGCGCACGCCTATGCCACTTACCTCTGCCACGCTTTTGGTATTAGCACTAACTCTCCCCCCTCTCCACCCCCCTTCGCTTCTGTCCCGTTTGACCTACTGAATACAGTCTTAGTGAGAACTTCGACGCGCACAGTCACCCCCTCCTCCACTCGCTTGGGCCGCGGGACCAGGCCGATAGGCCTCCGGCTCGGTCGCCGAGCCGACGAAACCCAAAACGATTGGCTCACCTTAACTGCAATGTCGTCTAGCCAACGATTCGTTCACGTACCGGCGACGATTGCAGAGCGCACCAAGAACTGCGGCACGGTGTCGACTGGGAGGACGTGTCAACCCCACGGACGCGCCGCCGTGGTCGCGGGTCCAGGCCGTCGAGCGAAGTACGGGACGTCGAGAGAGAACTCGCACGCCGGGGCCCAGCCGGAAGGAGTCCTAAGAGCGTTAGGTTGTCACGACGTCGTCGTGGACAACGCTGCCGACGCGACGCGTGCAGGGGACAAGCTCTTCTTTGTTTAGCGGCTGCCAGATACGAACAACCGCGCGAGACGTGCGACTGCCGCGATGTCGCGCTCCTCTTCTTCTGAGAGCGTGCTCCGTGCTTGTACCTTGGTTCTTGGCTCCTACCCACTACGGGGCATTATCAATCAATCAATCAATCAAGCAAAGAACTTTATTTTCACCTAAAACAAAAACATTTACGGTGAAAAAAGGTGGCCGCGGGAAAAAAGCTGTCCAATGACAGCTTGACAAAGCCCCAGCCACCCATCGGCAGTGAAACGAGAGGGTACAGCACTTGATCTCAGAGAAAAGAGAAAAAAAAAGAAAACGAAATAAAGTAAGAAAATTGCATATAAATAGTTGCTGAACAGTTACACAATGATTCCGTATGGCATTCATTACGGGCGCGGGTGCACTAGTTTTACAAGGTTACACAGCTAATTATGCTGATTATACACTTTCTACATTAGTCATGTAGTAACATAAAATGACGCGAATGAGATGAGTGAACGAATGAATTAATGAACTTTATTTAAGGTCAGTTCGGCAGTTTCCTTCGGGCGGGGAGGGTATACACCTCTGTCCCGTCCCACCCTCCGTCGATGATGATGGCGTTGCCTCAGGTGACTCCGCTTGAATTTCAGCCTGCTCCGCTTGGGGGGACACTGATGAAAAAAATTACACCATCTCCCGTTAAAGGGAACCATGTGTGGATGCGAAGCAGCGGGCGCTAACGCTTACACTGGCGGCGACGTTGACGCTGGCGCTCATCGCAGCGTTGCGCAGGAAAGAAAACTGGGGAGGCGCAAAGCACGCAGTGATGGAGCGGTGTTTCCTACTGGAACATGCCAATCACTGCTAATGGGCAATGAGAGACAGAATACACCGACTGGACACAGAGACCCGCAGTCCACTTTTAGTTAACGCGCACGCTGCGAATTTTTATTGTTCAACAACGCACAGGAGAAATCTCCCACCGGCACCACCTTGAAGGTCAAGATCCAGTGCCATATATACAGGGGTGGCCAGTGAACGGTTGTGCAGCGCGAGCAGTCGGTTTTTTCAACCAAGAAACTCGCTAGCAGACGCTGCCTTCGTCGTCGTCGCCGCGAGGCGAGAGGGGGGGAGCGTAGGAGAGGAGAGGGGGGGGGGGGACGCGCATGCGCAGTGGGAGTGTGGACGCCGCGGGCAGGGATGCCTAGAGGAGAGAGAGGGGGGGGGACGCGCATGCGCAGTGGGAGTGTGGACGCCGCGGGCAGGGATGCCTAGAGGAGAGAGAGGGGGGGGACGCGCATGCGCAGTGGGAGTGTGGACGCCGCGGGCAGGGATACCTAGAGGAGAGAGGGGGGGGAGCGTAGGAGGGGAGAGAGGAGGGGAGGCGCATGCGCAGTGAAGGTGTGGTTGCCGCGGGGAGGGATGCCTGGAGGAGAGAGAGGGGGAGAAGAGGTTTTTATTTTTATTTTTGAAAGGGTTTGCGCATGCGCAGTAAGGGTGGTCACGCCGCACACCACCACCACCACCGGATTAAGCTTCGCCATAAGATGCTTCACATCTAAAAACTAGCAGTTCCGTGTACGAATACAACCGATGAGCGACTCATGCGGCGTTCGGCGCGCGCGGCGTTTCATTGTCCAGGCAACGGACCAACCACTGGGACAGCTTGAAGCGATGGTTTCGCGCGTTCGCCGGTTTGAGGGGGAGAGGGCAGAGTCGAAGAAAGAGGGAGAGGGAGACTAATCTGCCTCCGTTTCGCTTGCGTTCGTATTCTCGCGCTTTGCGCATATCACTCTGAGACAACTTGAAAACATGGTTTCCGCGTCGGTGTTAGAGATTGATGAATGGCGTGCCACTGTGTGCAATTTAGAAAAAAAGTTTACTTCACCTTGGAACCACAGCACACCTATACAAGACCATCTAGAACGCTACGAACGCTTGGGTACCTGTAGTGTCTATGCAACAAGGACAGTAATATACACAAATGACTAAGCACTATATACATGAAACAATTTCACAGAAATGTTCAAGTCCACGGGATTCCCTTACACATACAAACTTCAGAAAAAGTTATAATATTATATCATAGACGGCTAACATCATTAATAATTTCACATAGGTAACATTTGCTTGTAGACAATCATTCACGAGATTGACAACTGTGCGTTTAAAAAAAGTTTAGTTTGATCCCTGGTACTCCAACCATAGGCGGAGAGTACGGGGGGGGGGGGGGGGGGGGCTGGGGGGGCTCGGGCCCCCCTCCGGGCTGCTTCATGGGGGGGCAGAGCCCCCCCCCTGGCGCTGGCCCACGATTTTTTAAGAGCTTGGCTTAGGATCTCATCCATTGCCAACGGCCTGTTGGTCATCCTGTCTTGCAGCTACTTCACCGGGGACTGTTTATGCCCACTCCTTTTAGGGGCGAAGCTCCTAAGGGTGTGGGTCTGTCCTTCCTCTGTAGTAGTAGTAGTAGTAGTAGTAGTAGTAGGCAGGTAGGTAGATAGCCACGTATAGTGGAATGTACCCACTCCACGTGATAAAGATGACGATGACGCAGTATAGTGGAATGTACCCACTACACGTGATAACGATGACGCTGATGACCATGAAGTATAAGCGCGTGCCAGTGTAGTGGAATGTACCCACTACACGTGATAACGATGACTATGACGCTGATGACCATGAAGTATAAGCGCGTTCCAGACCACACATTCTCTTTCTGCCATGGATGAAAACGATCGAGCTTATCGCCCACTCATCATCATTCACTTCGTGGATATGACGTGATTTTTAAATGCGAAGCATTTGTTTGCGTACTGCAGGCACTTTTAGCGTTTCTATCTGCGTATCTATCTATCTATCTATCTATCTATCTATCTATCTATCTATCTATCTAGCCGCCTACGTCTGGGTGATCTCGTGATTACCCCTTTAACTTGGGGTAGACCAAAATTAGTATGTGAGAATAAGATGGTTTGACGAATATGACTCGCTGGTCGCGACAAGAATAATGACAATCCCGTCGCGTACGTCGTCAAACTCTTTCGGGCAAACCCTGTGGCACATACCACGGGGCGGGTATGTGCCACAGGTATGCGGGTATGTGCCACAGGTGATTGACAGTTTAGACTACCCAGGAACGGCGAGACAAACATTGGTACTTTTAACGCCAGAGCGTTAAAAAACTGACGTCATCAGCAGCGTTGACCGGACGAATGCAAATAATAAATGTCAGCGTCCCAACAGGAATCGAACCCAAGCATTCTGCGTGGCAATCAAGCATTCTACCACAGAGCCACGCCAGGTCTCGGAACTGCTTTTCGAATAGACCCTAATGTTCGTGAAACGTCAATTCTCGTTGCAGTGCTGGTTATCCAATTTTATAAACATTACATATGTACTCCGATGATACAGCCGTCACGCCGGGTTAACATCAATTATAGTAAAGCGCCATCCACTGAAGTTGATATATGTTGCAGTGTCCAGGGCTACCATCCTGGCGAGCACAAGCGCTACATATCAGTTTACCGCTTCTGGTGTTACTCCTGCCCATGTTGCTGTTGGCATCGTTACGCAACTGTAAACAACTTGTTATGCAAAACATATGCGACTGTGGAACATATGTCTGTGCGTACAACATTTGTACATATCTTTAGCGTAATTTCGTAACGTTTCGCTCAATAAAACATTACAACACAGTCACCTTCCCTCCGCATGCTTCGCATAACATCGATTCCCAAGGTACGTGGAATCTGCCGAATTTTTTCTTTCAAAATTCGGATCATGGGACTGTGGCAAGTAGGGAGTCTGGCGCCGAGGTCGAATTGAGAACGAAGTCGCAGGATGACGAAAATGGCGGCATTTGCGCGGCTCTTAATTGTGCAAAATAAGTACGGCAGGTACGCATTAAGAAAATGAAAGTTTTTCTATATATCAGACATGTGTTTATTGTCATATTAATACTTTCGATAAGTCTTTCTCTCTCTATCTCTCGCTATATATATATATATATATATATATATATATATATATATATATATATGTAGCGAGAGAATGTGGAAAACAAATCGGGCACCCCTGCCTCTCCGGGAATATGAGTGTTTAGATAAATTTATTCAATCGCGGGACGCTACGAGCATACGGAAACAGTGTCTATACGACAGGGACAGTAACATACACAAATGACGAACTGAAATGCACATGACACCTTTTAACTAAAGTGTCCTCCCCGCCTACGATTCTAACTGTATGTGTGAATACGCTCCAAGACGTGTACGCTAGGTTGATTATATTCTACGGATACTCTGCAGTTGCTCAAGTCAGGCATAAGCGTCTCCACTAAAATAATCCTGAGAATCTCAACCGTTGCGGCGCGTAAGCATCAATCTTTAAACATTCCACTCACAGCGCATGCCTTTTATGCGCTATTGCACAATTATGTAATTTTTCTAACGAAAAATGACGTACCAAAACGCCAGTGCGTACTTTCATCGAACTGTATATTGTGTGACGGGTGCAAGACCTAAATCGTTTGTAGTATTACTATGGTATTACCACCAGAAGACCGCGTTGCCCGACGAGATACAGCCTGTTGGAAAGAAGTTCGTTGAACTAACAAAGCAGAGAGGAAATTTGTATCGTGTTCAGAAAGAGAGAGAGAAAGAAATGCTCACAGTGTCCCTTACGCACTCACTTGAGACGAGTCGAAGGCGATAAAACTCTACTGTGGCCAAGGGGGGTTTGTGAATTCTTTTTTTTTTTTTAACCTGCTGACAGCGCCTATATTTCCGACCACTTTATATTAAGCTCACTCCGCTCTTAAATTTCCTTTCTCTTTTTTTTTTTTTTGTCGCGCTAATGCCGCAATGACGAAGTATATCTTGAAGGAGACAGCTAAGGCTCTCGCCTTAAAAATGCAAAAAAAAAAAAAAAAAAAAACGCGAAGCCGGGGACCAATGGTAGTCCTTTGTGAGAAGTAATCGCTTCATTTTCGTTTTTGCATCCGTTGCGGAGGTCGCTTTCTTTCGGACACGATCGACGAGGGAGAGGGGGGAGGGGGGCTGAAATAAATCTTGTTCTTGTTTCCCCTAGAGAGAACCCTGCGCATGCCTGCCTGAATGTATTGTCTAATTTCTGTGTGCCAACATTTGCGTGTGACATAGGTATTGTTTAGACTTGCGCGCTTAGTTCTGCACATAGACGTCGGCAGGATTTTGTCTTGGGGGGGGGGGCGGGGGGGTGCAAGCCCGAGTTGCATCGCAGTGGGGGCGGGGCCCCCACTGCTTGGGTGAGGGCAAGTGCTGCTGTGCTTTGAGGGGGGGGCAGGTGCACCTTTTGCACCCCGCTGCCGACGCCCATTGGCCTGCAGCAAATCAGTGTGCTCGCGGACACAGCGGTATTCTTGGTCCATGAAAGGAAAGCTTCACATGCTTCCCTGCTGCCTCGCCGCAAGTGACTCTTCAGACCGCTGTGACGTGATTGACCAGGTGGGAGGTCGCCCTGAGCAGCCAGAGAGACGTCTATAATAGTGCAATGTCATCGGGACGGTGTGTCCTTTTCAGAACGACCGAAGCTGTTCGTCGCAGCCATACGCGTGCGCAAGGTTCACCATTAGGGGTGGGGGGGAGGGGGTGAAGTGAGCGAAGTTTCACCATAGCGGCCCCTCCCCTATCTCTCACTCGAGGCTCTTACGATCAGTACGCGCAGCGCAAAGAGGAGGTATGAGAGGGGGGGGGGGGGGGTGCAAGCCCGAGTTGCATCGCAGTGCGGGTGGGGCCCCCACTGCTTGGGTGAGGGCAAGTGCTGCTGTGCTTTGAGGGGGGGCAAGTGCACCTTTTGCACCCCGCTGCCGACGCCCATGGGCCTGCAGCAAATCAGTGTGCTCGCGGACACAGCGGTATTCTTGGTCCATGAAAGGAAAGGTTCACCTGCTTCCCTGCTGCCTCGCCGCAAGTGACTCTTCAGACCGCTGTGACGTGATTGACCAGGTGGGAGGTCGCCCTGAGCAGCCAGAGAGACGTCTAGTACAATGTCATCGGGACGGTGTGTCCTTTTCAGAACGACCGAAGCTGTTCCTTGCAGCCATACGCGTGCGCAAGGTTCACCATTCGGGGTGGTGGGGGGAGGGGGGTGAAGTGAGGGAAGTTTCACCATAGCGCCCACCCCCCCCCTCCCCTATCTCTCACTCAGGCTCTTACGATCAGTACGCGCAGCGCAAAGAGGAGGTATAAGATGGGGTGGGGGGGGGCGGGGGGGGTGGCAGCACCTCTGGGAGAATATGGTTGCAGCGCATATCGCAAGGTCTTGGACAAGTATACCTTTCTTACGGATGGAGGGAAGTCATATGAAGATGAGAGCTGTTTTTTTTTTTTCTTGATACCGTTTCCAACAATAAACGTTTATTCCTCCTCCGTCTAGTTTTTGTTTAACGTATCTTCACAAAACCAAGATGGTAAGTGGCCGAGCTCCGGCTCTTGTATTACGAACGCCGATGTACACCTCTGACCTCCCCTTTGGCCTAGGCGTTAAATACCGAAACGCAGCACACGGTTAATTTGCACGGTGCATGCGATACGGCCGACTGGACAGAAGGAAAAGGGAAAGAAAAAAAAAGACTGAGAGCGAGGCTCAGTGCGCGTGGAACAACCACGCATATACGACTTCCGCCATACGCAACGACCACAAACAACGACGCTGCGTTGGATGCGTACCGGACACCGTGACATCGTGATTCTGCACTCTCTCTCTCTCACACATACATACACACACACACACACACACACACACACACACACACACACACACAACCACGGTTCCGCAACAGCGCTGCTAGAGCGGACGCCTTTCAATGAAACGACGGACCGCGTAGCAGGATGCCGGCATATAAAAGAATAAATAAATAAAAATAAACAAAGCCCGCAGCGAACGCATCGCCGCGTCTCGCATCCACACCACTCCGAAAACCGCTCCAACCACCAACCAAAAATGGCGAGGGGAAGAGAGAGGAGGGACGACGCTCTTCGCGGCACACAAACTCGTACGCCAGCAGCGCGAAGAGTCGCGCCAACTCTATTTTGCTTGCGAAGCGCACGAAGTAGAATAAGAACAAAAGATCGCGCCAAGAAAGCCAGCCAGAAAGGAGACCTGCCTCTCGTTTCAAGCAAGGTCGTTTCCAGTCCGGTGGCGGCCATATTTTTCTCCCTCACCCGCGAAACCGGACAGCGGCGTTATAGCGACGTCGTCAGGCGACGTCTAGCCCTGGCCGGTCGGCCGTACGCGGCTTTGTAGAAAAGCTCGGACGAGGTTGCGTCTTTTTTCTGTTTTCGTGTTCGCTCTGTGCGCAAGAAGAGTTGCGCGTTTGTGTCACGCGTCCGTGTGGCACGCGGCGAGACGTCGACCATGCACGTGGAGTTGACAAAGCGCAACAGGTGAGTTTTGTTGTGGATTTCTTCGAGCGGAACGACGCGGTACGTGGTAGCTGTAGCCGTGCGCAGAAAAGCGGCGCGATCTCGAAACGTCCCAAACATTACGACGGAGCGCCAGCGCGCGCCAGCTTTTCTGCTGCAGCTGAAGCAATATATGACTCTATCTGATACAGCTAAAGTTAAAGATGTGACAGCTGTGTGACTCTATTTGCTGCAGCTAAAGCTATCTGGCCCTATATCTGCTACAGCGAAAGCTATGTGACCCTATCTGCTGCAGCTAAAGCTATATATGACCCTATCTGAGACAGCTAAAGCTATGTGACCCTATCTGCTGCAGCTAAAGCTATGTGACCCTATCTGCTGCAGCTAAAGCTATATATGATCCCTATCTGATACAGCTAAAGCTATGTGACCCTATCTGCTGCAGCTAAAGCTATATATGACCCTATCTGAGACAGCTAAAGCTATGTGACCCTATCTGCTGCAGCTAAAGCTATATGACCCTATCTGAGACAGCTAAAGCTATGTGACCCTATCTGCTGCAGCTAAAGCTATGTGACCCTATATGTGCTACAGCTAAAGCTATGTGACCCTATATGTGCTACAGCTAAAGCTATGTGACCCTATATGTGCTACAGCTAAAGCTATGTGACCCTATCTGCTACAGCTAAAGCTATGTGACCCTATCTGCTGCAGCTAAAGCTATGTGACCCTATATGTGCTACAGCTAAAGCTATGTGACCCTATATGTGCTACAGCTAAAGCTATGTGACCCTATATGTGCTACAGCTAAAGCTATGTGACCCTATATGTGCTACAGCTAAAGCTATGTGACCCTATATGTGCTGCTACAGCTAAAGCTATGTGACCCTATATGTGCTACAGCGAAAGCTATGTGACAGCTATGCGGTTTCACCTGCTGTTGCTAAAGCTACGTAACAGAAACCGCTGAATCAGCGGCGGTTTCTGTTACATACAGTCAAATTCGAAAGTTTATGGACTACGAGAAAAAAACCCGAATATTCCCCGCTGCTTCGGCAGGTAGCCTCGAATTTAAATTTCCGCAGCCCGTTCTAAAACGCGCTGACAACGTGTGCGTTTCAGCCGAATACGCTCGCAGATAGCCGAGAAACTCGAAGGTTTTCTCAGACCTATTGTGGTCTCTAAACTTCTGACGTCGACTGTATGCATATCTACTAAAGCTGTCGCTCGCGATGCAAAGTATGTCTGTGTAACTGTGGTGTATGCATGGAGAATTTTTTTCCTCTGTGTTTGTATGCTGGAAAGTTGTATGTGGTAAGCAAGAAAGAAATAAAGGAGCGTTGGGTCTTTGTAAAAGCACACAATACTGGTCTGCCCGGTATGCAAATTTCGTTTTCGGTTTTAGAACAATACATGCATATTCATGGCGAACAACATGTCTCGAATAAAACCGGGATTTCTCGACGAACGTGCAGCGAAGGGCACGCTCTCTGAGGCGCCCGCACTCTTTTACACGAAAACGGCTAGAAAATAACGCAACAAAATCTATGCAACGTCATAACAAATATTGTTTAAAAGTAGCGCGTACGCCCATGTTGACAAGTTTATATTCCTGCTTTAATTCGTTAGCAAATTTTTGCCGTGGCAAATCACGTTATAGAGAGTTGTTGTTGTTGTTGTTTCCTTTGTCATGGCTCATACCCACTCCGGGGTATCGGCCAAAAGTGGATTATATGAAAAAGTTAGACTTTTCGATTACTGAATTTTGATGTCGTGCTCATAACCAAAAGAACCACGTATATAATCAGAAAGAGTGCAATAATTGTTTTTCATTCATTTAGATCAGACACTATATTTGTCTCGTATATAAATTAAAGTGAAAGTTAAAAATAAATAAGTAACTGAAATAACAAATGAAATAAAATAAAATAAACTTTAAAAAAAATAATTAATTACTGCAATAATAATAGATACACAAGTAAGAATTTTAAAGTCGTCTTTTTCTTCTCCTCTTATCATGGCTCACGCCCAATGCAGGGGATTGGCCGAGTAGTAAGTGAAAATTTTCCTGTATTTTCTCTAATGTATTACTCGTAGAAGCTATATAGTTATCTAATTTAATGAATTGATAGAGAGTCGATCAACCATGCGTTGCGTACTGCGTGCTAAAGTAAGTTGACCTATATTAACACCCTTTTTTTTTGACCAACGTATCGAAGGAATAATTTGTTACGACCGGGCGCGAGCTAAAGGTCCTTCAGTCGCCCACGCTGTATTCACTTGGCTCTGGTATAGCCGCCCACATATTTCTTTTTCTCTGTTTTTTCTTCTTCTTTTCTTTCGATTGAGAGGGACACCGCCTTCGATTTGGCTTCAGCCTTAGTGTCTTGTTATCTCGGCTGCTTAGAAGAAGACGAAGATGTGAGCCTTCGGGAGCGCTGTTATAGCGAGGCCGTTCTGGGTTGCTTCATTTTACGGTACGATTTGTATATGTTTCGTGCGATATCTATAACTCGGTCTTATCTGCGCCTGTGATTCCAATTAACAGAGTACGGCACGTCCATGCCGCCATATATCGCCTCCGTGTTATCGCGATACCGAGTTGCGCGTATGTATGTATGTTGCGGGATCATAGCGGCAGTACGCGTAATTATCACCGGTCCGCGATGTGTGTGTGCGATATGTCAAGGCCATGCGCAGATTGCGCATTTCCTGCGCATGACGTGTCTTTCCTAAACAGGACTATAGTCGCTACAGCTGTTATCAGATAAGCGCTGCGCCTATATAGTGGCTGTCGGAAGTTCTTTTCGTTTGCGGTGTAAATAAAAGGCACAGATTGCGCTGGCCGGCAGGAAGAGCTCAGTGTTTCAGCGCGTCGTGTGCATGCGTCTCGCCGGTCTGCCTTTCTGCCGACGTTTGTGACGCGGTTTCTGGTTTTTGAGAGTTTGGTGGTGCTTATATCGCTCGCAGGTGGAGGCTTGACGCGCACAGCGGCGTCAGGTTGGACCCATGACCGACGAACGGGGCGAATTCGTCGAGTGGCGTTTCTGGCGCTTCCCACAGCCCGAACGCCAGCCACCAGCGTTTCGGCGACGAGATCGAGAGGTTCGCAGCGGCCGCGACTATCCCATCACGTGCTGCTGGAACAGCGACCGTCGTCGGAAGACCAGCCGTCGCTTGCGAGCAGCGAGACCGTGCGGCGGCAAAATGTAGTACGTCGTCGCCGCGGTGCTCGGTTTTCCTCGAGAAGCGACCGGCCGCCGTCACCGTGCAAGATGAAAGCAGCAGCAACCATCAGCATCCAGAAGAAAAGGCCGGCATTGCGCCGCCATCGGAGCCCGTCGCCGCCTTTCTCGGAGCAGACGACGCCGCCAAAGCAGACGATTCCGCCGTCGTCACAACGGATTCGTTCCAGTCGAAGCGTAGCCACGGCGCGAGCCAACGAGACTCCGCGCCGGTGGTCTCGGTGGCCAGCGATTGGCGGAGGATCCCTAGGCCTAACCGCGTAGGTCGTCTGCTGCGCGACGCCGCCTCGGCAGCAGGTGATGCGTCGGCCGCCGAAGGCGGCGGCTGCGGTCATGACGACGCGCACGTTAGCGTCGCACCGTCAAGCCCTTTGAAAGCGGCAGCTGCCGCGCCCGTAGGAGACGCCATGGGCAACAAGTCGAGCAGTAGCAGCAGCGCCGATAAGAGAGCCAAGGGCTCGAGCGACTGCTTGTCCGAGACGCCCAAAGGTAGCCCCGGGTTGTTTCGGTTGGGCCGCGACGTCGTCAGGGGGAAGGTACGCAAGACTCCGCAGCCTGCGCGAAAGGCGGCGGCAGCCGCTCAAGAAGACGACTTCGCCGTTGCCCCGGGAAAATGTCAAGGCACCGAATCTCACGCGGTTGTTGCCAGTGCGAACGGCACCCCGAAGAAGAGGAGCGAATCGAGTCCGGAGAGCTCGGTATCGGGATCGGTCTACGTCGACACGGTCTCGCACCTGGCGGAGTCCGAAGACGGCATGGTGGTCGCCGGCGATGCGTCGACCTCCAGAACGGCGGCATCTCTCGAGAGCGTCGAAGTCGGGACGCCGACGACTCCGCCGCAGCGGTCTCCGAGCAACGCGAGCGATACGACCGTGTTCGGAGAAGAAGTCGCCGCAGACTTCGTGTTTCCGCAACCGCAGACCCCGCCCTCGTCGGCGCCCGTCACCGCGAATGGCGCGCCGGTTACCACCACCGGCGTCGGCGGTCTACCGTCGTACAGGACCTCCGGTCTGCGCGTGCGGTCTCACAGTGAAGCCGACTCCACGACGCTCCTGTACACGCGCGCGCCGTCATGCACGAGTCTGGGTCGCGGCGACGCCAACAAGGCAACCGTCGGCAGCGACGCAACGGCGGCGGCGGGCTACGCCGCGCCCACTTTCACGTTGACGCAACACCGCAAGGTTGTACTTCCCAAATTCTCGGCGCCTTCGAGCGCACTGTCTTCGGCTGCGGCGGCGGTCAGCGAAGAAAGTGGCGACGCCAAGCCCGGTAGTGCCCAAGTTCCCAGTGCCGCGGGTGGTGGTGGTGGACGTCGGCATTCGGCGTACGATGACGCGCCCCCCTCTGGCCGGTAACGTGCTCCGTAAGGTCGCCTCCCTGACGCTGGAGCGGGCCGCCATCGAGGCCAAAGTGAACCGGCCCAAAGTGGTACCCGAAAAGCTCGACTTCAGCATTTACGAAAAATTCGAAGGTATATACCCGTGCCCCTTTATTGGCCTTGTTTTTCGTGTCTTATGTTTATTCCCTTGAGTTGGCTGGCTAGATGAGTGCTAGGAGTGCTTTGGTTCGGGGCAACTTGGTGCGACATCTGCAAAGTTAAACAGCACGAAGGATGAGGACGTAAGGTCCTGTGTGTCCATGGTTCTTGTGTCCTCATCCTTTGTGCTGTTTAACTTTTCAAATGTGTACTAATTGTTTCATGAGTGACAGCAATGCTTGAGTCTTTAATAGCTTGCTCACAAAATTCATTGCATACAAGGGATATGCGGGCACGTGCCTGAACCATAACTGAAAATACATTGTGCACTAATTGAGCAAGATGAAACACTTCGTCTCAGTAGGTTGAACGTCCTCGTTCATCTGTATTCACGTGACAGATTGATTCGTTTTGGATGGCATATCATGCAATCGTACATCGCTCGTTCCTGGCAGGGCTTTTTCAGTCTGGACGAAACACCCACAAAACGGCTGGGACCCAAATTGCAGTTAGGATCTTCGGCAAGAAACTTGAAAATGGACCTTTCTTACGGGTGCCTTCTGTGCATGCGCACCGGAAATACCCCGACGACACCACCCCCCAAAACATTTTTGATGGCTTGTGGCCTCCGAAATCTGCCGGCGTGCAATCTCTGAGGCCATGGGCGGGAAGGAATGCACAAGCGCCCATGCTGTCGCGTCGACCGGAAAGCCACCGTATTTGCTTTTGGCTCTCGCTGCTAGGGGTGCTGTACCTATTGTGAAAAAAGTCCATTGGGGTGGCGAAATGCGCTTCTTTTCTCTCCTGCTGTGTATGCTTGCTATAGAGCAATTTCAATCGCGTTGCATGTTATGTGACAGACTGATTTGCAATCACGTTGTCATGTGAGCACATCTTGCAGTGTGACCAAACTGCTTACATGTGTATCGCTCCGGTGATGACTGGTCGGCGGTGCACACTGTACCTTCACTCATGCTTCCAGTGCATGATAACACGTTGCTGTTAACTGGCGAGCTCTCCACAGACATCCATTCTTGCATAGAGTGCACGAGCACTGCATCATATTTCACAGATAAAGATAATGAAAACCAACAGGTAGTGAGGCCAAGGAAGGTATAGGGAACATTATTCATAGTCTTTTAACGTTATTGTAGTAATCTTGATATAAATGTGAAGAAATTGAAGTGGATGAAGAGACAACTTGCCACCGGCAGGGACTGAACCTGCAACTTTCAGATAATGCATCCGATGCTCTACTAATTGACCTACAGCGGCGGTGATCCTTCTGCCCGCTTTAGTGGGTATTTCTGTGCATGTAAACCTGGGAGTGTTAGTCAGTGCCACTGAGTCATGGCTGTGAGCAGCAGTGACTAACACTCCCAAAATTAAATTTCAATTCCCCTTCTTACATTGCAGGATATAGCTTTTCGATGATAACCCTGGGGACATTTATCCTTGTTTATTGCCTGGCACGTTATTCCAGGTGTTGGGTGATAACTATGGTATGCACAATGACTCGTATAAGTAAGACTTACTCATGCACACATACACAAAAGAGTAATTCTTAATGTTTTGTTCAGGTGTGTTGCCCTTGCGAAAACCAGCAGCAGCAGGATATAACACTAACGTTGCAGTGGGGCTAAAGGATTCGATTTGTAAAGACTCTGCAGTGTGCGACCTGTGTGTGGTTGTGTCATCTTCTGTTTGAGAGCGGTACGCCATAACATTGTCTCTCAAGCTTGCCAGCAATGCACGCATATTGATTTCATTGCAGCCCAGCGAAGCCCTTGACAGCTTGATAGACTGCATGAATATCCGTTTGCTACAACACACAGACATAGGTGTACGCAGGGTTTTCCAGTGGGGGACCGTGTTTCAGCGCAGCCGCTCCACCTGCTGGTCGAGTCCCAAAGAAAACGGGCTTTGCCGTTGATGCAGAAATGAAAATGAAACAATGACTTGTTTCTCACAACAGCCTGTTGGTCCAGGGCTTTTTGGGGTTAAAGGTAGAGGGTAAACAGTTCTTGGAATGCATAATTGGGGTCCACGGCTGTCATTATCATCGAAAAACCTGCATGGCCACAATCGGGCACTTTAAGCAATCACAGGAGAGTTCTGACTTGAGTAAAAATATAAAGCAGACTATGGTAGGCACTTATGGGGACGGAGACAGCTACTACAAGTGAGGTCCCTCGGGGGGAGGGGGGGGAGAAGGACGAGGGGTGCTCCTGAACAAATTAGCTTATAGGATTGCACATCCAGAGCTTCATTAAGAAGGTGCTGGTAAAATTTCAGGCGGGGCAGCTTTCGCATGGTCACTTACACATTGCCAACAATTAGACAAATGTGCAGTGCAGATGGGTGCACTCGTAAGTTATGCGAAGTGTCCTAGACTGTCAAAATTGTCCTGCACTCTTTGATTTCTGTGTTAATCATATCGCAACACATACCTCTGGGCCCTATTGGTTCGAACGTTTGGCAGTATCATTGTATGAAGGAGGACAATGGCGCTTAGCTTGATCAAAATGTTTGGCTTATAATTTGAACAAATCTTTGCCGTAGCCATTTTGCTTGGGAGTGAACAAACTAACCAGACCGTGTGTTTTGATAAGAAGCTAAGCTGGCCAATAAATAAGTGATGCGGGGCGCAAGCATAGAATATTGTCGCATGGTTGGGATGGTGAAAAAGGTGGCAGTCCGACTGTAAAAAAGTAATTCTGTATTGGGTGAACTTGGGCCTATACAAAGTCAAGTAATACTTGATGTACAAGCGAGCAATAATCACAAGATAGTTTCATACACATAGCAGTATGGCCTGCACCAAGAAATTGTCACTGCTTTTGTGGGTGAAATCCAGTCACATTAATATAAAAAATAATAAATGGCAATATTACTTGTGCCATGGTGCATTCTTTAGCTATACTCGACAGGTGGGGGGTTTTGGCATGTTGACTGATCGTGTTGCACTGTTGTTCCAGGCCAGATGCTGCTCAACTGGTTCTGCACCACGTTTCCGGAGGACCACTACCTCCGGTTCCTGCTGACCAAGCAGGACCTGAAGCTGCTGGCAGCTCAGTTCTGCACCCACCTGCTGGCCGCGGGGGTGCTGCGTCAAATTGAGGATGAGAACGCCCCGCTCGAATCTCTCTTTCGGGTACGTCGCGCTGTGGAAGCGGCATCTTTTGCTTCCTGTGCGTTCGGGACGAGCCGATGAACTCTTGACGAAACGGATAGTGTGGAGAGATGCATTGTTACAGTGAAAGCTGTTACGAGATCGCAACAAGCCGATTTCAGTGGCATAGTTGTCCACTGCCGCTGGTGTTCGTAGCGGTTATCGCACACAGTGAGAAAAAAATATTCAGGATCAAGCGGAATTTAAACCCAGGCCTTCTGCGTGGCAGTTGTGTTCTACCACAGAGCCACGCCTGTGCTTGGAAATCCTTTGCATGAAGACCCTACACAGGCAGTGTGTAGGGTCTTCATGTGCCACCCCCTGGCTATGCCACTGCTAGTGCCTCATCAAAGAAGCCTCTCTCAAAACGCAGCATGCTTCGCCTCTCCCCAGTTTTTTCATTTTTAAATTAATTTTTGGATGTTCGTTTCCGCAATACAAAGGAACATATTGCAAACACTTGTCAGACCTGTAGCCACAGGCTAGTAGGATGTCCTATAAACATAAAAACAAGCAGGTCCTAACAAAGCAAAGGAGAATAATTGGCTAAAGACAAATGACAGTGAATTCACGTTGGCAAATGAATTGAAGTCAAATGAAGTACATGTAAACGTACATTTCGTCAAAATGAGCAAGTTGGTAGCTACATACACCCGAGACCTACAATGAGCAATACCAAAAATAACGAGACAAATTGTTAACCCATATAATAAAAATACGTTGGCGTTTCACTGGTGTTTCCCTTTGTGTCAGACATTTCACAGATTGTCGCATTTAACAGCACATCAGTCATTCGAGGGCTTGAATAATGACATTGTATAGTGTTGGGGCATAATTCACAATGACGTAGAGATACTTCACAAGTACTGCCGACAACTTCATTCAGAAAGGTGGCAAGACATAAGTGGAGTTTCTACTGCATAGATGCACTTTGTGAAGCTCTTATTGTGTAATCGAAATTCCCAAAGAGCCTTATCAGAAGCCTGAGTAAAAGCAATAAAATAAATACGTAATATCTGAGGTTTGATGTGCCAAAACCACCACGTGATTATGAGGCACGCCGTAGTGGAGGGCTCCGGAAATTTTGGCCACCTAGGATTCTATAATGTGCACCTAAATCTAAGTACACAGGTCTCTAGCATTTCGCCTCCATCGAAATGCGACCGCCGTGGCTGGGATTGAGCCCGAGACCTTAGGGTCAGGAGCATAGGTCGGCAAAAATGTGGAGCTCAGACTTACTCATGAAGTATATTTTGCGCCTAGGGCTCACTCGGGCTTGCCAAAATTTGCCTGAGCCGGTCTCGCTTTGACTCGCACATGAAAATTTTCTTCAGCCGGACTCACTCGGACTCAAACTTGCCAAAATATTACTCACCCGGACTCGCTCCAGACTCGCAGCTAGATCCGAGTCTGAGTGAGTCGACTCATGAGTGAGTTCACCGACCTGTGGTCAGGAGCCAAGCACGTTGTTCACTGTACTACTGGGGTGGCTATGGGTAAATAAAGAAAATATAAGAGTAAAGGTGACATTACGAATATGTGCGAGACATACTTTAAAGAAAAATTGGCAAAGAAAAATAACTTGCACATGAAGGGTTCGTTAGCCACCTGTTAATACTGTATTTACTCGATTTGTAATGTGACCACAATTGCAATGCAAGGGGTGACTTTTCATTGCATCCAGGAAGAAAATGTATCGTTTGTGAATCATATGTTAATTGTATTTTCGGTATTCGATTGTAATGTGAGGGCTGACTTTAGGTAGTGAAAATCTGGAAACTTGCGTTACATTCGAGTAAATACGGTAGTAACGGTGCCAGTAGTACTGTACTGTTTGCGCTACGGCTGCGGCCGTTCCATGTTGGTGTGCCACAATCTGAAAACATTTTAGCCGCAAGATTTACTTGGTGTGTTTGCTAACATGGCGAGAGGATGAATGGCCAATGCGCGTCTTGCAGACTAAACTAGCTGCTTGACGACCATGGCAATACAGTATTGCTGCACATACTCTACACTTTGCGACATGGCATCCTCACTTAGAGACTGTACTCACTTTTGCCATTCCTGTGCACTATTGGCAACGAAGAGACCACAAACACTGAGCTAGTGGTAAATTGAGCATTCTCGTTGCCTAAAGTTTCTTTACACCACTTCTGGTTGAAATATATTGCTGTACACGGTCTCTTTGGTGAAAGCAGTACGGTGTTTAATGACATGTTTGATGTGGGGTGTTTCGACTGGAATTTCGGAATATATTTTTACCTTTTTAGAGATGCTCGCTGTGAGCAGATAACCATCTCGTGTAATTTGAGTGGGTTGTTGAATTCTAATTATGAAGAGATATAGCATGACTGACTGTACAGTAGTATTTGCGTTGCAGTTATAATTGCTGCAAAGTACACTGCAGTTTATCCTAACACTCGCACTTGCTTTAAATTTGGTCTCCAGAACCTTGACGTCAAATTATGTTAATTTCACGCATCTATAGACACGATCATAATGTGTGTCACAAAGGGCTACGGTAAGCTGGTGCCGTTGTAGCATCCTAATAATGAAAAGGTGGAGTTGTTTGTAAGCTGACGAGGCCGTAACCGCTTCCCTCACAGCCTGACCTGATGTACTACTGGACGCACTCCGAAGTTCCGGCATGCCCGGTGAGCAACGTCGTGCCGGGAAAACTGACCACGGACTATTGGCCACCACCGGACTCTGAAGGTGATGCCAGGCCTGGACTTCGGTACACGGAAGCAGGTGAGTTCGTGGCCGCCTTAACATCGTTGCATCTGCTCTTGACATTGCTCGCATGTGCAAGTGTTGTAATTTCAATTTGTTGTAGCGGAATATATTTCTCTAGGCTTGTTCGAATATTCGAGCACTTCGAATATTTGAACAAATAATAATGTTTTCGAATTCACTTCTATTCGAATTTAAATTATTGGAAATTTCGAAGTATTCGAATTGATTGAATAGATGTGTATTAGTCCGCATGTAACTCCCTGCAAAGGTGGTTTCACTGCAGTAGAGCGGTGCTGTACCGTGAATACACCTTTTCCAGGGAAAATCCGCACTGCCGCGAAGCTCCACTTCAGAATTAAAATATTACCCTCGCATCGATTCTTCCTTTTTTAAGTTTAGAAGCTTGTTTTGCCGGCTTATATGCTGTAAGTATAGTAAATTTTAAAACAACATATTTTACAGGTTATCACTTGCATTCTACCGAAAGTCAAATCCTGCTACTATTCAAAGTTGCTTCCACTTCCTTTGAACCAAAAAGAATGAAATTTGCACATGCCTTGTTTCAAATTAAAAAAAAAATATTGTGCAGGTTAGTTGGGTCAGGACATATATGCTCAATTTTTCTTTACAATATGTTATATGTACTATACAAGTTCGATTCGAAATTATTCGAATCCAAATCACTATTAGACTCGAATTCGCTTTGAGCCTAAAATTTACTATTCGCGCAAGCCTAAATTTCACTGTTAAAGGGACTCTGAATTGGAACGTTGAATCGACTCGGACAAATGCATTATTCTTTCCAGAACTCTGTTGTCATTAATTTCCCCATCATTGGATAATTATTAAAAGGGGAAATGAAGGTCGTACTTTAACTTTTCAAGTTTGTGCCGAAACTTGCAGCACGTGAACGTCAGCGTGACGTCACAAATTCCAAAGTCTTTTAGCATATTTTGGCCTCGCGGGTTGGTATGTTCAACTGGGTGGGTTTGTTAAACTTGGTATGTTAAAACTGAGGGTCCCTCGGAATGCAATATAAGCAATGGTTATTTTTACCAATAAACGATTGCGCGGGCTTTAGCAGGCACCGTCAAAATCTGACGTCACAGCAAGCTAGTGCGGGAATTTCAAGGTGGCATTGTCACCCGTATTTTCTTGTTGCACATTTTCTCGCTTGCCAAGCATCCCCTCGTGGTAAGGTTGGTGCTTTCGGTATTGTGAAATCATGATTTTCGAATTGTGCAAGCTTGAGAGATGATAAATGATAAAGTTTGGGATCTCGAACACCAAAGTTTGAGGTGAAGAGAGAACTGCGCATTCGTACTATGTGAACATGCTCCCTCAAGAATTTTGCGAATAAGTGGTGTAATGGTGAAGTTAAAGGGATTAAACAATAATTTTGGCTAGTTTCGGTTTCTAGCTCAGCCTGCCCTCTCTTCTCGGCCATGCAGAGGGGTAGGCGTAGCTCGTTGTCGTGACTGCGCCCACATCGGCAACATAACGCGATGTCAGCGATTACGTCATTTGTGCACAGCCAACGATCGAGCAAGGCTTGCTCCACTTGTAGCTCATGTCCGTCAATCATTGGACAAGCGAGAGTCCGATAGCGATATCTGGCACAGTTGCTGAAAGTGATTCGTCTCTGAATAGAGCTCCAGAACCCTTCTATGTATATCAATGGGGTTTTTCCTAGCAAAGTTTCACGAAGGTGTCCTGGCAATCTCAAGCTGTATGAAAATCCCTTGAAATGCAACAGCCCTCCACTAAACTGTTACTTCAGCGGGTTGCAATGCTTTATGCAATGCAGCATTGTTCATTTGTGCACAGCCAATGATCGAGCAACGCTTGCTCCACTTGTAGCTCATGTCCGTCAATCATTGGACAAGCGAGAGTCCGATAGCGCGAACTGGCACAGTTGCCGAAAGTGATTGTCTCTGAGTAGAGCTCCAGAACCCTTCTATGTATATCAATGGGGTTTTTCCTAGCGAAGTTTCACGAAGGTGTCCCGGCAATCTCAAGCTCTATGAAAATCCCTTGAAATGCAACAGCCCTCCACTAAACTGTTAATTCAGCGGGTTGCAATGCTTATGCAATGCAGCATTGCTTGTATGATGTGAGCATCTTAATGCTTAGTCACAATGCCCTTTTCGTCGCTTGGTTTGCAGAGGCGCAGCAGATGGTCATGGGATTGAAGAAGGCCCACCGGAACGAGCTGGAGAAGCTTCAGGTTCGTTATGTTGACTTCTCTAAGCTCGAGGCACACTTCCTTGAAGTTCATCATCACAGGAGCAGTGAAGTCCGTGCACTGATTGGCTCATAAACTCACTGCAAGGGCAAACATGCTTAACTATTTTAACTCGCGTTTAATCCTTGATAAACCAAACATTACGTTACATAATAGAGAGTGGAATGGAGACGGCCACCTTTCAAAGGTATTTATGCCACCAAGCACCAGGTTGAAATATCTCTGTCCCAGTTAGAAAGACCGACAAATGCCCTGTGGCACTGGGAATTGAACCAGTACCTCCCATATTAGAGACGGACACTCTACCACCTCACTTACCGCTGTAAGGTGGAGTTTCTATCTAAAGGAGGAGGGAGTTGGGGTACTTGCACAAAAATTTTCGTTTGGCGTTTTATTGCTGCAATTATGTTGCAAAATCCTATCAGTCATAAGACATCATTTGCTGCAGTGCACAAGAGATAATTAACTGCAGCACAACGGTGATGATGACGTCGTCATACTAGCTGTGTCGGCGCAAAGCTCGGCCACAGTGGCGACGTCTTGGAAGTTGGGAGTCACTTTAGATGATGTCAGTGTCGCAAGGTGTAGCGTATAGCATTGGATCGCGCACACAAGCTTCAGAAATTCCGATACTAAAATCTCCCAAGCTATTTGGTAGATATAGGCACGCTCACTGGATCGATTCCGCAGGCTATCTCGGCTACGAAATTTTGGTGTCGGTACCCCTTCACGGTATCGTCCTTCATACAGGCAATTTAATTATGGAGGCTTTTGAGTGTACGCAGAGGAAATATGAGGCGACAGTGATGAAAATCGGAAAACGCTGAAATTCTTGCCTTTCTCTTTGCAACATCGCGAAGTAGGGATGGTGCTGCGAGCGACTGCGTGCTACAGCAAACGTACCTCGTTCTTTACGCCACCTTGTGTAACTTATTCGTCTTCTTTTTTCTTTTTACGCCTGACAGAAAGAGCACGAGTTGGCCCTGTTCTCTCTGCGAGGGGAGCAGGCTGCCAGGCTGACCGACTACGAGGGCCAAGTTGTTCGCCTGGAGCAAGAGGTGCGTTCAATACTTCCACACGTGCAGTACTTGCGTATTGAAGCGCAAGAAATTGGGGCTGAGTAATGCACATACTTTCGTTTCCAGCGTCTGCAGTTTGTGTCATACCGACGTAATTTTGACTTGATGACTTGCATCGAAGCCAACATTACCTTTAGTGACCAGATTTGCAGCGACATGATGCAGTTAATCGCGAGCCAATTGCTCATAGCAGTTGTTATAATAAAAGAAATTGTCGTGTTTCAATCTGTGAGTACTGCACAGCGTCTCAATTTCAATCGGAAGTACCTGATTCTTATGGTGATGAAAATGTGGTGGACAAGAAGCTGAGGTCCATGTCTTGCCAGTTCTTCATCTTCCATCACTTCATTGCACTAAAGCAGAGTCATGGAGACTAATTTTCTATGAGGGAGGGGGAGCAAGAAGCTACGTCCGTTCGTCAGCGGGCGTCATGAACTTGAGCCCTTTCTTTTTTTTTCTTTGAATGTGCGGCTTACCTTCAGCGTGATTGCGAGTTCATTGGTGTAATGCTATCGTGGACACATGAACTTTGTGTTTGATATGGTCATTTTGGAATATGGCATCATTTGTCAAGGGTAGAGCAAGCGGTTTCTAGGTGTCTTTGAAAATTTATTGCAAATTCAAGGCCGCGTGCAGTGCTACGTTTGACTCATCTTTTCAGGTGCGTCGACTACCGATCGGCAACGTTTTCTGACTATGCTCGAAAAGTGCCGCAGGGCTCCTTTAAGCACTGTATATACTTGCTGAACTTTGATATATATTTGCTGTGATGAAGTTCCGAATTTCGACGTGACGGCTGCTTCTTAGTGCCTCATGTTGAGAAGCGCTGACGAGTCGAATGTTTTTCGTGCAATTAATCTTTCACTTTTGGGGCAGAGATATAATTCTTGCCTTCTTTCTTGCTTTCTTTCTTCCTGCAGATCGACAAGTACCAAACGCTGGCCGGCATCGAAGAACTGACCAGGAAGGCGCGAGACATCGACGCGCCCCAGGCGACTCCTGCGCCCGCCCGCATCGCGGCAGCGCCGGTGTCGCAGCGTTCCTGCGAGGTCCAGACCCTCTCTGCCGTGCTGCGGTCTTGCGAGGCGCAGACCGTCACGTCGGCTACCTGTGATAAATGGGTCCAGGCTCAGTGGAGGTTTGCGGTGGGCATCGTTCAGACGGACGAGGCAGGAATACACGACCCAGGAGTCTCAGACGCACGTTGACACGTGTCACCAGGAATGCCAGACGGACGAGCAGGCTGTGAGTTTCTGCGCAATGGTCTTACTTCAAAGCAGTCATTGGTTTTAATCTTGTAGTTTCCCACTACTCAGTTGCAACGTAAGAAAAAAAAGTCGGCTCCGCACAAAAAATCGCGAAGTGCCTGCCCATCTCCTGTTAAAGGCTAGGTGGTTTCTGCTCAAACAGTTAGTACTTTTTCTTAGCTAATGTAAATACCACACATATTAACCCTTGGAAGTTCGAAGGCCACTATACAACCATACTTCATCTACCATGAAAACTTTAATGTTCCATTGAAAGTTAGATTTCTTGGCGCTCTTTGGCCAAGCCTGGCCCTTGCGCCATTAAAATCCATATATCATCATCAACCCATTTGTTTCGGTCAAAAAGGGTTATGAAAGGAATCATTGACAACCACCTATTAGTAGCACGAAGCTACAAGGAGATACATACGGTTTTCCAGGAAAGGAAAGCTTCTTGTTGAATAAAAATTTGTCCTGGTCTGGGGATTCGAACCAGGGACCATCGCCTTTCTGGGGCGGTCGCTGTACCATTTGAGCTAACAAAGATGCCAACCATTCACTGCACCGGGTGGTGATTATTCAACAACTCTAAGCACATGGACATAGACCACTCTGTCTAGGTACCCAAAGCTTTGCATTCGCATTTGTTGCCACTACGCATGCATCATATGCTAACGTCTTGGGTATGCACGTTATATTTTGAATATAGCGCACACACTCAAGCAAACACTGTGAACCCCAGTACTATTCTGAAACTGCCTATTGACATTGGTAGCCAATCGGTCATAGGTGTCAAAGCACTAGGCGTGAGAAAACATATTTAGGCCTCGCAATTAGCATTGAAACTATTGTCGACGAAGTAGCTGTAGGTCGCGGGGACATTCTTGGAAGCATGGGTTAACATTGCAGAGGCAACCAGAGGCCGTTCATTGCAGTGATCCGTCGCGTGCGGAGTAGAGAGCGTGCTGGTGTTCATGAAGAAAAGTGCGATGTTGACGGAATGCTCAGAGAGTCGTCTTGGGCAGCTCGCTAGATGGTGGTTATGGTTGTCAAAATGTTCAGGCTGAACTTGAGTGCTTTCTTGTCAGCGATATGACAACTTGGTTTTCATTAGGGTTTTTTTTAACTAGATGTAAATTCACTGGATTATTAAGAGTTCAAGCTCAAGTTTTGTTTGTGTCATTCGGTGCAGAGTTTATGAAAGTTTAGTCTGCTTACCTTTCTTTAAACATCCAAAATTTCTCTACTTCGCGAAACAAAGTGTAAAGAGCATGTCTGGGATCAAAGGTATCTACCGTATTTACACGAATACAGGTCGACCCATTTTTTCAAATTTGACAATCCAATGTTGGGGGGGTCGCTTAGAATCGAAACCAAAACTAGAGCATTTTTTTTTTTTTTTTGCCGGCGATTTTTGGGGGGGGGTCGACCTACATTGGAGTCGACTTACATTCGATGTAAATACGGTACACAAACCAACCTAATTTTCTTAGTCTGTTTCAAGGTTTCAAAGAGCTTAAATTTTTCAGCCAGTTCCGCATGGTGAAAACAACCCGACAGCAAAGCTGTAATGTGCGAGTGTATGTGAGGGTAGGTTAAAACAGCTTAGTCTCATTGCGACCATCATCGTCACTTAGCATCACCATCATCATTTTGTTTTATTCATTTTGTTCTTCACTCCTTCCTGGGGTCATGTGACCTGTGTGACGCCAACTACTACTACTAAACTACTACTACGACAGTGGCACAGGGTAGACTTAAGACAGCTTGGTTGTTAAAAAAAAGCTACATTTACAATTGGTGACAAAAATCCTAGATCAAATTCACCAGTCCTTATTGCCACACCTTGTGCCTTCTCGCAGGTCCCGCCCACCGTCGTAGTGACGAGCGCTGGCAGCTCGTCCACCGCAACAACAGTCTCCCAGGCGGCGCCACCGCCTCCTCCGCCCCCCTCCCCCCACCACCGCCACCCCCCTCCCCCCGCCGCCATTTTCCTCCGCTCCGCCTCCTCCTCCCCCCTCCCCCCGCCCCCCATTCCCAGGGCATGGCCACGCCCCCTCCGCCGCCGCCTCCACCTCCTCCTTTCCCCGGCATGGCCACGCCCCCCACCCCCCTCCACCATTGCCAGGAATGATGGGCACGCCCCCTCCGCCGCCCCCCCCTCCCCTCGTTCGTGGCGCCAGTGCATGGCTCTCCGGGGCCCCCCTCCTCCACCCCCGCCGGGACTGGGACCCGTGCCGATGCCAGCGCCACCTGTAGGGTGGCTGGCACAGTGCCTATGCCACAGGTGAGCTCAGCATGATGCATGTTCATTAAAGTTGCAAAGTGGCTTGTTGGGATGACATATTTTTTATTGCTATATGGTAGCGCAAAGAAACGGGACACAAGAAAGGTGATGAAGGCAGTGCTCTGTGTGTCTTCATTGCCTGTTACCCGCTGCAGTGGCTAGTTGTCATGGTGCTTGAGTGCTGACACAAAAGTTACAGGATTGAATACTGGCAGTGGCGGCCGCATTCAATACAGGTGAAATGCTAGAGGCCTGTGTACTTGAGTTTAGGTTCACGTTATAGAACACCAGATGGTCAAAATTTCCGGAGCCCTCCACTGTGGCGTCTCTCATAATCATGTTGCCACGCGCGTTTCCCATTTTCGCTTTGCTCTATTCGGTTTTCGCCCTCAAAGACTGTGAGCAATGCTCAGTGCAAACCGCGCCTCATCGTTCTAGAAGCTTCGCGATTATTGTAGATCGTTTTTTAAGATTGTGCGCAAGACGCGAACACTCGAGCTTATTCCAGAGCTTGCGCGACAACCACTGATAAGACTGGAATATTCTATGACGCACGTATAAATGCTGACGCGCTTCACCTCTGTTCAGTTGATCGACGGTCCGACGCTCTGTTCGCCGCTTTCAGTGACGGTTTGTATCGCTGTAATCTGACCTTCCGTTTACCGGCCACAAGTTCGGCCAAATAAACAGTTTCATCTTGGACACGCCGTCTCTGCCTTCGTCAACGTCACGATCGCGTGACAATATGGTGGTTTTGGGATGTAAAGCCCCAACAATTATTATTATTATTATTATTATTATTATTGCATCCTGTTTCCTTGAGCTACCATAGTAGTAAAAAATTATGCACATGTTGTGCACTTTTGCTGGCTTGCTCATGTGTTCCTCCAGTGACTGTCACGGGTTATTTGCAGTGATTGTTCTTTTTCTATATACTGTCACGCCACAAGAGAAACTCGAACACTTTAGAAGACAAGCTTTTCTTTTTTTTTTTTTTTTTCCACGTTCGTTGCTGCATATGCCACTGCGGTGATTTGTTTGGAGGCTTAGTTTTCGGGACCAGCATGGTCTCATCGCTGGCGTAATGACGAACCTATGTCCAACTTTCAAGCAGTCGGGATGGAACC
The DNA here is from genome assembly GCA_030522465.1 of Rhipicephalus appendiculatus. Classification (NCBI taxonomy): domain Eukaryota; kingdom Metazoa; phylum Arthropoda; class Arachnida; order Ixodida; family Ixodidae; genus Rhipicephalus; species Rhipicephalus appendiculatus. The sequence goes on along the minus strand of JALIZH010029322.1, from coordinate 404,325 downwards.
GACCTTTCTTATGTGTTCTTTTACAGGTTTTCATTCTGGTGGGAATGTACAGCACTTGCTGATTGAAATGCGACATCATTTCTTTTTTTTTAGTATAACGACTGCTATAAGCAATTGATTGTGACAACTGCATCGTGTCATCACAAATCTGGCCACTAATGGTAATTTTGGCTCTAATGTAAGTGTTTGGGTCATAATTATGCTAATGTCACACGTAGATGCCAGAAACAAATGTACGGGCATCACTTAGCCCTAAATTTTTGCGTTTCAATCTGTGTGTACTGTATGTGTCTAACGAAATGCACCACTGTGTAGGTAAAACGAAGTCCTTCATCATGGTGGGCATCATAATTTGTGTTCAATAAAATTTCATTTCTACAAACTAAAATGGGAGAGCTGTCGGTTGGCGCATACAGCATTTGGGCTGCTCCACGTATTCAGCGAGCCTGAAACACCACCAAGAACCCTGTTGGGTGTATGCCCTGACGTGTGAAAACCCCAATAATTGCATGAAATCTTGTGCAAGCAACCATGTCCTCAAAAGCCATCACTTGAAAATATCATCCCCAGGTAAACTTTCATAATTTTGGGTTCGATGTTAACCGTCTCGCTTTTTCTGTTTAAAATGATGCTGCTACAATCGGCACAGGGTCATGGCAGCATACTGGCCGTTTGCATTAGCAAAGTGGATGATTAGGAGTGTTGGTAATTCATAATTACATTTAAAAATTGTGAGACATACAAAAATGCACATAACACAAGTGCCTGCGTTTGTGTTAGGTTTGTTTGTAGTTTGTGCTTTAAGTGCTCTACATTATAATAACACGGGACATTATTACATGACGAAAAATATTGCTATACTTCTCGCAAAAATTTGCTCTTTATTCTCCATGCAGAGAACTTGACACATTCACTGCTGGTAGCGTGTGTTCCAAAATGTTTTTTAGTAATTTATGCCGCTGAAAGTTCCCGCAGTGTTCACTCACCGCAGACTTCTCGTTTCTTCTTTTTTTCACTCGGCTGGACCTTGTATCAATCCTCTTCAGTAGCTGGCACTTTAGTGTGTGAGTTGCAAAGTAATGGCTGCTAGCCAGCAATCCCTTTTGTTTTTCGCATTGCTTCACACTTCAAACATGTCTGCGCTTGCTGCTGCAATGTGCCTCTTGTAATGCTGTGCTGTTCTGAAAGCAAATGAAGCCATGACTGTGTTGTAGCAATGCTGAGCATGAGGTGACGGATTCGATTCCAAACTGTGGTAGTCGTGTTTTGATGCGAGTAAAATGAAGTACCCAAGTCATCTGTCCTTTGCATTAGTGCTAGACGCACCCTGTGGTGACGCACTTTCTAAAAAGAGTATGCGTCACTACACTACACTACACAGAGCTCATCTGTACCACACAATTGTCATTTTGTCTTATCGGCCCTTTTCTTAATGCTGTGAAACCAAGGCGATGGACTGGGCTAGTTGGTACATGTCGAAAACCAGCGGAGAATGCGAAACGCAGAGAAAGAACACGACTGGACTGTGCATGCTGTACCTACAGATAATGAATTCTGCGCATGTTGTTAGGTTGGCATAGCATTCGTGGCTGGATAGTAGCAGGCTTCATATGTTCCAGAAAGACGTGACAGCGAAACGACTTAACACTGATGGTTCAAGGACAAAACGCACCATAAATGGTCCATTTTATGATGAAAGTGCCCTAAGTGGTGTATTCTGGATAAAATATACTCTAAAGGGGAGATTTTATAAATGCACCTTATAGGGTGTATTTTATTTCAGTAGTCTTTGGACGCCAAAATGCACCCTCTAGGGTGCTTTTCTTCATCTTAAAGCGTGTAAACCATTAGGACCACCGAAATAAAATTCGTTACACTAGTAGCACACTTGCATTGCAACTACGCACTTGAAGCATGAGCAGTTGTGAACTACCTTCCTTCTTCAGCGTTGCGCATGTATTGACTGTTGCTGGCAGTGCAATGCGCATGCCCTTGCTTCATGCTGCACTTGCATTGCTTTTATCATTCTGATTGTTCAACATTTCAACAACGTTGAGACACCACGACTCGATGTGCTCGGTTTTGTTCAGCCCGCAAGCAACCCGTGAACCCGAAGGCACTGATGAAGCCCCTGTACTGGACAAGGATACAAGTGCCCTCAACGAAGCAACCACAAGGTGCTTCACCGGCAAGTCCAGAAAAGACAGCAGAGTATGTATTGCAGCATGCATAAAGTTGTCTTGCGCATGCCTTTATTTCAGTTTAGGTTGACTGTACGTCTGAGAGACTGCTTCCATAAGCAGTGTTATAGCATTGGGTCTCTACAGAATGTCAAACCATATATGTAGATCAGTTGTCTTGCAGGACACGGTTCAGTAGGCATCTTTTCTGTAAACTGCTTTATGTAGACAGTACGTCTAGTAGACGGCTTGCACAAGCCCACCCGTAGCTTTAGATTTCTACAAGCGTGTCGGAGCAGTAATATTGGTTGAGCACCATATTGCACATGTTTGCAATGCGTCTCTTGGCTGTGCTAATTGGCCGACATCTGTACAGGGGTTAAATGCAAACACACCTGTGTACTTAGATTTATGTGCACGATAAAGAAACCCAGGTGGTCAAAAAATAATTGAGTCTTCCACTATAGTGTATCACAATTGTGTCCTTGTTTTGGAACGTAAGACCGCAGAATATATTTCTTTAAATATAGTGCATGTGCTTCTACGCTGAAGTCACTCCATTTCAACAAGACTCTACTTTGCAGTAACGTGTTATCCTTAGGTGATCAAATGTTTGTTAATATCGAAAGTGCAGTGTGTATAGAAATGTTGTTGCTGTCATCATTGTGCTGACGAGCAGCTGTCTAGTGCTTGAGAACCACTGTCTCATACAAGACTGAGTGTGCAAACATGGACCCTAGAGAGACGTCAAGACAATGCATACTGTTAGTCGGCGTTGACTAACAACTAACAAGAGTTGTTAGTCAGTGTTCGTGTTGTGTCGACTTCTCTCTCGTGTCCGTGTCTGCATGCCCAGTCTCTTATCATGAATACCTACCAACTAGCTCAGCTTTCTGTTACTCTGTCTAAAAGTTATTTTAGCTATCATGGTGATCTGGTCTCATTCCAGACACAAGACGCTGTGGGAAGTCTTGGAGGAGACTCCCCCTTCCGACTGGGAGGAGTTTGAGAACTTGTTCTCGAGGCAAGTGCAGGAAAAGAAACCCACAGCCAAAACGAAAAGTGCCCAGGAAAAGACTAAACAGGTACTGCTACTACGTCGCTGTGCTACTTACTACATCAAGACGTTTTTTTTTTTTTGTCCGTACACCTGGTTGCGATACTGCGTGCGCAAAAAGTTCTATGGCATATTACTCTCTGTAACACTTAAAGGTGAAAGCCTGTTCCACACTTGGTTGTGCATTAAGTTATACTATCGGAGACCAGACGTCCTGCAAGACATTAAAAGCCGCAGTGCGAGAGGCGTGGATTAAACTACCTTGACATTCTCGTTCGATTGCTTTGTGTTGCCTCCCCTCCCTTGAAGCCTTCTGCACCTTGCATGGTGTTACACTACCTCACTGACGATGTTAACTGATGACGTTACATGATGTCATCATGTGGCGTAGGGATATGCGAATAGTAAAGTTTAGGATCGAAGCGAATTCGAAAGGAATAGCGATTTGGTTGAATAGTTCCAAATCTAATTGTTTGAATAGTATATATCGCATATTATACAGCAAAATGAGCATATTTGTGATGACCCAACTACCCTCCACAATATTTTTAGGAATTTGAACAAGGCATGTGTGAATATCAGTCTTATTGGTTCGAAGCAAAGTGGAAGCAACTTTGCATAGTAGCAGGATATCAGTTTCAGTAGGATGCAAGTGATAACTGGTAAAATTCATTGTTTTAAAATTTGCTATACCTAGAGCATGTAAGCCCATATAACAAGCTTTTAAACTTACAAAATGATTAATCCATGTGAGGGTAGTATGTTAATTTAACCTTAAAGTAGAGCTTCGTGGCAGTGCGGTTTTCTTTGGATAGGTGTTTTCACTGCATGGCACTCCTATGCGGCAGTGAAACCACCTTTACAGGGGCCTGCATGCTGTCTAATCTGCGCCTATTTGTTCATTTCGAATACTTCGACATTTCGAACAGTTTAAATTCGTGTCAAAGCGAATTCAGATACTTTAACGTTCGTTTGAATATTCAAAGTGCTTGAATATTTGCACATACCTGATGTAAGGGCGTGTGATGACGTCTCAAATATCAAAGATCCGTGACGTCATGATGACGGCACAAATGATGTTACACCATGACTCCATTTGTGTGGGTCACGTGTGTTTTACTGAAGGGCCTATGCAATGAGACAATTAAGGCTTTCACCTTAAAAGTATGCATAAGAAGGGCAGCAGATACCTCACACTGTGGGAGTTGATGAAAGCAAAGGTTTGTGAATATAGTTTGCACCAAGTGACTGTGGTGTTGGTTACATAAGTGAGAAAAGTTGTACAGCACTTTGGGGCAATTACGGTATTGTTGAAAAAAATGTTAAACTGAGAAAGGTGTATGGGACGTAGTGGGTAGCTGAAATTGCTGCTTTGGGACAGCCCAGGAATGTTGTGGTTCAGCCATCACATCCACATAATCGCAACATTTCATTTTAATTCGAAAACTCTTTTGTACGAGCATTGCGTGCATGCACTTGGTCTTGTGATGAGGTTTGATGTTTAAAAGCAGTGTCGCATGTGCTCCCAGTGCCCCTCCTAAAACGCTATTCTTATTTCACCTTTTCGTAAATTTATTCGACGTTGGTTCCTTGAACGTAATTTTTTTGTCCTCATAGGTGGCGAAGCTTCTCGACCAGAAACGTTCACAAAACGTTGGCATACTGATATCGAGTCTTCGCCTTGAAATATGCGATGTGGAGAATGGTAAGTGAAGTTATTATTCTGTTTTTGTAGGTAGGAGTAAAAAAGCGGGGGGGGGGGGGGGAGGGGGGAGGGGGGGGCGAGACTGAGAAGACAATTCTTCTCTGCGCTATTCAGAAAATAGCCAACCGTACATACATTCTTCTCTGTTCCTTGAATACATGTGCTTTGTCTGAATGAGGGCATCTATTGGCTCTTTGCAAGTTTGTAAATGTTATATGTAAACCTGGGCAAAGTTCGTTGCGTCGAGCTGTTGGCAACCAAAACTGAAGACAGTTCTTTCACTAGGGGTCTCAAAATTTTCTTACTGACCGCGCTCTGACACCATGAAATACGAAGGCCGAATGAAATGCATGACAGGACGTGTGTGTTTACGAGTGTTTCCTTCCACGTTCGTTCTGTGCACCGTTAGAACAGTCTGAGAGACAAACCAACTCCCCCAGGTGCCACGTAGTGCAGTTGACTCCCATTAAACAGAACACGAAGGGACTAGGGAAATAATGTTACATTTAACCGGAGTTCCGTTTACTGAGAGGTGGAGAGGGAAGCCAACTTCAAATGCGAAACCAATTGAATTCGAGGCATTTTTTCCACTTGAGCAGCAATCCCGTTTTTAGAGACATCCATTCATTGAGTCTACTGTATCTGGTAATGCATCACTTGGTCCTCTTTTGTACGTTGGAGATTGAAACGTGAAGATTATGCCTATACCAGATGTCATCGCCCACTGCTGGCATGCTCTGTTCCGGCCTTTTCTCCAGTTATGACATATGTTTGTGATGTTTTTTTACAGCCAATCTACAACTTTGACACATCAGTTGTGAGCTTGGACACCCTTCAAGCACTGTACGAAATTGTAAGCCCATTCTTTCATTCTCGTGCATCTTTCGCATGCGAAAGGTGGTTCGTTAAAGACCAGCCTGCTTGCAGGATAACTGTTCGTTTACTTGTCGCGCTCGTTTCCCGTGGAATTGGTTTAACGTAAGCGTGTCCTACGATGACGTTCTTGGTCGTTATGCGGTGATGGGAACTTCATGTGTCACTGAACGGCAATCTAAAAACTCGCTGGGTCCCTTATGCACTCACCCAGTCGACTGGAAGGCGAAAGCCATCTTCTTTTTCTTCTTAGTCTATGTATTGATCCTGCCTAACCACCGTCCGAAGGCTCTGCACCTAACGTAGTTTGCCACGGCCTCCAGGATCAGGAGGCACCTCGCCTTGCTTTGCACTGCCTCTGTGATCAGCCCACCTTTGACCAAGCTTGGTCAAAGGTGACGTCACATGTCACTGTGATGTCAAAATGACTTCAAATTTTGGCGGTCTGTGACGTCATGATGACGTCATATGGTGACGTCATCATATGATGATTATTTGCTTTACTTGTGTTGGTCCCCGATACCGTGGGACGCCGACGCAGATGGTCAATTTTCGCGTTTGATGAGGCATCTGAGGCATTCGCTTTAATGTGATGCATTCGCTTTAACAAGCTTTATTCGTTAGTAAGTTACGCTTGTGCAAAAGTTTGAGCCATTCCATTCTCAGCGGAGCTGACGAGGCGCATTCCAGTCTTGTCGGCGTTCTTCATAAGCACTTAGAATAACAGAGCTGAACTAGTTTGTAAGTATTCATGTTAAAAAGACAGGGCGTGCAAACACGGACACTGTGTTTATGGCGTCTCAACTTCTCTCTTGTGTCCGTGTTTGCACGCCCTGTCTTTTTAACATTCATAAGCACACTGCTCCTTGGGCGTTCTCACAATGGGTGGTTGACCCATACTTTCCACACACGATGCAGCGCTGATGCAGTGCCTAGAATTGACCGAAGCAGCAAAATGTGTACAAAATGCGTACCGCTCCACTTAAGTTTTCTGCACAACCTCGGAGATCCGCACGGCCTCAGGGATTGGTGCACCTTTTCGCTGATCTAGGATATCAGTTAATGACATCACTACACCACAGATTTAGGTGATCTTTGACATCGCGATGATGCCGCATGATGATGCATTATGTGACGTCGTTGGTTTCTCAGAGGTCATATGGTTTTCTGTTCGTGGACGGACAGCGTAAATCAAGGAGGTGTTCTATTTGTAGCTCCATTGTAATAGCAAAGGGATCACTCTTATTGCCGCGGAGTCGGGAAAGACTGAAAAGTACTTCGTTAAGTCGAAAGTTTGCAGATTTAGGGTTTTGCAGCATCAATCTTCTGCTCTAGTCTGTGTTCTGTGTAGATGTCCACTGGTAGACCCCCATAGTCGTCCGTCATTTCCTGCATACTTCGTGCAGCGCCCGACAAGCGAAGAGCTGAAGCTGATCCAGGACCACCTAGCCCTGAAGCCTGAAGTTCCGTTGGACAAGCCTGAACGCTTCCTGTTAGACCTCTCTCGCATTCCGGAGTATGCTGACCGTGTCGGATGCATCATGTTCCAGTCGACCTACACAGAGTCCATCAGCATTGTCGAAAACAAACTGAACAACCTGAAGATGACATGCGAGGTGAGGGGCATGGGGCAATGCCGCCGTTTTGCACTGAAGCTTAATGACTGGGAGCGTAATGAACTTGCATTTAATTAGTTGTCAGATAAAATACTGTGGACCGATAGAATAGAATACTTTATTTCAACAAGAATTCTTCTCGGAAAATTATGTAAGAATTTATTTGGAATTCTAACTTACGGCCTGTCGTCTGTATAAATTACGACAATTTACTGTGCACGAATGTAATTATTTTCATAAGCGTAACTTATGTCCACAGCATGATTAATGAGGCCACTCACTCTGATCTCCAATTACCATTGTTTTTATCTAGCTGATTGATAATTTTGTCACCTGCCTGTAAATTTCTTGATTTCATTGCCTTGCCTTGATTCTCTGCCATCCTTAACTGTTCTGCCTTCGTCTTGGCATTCAGTTTTGTAATGGTAATAGACCGCTAGTTACCTGCTCAGTTTACTATTGCATGGCTTGCTGAAACATCCTTTGTTTTCTCCTAATGTCAGGTAGAGTGTCTGCTCCTACCCCACTGATATTTAAAGGGATATGTGCTTTTATGAAAACAAGGGACTCTGACACGGTTTTGGGTCAGCGTCCAAATCACTGCGTTCAGTATGTTTCATCCCTACCACACATGCTTCTATCACATTCTCAACTTCATCTTGAAAGGGTCTTTGAAATGTTTTTTTTTAAATTATGTAAGTGGTGAGGCTGCAAAACTGTAGTGAACCATTGCAACATGTGTTTTCGAGTTTGGATGTGCCTGAACCACTGGGAAAACAAAGGACACATAAAAGTAGTTTCAGGATTGCTTGTATATTATTTTATGGGGGCGGTATTCTGGCTTGAAGTGTCGCCTTTTTTTGTTATGATTCTGTTGCAGGCATTATTGCACAGCAAGGAAGTGCGCACAATCCTGGGGCTTATATTAGCTCTAGGCAACTACATGAATGGAGGTAAGACGTTAAACTTTTAAGTGCTGACTCTGAAACAATTAATTAATTCATCAGTCATTATAGATAAATCACGTGCAAAAAATGCTTCGACTGCCGAAGCAATAAGTCTAGATTGGTCAGTGGCTGGTCCAGTAATTGACTGAGAAAATGGTGTCTGATTGGAATACAGGTATGTGTATTTGTGTGTGATATGGTCATGCTGGTATGATGGTATGATGCTGGTATGATGGTCATGCTGGTGCCCATGTAATGCCTAAGACGCAGGTTTGCATCCGACTTTTATTTTCATCACTTTATCAGATAAACCTTTTCTTTCAACATTATGTGGGCAAAATAAAACTTTTAGAAGAAGCTAGAAACACAAGCACAAGTGCTCGTAGCATTTTCTTCGTTGGCTTTTTTTTTTTTCTGTGCTGTTCGTGTGCTAATACGAATACCCCCCCCAAACTCGCTCATTTGACAGTCTTAAAATGCAATGAGCAGACTAGCACTCGGTTCGAATACACAGTACCGAGTATTCTCTCACTCCACCTGCAATAGGACTGTTTTGTTCAGCCAAGGAGGTTTAAAAGGAAAGAATTCTGGGGTTGAAGCCTTCGCAGTGCTTTAGCAATGAATGGGAAGCTAGAATTTGCCTTTAGTTTACCTCAAAAACATAGCCTTCTCATGTGGTGCCCGATGAAATATAAAGTGTGTTTGTTCTGCGAACTTAAATGCTAGGTTAATTATAGAATAACAGATCACTGTTCCCGACGAAAGTAATTTATCCGGATGAGTATTGGTAACGTAATCTCTGAACAAATATCGCAAGATTTTGAGGTTTCTGAAAAGAAAACTAACACGCCCGCCAAGTAGTACCTCTCCAGAAAAATTAGCCATGTTAAACTCGTAGGGCATGCGAGGACAACTCTGCTCTTTCTTCGCTGTATGCTGAAGTTGTACCATGCCTGAAGTAAGATGGCGGAGGTCTGGCTTCACTTTCACGACATAATTTCCACTCCATTCTTTTTTAAACTTCCTCGGTTGTGGCATGATGTGCAGATGGTGTAACAGTTGCATAACATTTGTGCCGCAGGGAATAGGAGTCGTGGACAAGCTGATGGCTTTGGCCTCGAGATCTTGGCCAAGTTGAAGGACGTCAAGAGCAAGGTTGGTTTACTGCCGCTTGCAGATTTGTTCACGTAGTTTCGTCCGCATTGTACTAATGTCGCTTCCATCTTCCATTTTGCAGGACAACTCTTTGACTCTTCTTCACTACATTGTCCGAGTCTATATAAGCAAGTTCCAGGAGGTAAGGGCTTGCGAAATACTACTTTTTAACTATTTATTTACTACTAATAATTTATAACTGTCTCTCGTACTATTGCAGCTACCTCCAGAGAAGCCCTGTGCCGTTAGTGTTAAGTACAGTGCCTAATGCACTCTGATCTGTTTCCGTTGTGTGCAGTAGTTAAGCTGTGCTTCTTTTTTTTTTTTAATGCTCTGGCATTTATTTGTGCCAGTAGTTAGGTGCACCATTACTGTCAGTTTGGTGTGCTGTTGGTAGGAACGTTTGCACAAACTTGCTTAAACGTGCGTGTTTTAAGATGTTTTCTAGCAAAGTTCTTTGTATCTTCATAGCATGAATTCATATTTGAATCTGATCTGTTAAGAGACCTGTACGTGCATTAGTGTTCTGTATTAATGTTTTAGTTCAACTTTTGTGAATAATTTCCTGGGGCTTACCACATAGTTATAGCGGCTTGCACTAAAGGTGAATAAGATGATTACATCAGGGTTAAGAATCGGAACACTTGTTGCACGCATTTAATGGGCAGCTTGCCAGTGGTGTAACCTGTATACGTATGTAAATCAAACTTCGTCACAACCAACACAAAAGTAGCTTCATTTTTTTTCCTAAAATTCCTTATGAATGAATATTGGGAACACTGCATGAGTGGTACGACTATTTTTCATTTACTTCATTATAACCAACAATTCGTTGTATCACTTGGGGAGCTGTTCTCGATGTGTCCACCTTGTGGACATGTCCACTTCGGCGAAGTGCATTCAGTTACTCGAAGAGGTGGCAAGGCGTGATGCCATGGCGCTCTTGACCACGTCGACGCACCGAACCCACCGGCACATTCCCAGCTTAAAAAAGAAAGTGAACGAAACCAATAGTAACAGGACACTTAAACAAACTTGACAAGTCTGTCCTTGCATATGATCGCGTCCTGGATGCTTGAAAACGATTTAGGGAATGCATACCAGCCTTCCAGATGCGTTAGGCAGGCAGCCGCATCAAACCTAATTCGAGGGCTAACGTGATCAGAGTTCATGCACAGCCTCCGAGATATGCGTCCAAAAGCATATATCTCGGGGGGTTGCGTTTGTTGCGGTGAAGCGCATTTTGCCCCTCCCATTTGTGTCGAGACTTGTGAAAGCTTCGTGACGTCAAAATGACGTTGCGGAAGAACCAAAAACGGGAGGCGCGCTGCTCGCAGAGCTCAAGCCAATCGGTGGCGGCTGAAGTGGGACAGTCCACAAGGTGGACACTTCGAGAATAACTCCCCAACTTTGACTGTGTATGTGTTTGTATCTATGTATGCTTCTGTATAGACATACTAAGTGCAAGAATTTGCGGTGAAGGGCTTTCCCCTTGCGCTGCACCACTGTAGCTTATGTAGTTGAGATTTCTGTTTGCCTGGTAAAACCAAGCAGAAAATTGTTCTTCTAGAGCGACATAAAAACAAATACAAGAAACTAGTGAAGTTCATGTGGAAACTGTTAACAGGTGTTCGCTACAGCGGGAGACATTTTAAGAGAAGACTGAAACTAAAAAAAAATGTGCTCATTAGACAACCTATGAATCGATTTGAAGGAGATTTATTGCATTCAAGGGAGCAAAGCTTAATTTTCACTGACATGCCAGGGTTCTTACCTTATTTTTGCTTCCGTGGGTCTATATTTGTCGGACTTGAATTGCACTGTGTTTAGTGGCACCGTTGAGGACAACTAGACTTGGAATATGGCTTTGTTCTGGTTGGATGACTGTCCTAAGAGTAAAATTGGGGTTTCTGTAACTAGAATAACTCTGAAAAGAAAATAACTTTTAAATCTTTTCATCATAAGGCTTTCTTGACGGTGCAGGACGTTTCCCAGGAGAAGGCGAAATTTCCTTTACCTGAGCCGACCGACATGGAGCGGGCTGGACTCGTCAACTTTGATGACATCAGGGCGGACCTCAAGAAGCTCGACGCTCAGATCAAGAGTGAGTGTGTTTGTCTGGGAGCTCTCTGCATTACCGACCTTCCTCTATGAGGTGTACATTGTCCCAATCTTGGCCCCTATAGTGGGCTGAAGATCTAACAGCGGAGCTGTTTGAGCTCTCGGAAGCCCCGTCAGTCGCGAACAGAAATGATCATCATCACGAACCGGCACGCGCTCTTTTCGTCCTCTTCATCTTCTGCTTCGCTACCCAGGACACATGCGCCGATTTGTCCGGTGTGGGATGCAGTAACTCTGGTAGGCAAGAGAATGAGTACAGAGAGAGAAGAGAGAAATTCATGGTGAAAAAAAAAAAATTCTTGGCCAGATGGGATTCGTACCCACGTACCCACGATCCGAAGGGGAGCGTCATAAGCACTCGGTTATCTAGGTACGCTAGCAGAACTAACATAAGGGAACCTTATGATTGCGTTGCTATGGGTGAGAGAATGAAAAAAAAATAGAGAGAAAAGAAATAGCAACGGAACGAAAAAAAAAGACAGAAAAAAAAGAGAAATAGAAAGAAAGGAGAGAGAAGGAAAAGCATGGCATAGCCTTGTATATAATAGTAGAGTAAGGAGGTGGGAAACGGTAGTGAGGGTGAATAGGGGGAAAGGGAGGGGGGAGAGGGTAGAGCATAGCATACTTTTGTGTATTAGAGTATAGCAAGAGCCGGGAAAATGGAATGTAAAGGGTGAGGAGGAAAGAAAAGAAGGGGAAAGCTGCCAGCTTCGCTGTTTCCTGTCTTCGCACCACTAGTGTGCAGCTGTCCCAATCTTTTCTCGAAGCTCTCAAGTTTAGCACAAAGCCTTGTCGCGTTTTACCCACCGGAAAAAAACCACACACTGAAGTTTCCTTACGTGCATTGAATGCGCAAGCACGACATGTCTTGGACCTGTCGACTGTGACCATGTCACGTGATCCATGTCGCATGACATCACATTGTCATGTGCTCGGATGGGGTCAACTCAAATTTTATGTGTCGCACGACTGTCGCATTATGTCATCACTTTGTCACGGGATGTTTCAACTTAATGTGACAAGTCATGTGACTGTCATCTTATGTAATCACTTTGTCGTGCGACTTTGCAAATTAAGGTTCTTATGTGGTCGCATGACTGTCGCATCTTGTCATCACCAGGTCATCTGCTCAGATTGAGTCAATTTTCAAGCATCGCGGGACTGTTGCATTATGTCATCGCTTGGTCATATCACCTTGCAACATAATCATGTGACTGTCCCATACTCAGTGGCCCCATGATATGATCACTAGGTTATGTGCTCGAATTGGCATCATGCCATCCCAGTCTTTTCTTTCGGTGCCCTTTTTTCTCTTACTGAAAGCAGTCTCCTCACAACAGGGGGGGTCCTTTTGGTGCGGTTGGCAAAAAATAATACAGCAGAAGTGAAGTTTAATCTTCTCTTTAGTGTTCCTTTAAAGGAGCCCTGCAACACTGTTCCAGGTAATTGCTAAATGACTTCAGTAAAGGTGTTTATTGCATCACGAATCTGCTGCCGCAAAAATTTTTAGAATACGTCAAGTAAGAGCAGAGTTACAGGGATTTGTCGCACACTTTTTTGTCGCAGTGCTTTCTCTCTCCTTTCATAGCAGTGAGCACGCTGAAAACTACGTAGGGGGGCATGACCAGGGAACAAGAAGCTACGTCTGTTTGTCAGCATGCGTCATGACCTTGAGCACTTCCTTATCTTTTCTTTTTCTTTGAACACTCAACTTACCTTAAGTGTGATCGCGTACGTGCACGTCGCAGCATCAAGCGTCGGTTGTGGTAACTATGCAGCTTGTAATGCTCAAATTGGCCAATGACCTGTGGGCTTTGTCTATATGACGCGGTCATATTGAGTATATGGCATCAAGTGTCGAGGAAAGAGCGAGCAATTTCTAGCTGACGTTGAGAATTAATTGTAAATTCCAGGCCGCATGCTGTGCTATAATGTTTGGCTCGAATTGTAAATTCCAGGCCGCATGCTGTACTATAATGTTTGGCTCGCATGTTCTCAGGAGCCTTGACTACCAATCGGTAGCATTTTCTGACCGTGCTCAATGTTTGGCAGGGCCCCTTTAAGGGGTTCAAGTGTTAAGGCAGTCCCGAGGCCTCTAAGTTGTGAAGTTGGGCTAGTGTCTTAGGAGCACTGTAATGTTTGCTTTATTGCTAAGGTTGCGAGACCAAGGTCCAGAAGGTGCTGGAGAACTCTGACAGCGAGCACCAGGAACCTTTTAGGGAGCAGATGACTACGTTCCTGCAGAAGGCACACCAGGAGCAGAAGGAGCAGGAGGAGAACCTCGAGGAGACCAGGCTCAAGTGAGTGGCAGCTAGCTGGGTGTGTGCCAGGGGCGTAGCCAGAAATTTTCTTCAGGGGGGGCACCTTCCTTCATTTCGGGGGGTGCACCTCCTTGAAATGGTCATTTTTAGCTCTGTATGCCATGGCGAAAAAAAAGTTTTGGGGGGGGGGGGCACGGGCTTGATCTGTGCCACCCCCTGGCTAGCCACTGGTGTGTGCGTCTTGTCTGCTGGGGCTTATCATGGGCTCTCTATCTTCATCATAGTGGGGTATTATTACTGGTTCTAGTGCGCTACCCACCTCTGTGGCCTAGTCATTACACTGCTTGACTGCTGATCCTGTAGGTCACGGGATCGAATCCCGGCTGTAGGCGGCCACATTTTGATGGAAGGCAAAATGCTCGAGGCCCACATACTCGGTTTTAGGTGCACATTAAAAAACGCCAGGAGGTCAAAATTTCCGGAGCCCTCCACTACAGTGTCCCTCATAATAATGTCGTGGTTTTGGGGCATGAAACCCCAGCAATTATTGTTCGTTTTGTGTGCTTTGATGGCCCGTAAACCTGGAGGATTGCAAAAAGGGTTCAGCCTAAATTGAGGACGACCCAGTAAGCCATGGAGAGAAAAAGGATGCGTGTAACCTTAAAGGGACGCTAAAGAGCAAAATGAGTTTTCTCGTATTAGTAAATTACAATTTCACGATACTGAGATCGCACTGTTACCGCCAGTACTCGCTTGGTAAGCATCAAAACGCGCAAAAAGAAAAATACAGGTGGCGATGCCACCCTTGAAGTTCCTGCACCAGCTCACCGTGACGACTTACATTTTGATGGCATCTGCTAGCACCTAGAATCATTTGTTGCTGGAAAATTATTCGCATCGTGTTCTAAGGGACACAGTCTTAACATAGCAAGTTTTAGAAATTTACTTGAGCCAGTGTGGCCAGAATAAACAGACTTTTGAAATTCGTGACTTCACACTGACATTAATGTGTTGAAGTTTCAGCATGAAATTCAAGCATGAAGCTTTGACATTCATTTCCTCTTCTAATAATTAACCTATCATGGCAAAATTAATGACAATAGAGTTCTGAAAGAATAATTGATCTGTGTAACCTGATGTAATGTCTTGCTTTAGTGTCCCTTTAAGTTAAGGACAAGAAGAAAGCAGAGTGGGTCAGGGAACAAACATGTGCTAAGGACATCTTAGTCGAAAAAAAAAAAAAAGAGATGGGCAGGACATGTAGTGCGTAGGCAAAACAACCGCTGGTCATTAAGAGTGACGGACTGGCTTCCAAGAGAAGGCAAGCGCTTGAGGGGGAGGCAAAAAGTTAGGTGGGCAGGTGAGATTCAGAAGTTTGTGGGGATAACGTCTCGGAGAGCACAGGACCGGCCGAGTTAATCGGCCAAGACATGGGAGAGGCCTTTGCCTTTGCAGTGAGCATAGTTAGTATGATGATGATGATGATGATTTTGTTGCTGACGGCTCATTCGAGTTCTCTGCTGCTTCCCGTTCTCAGGTTTCCTGGAGACCAAGGAATACTTCCTCCTGCAGCCCAAGTCCAAGAACGAGTCCGAGTGGCCGAAGGAGCTGTTCATTCCGTGGGTGCCTTTCTGTAACGACTTCAAGAACATCTGGAAGAAGGAGGTTCAGCGCAAGATCAAGCTCGAGTAAGCTGTGCTCGCGAACCTGCAGGATGCCTCTGAACAATTCGTTAAGTTGGAAATCGTCAATCAGCTAAGCTTTGCGGCATCTACTGTTGCAATTTTAATGTCTATGGTGTCTCTCCGCAGAGTGAGATGACATGGGTTCATTTCTCCCAACCATGGACAGCTGCATTTTGATGGCGGCGAAATGCAAAAACGTCAGTGTTCTTAATTGGAACACCTTGAGGGGAAAGTTTGTGCATTCTTGTAAAACAACTGTGAACTGCGCATTAGGCAAAAGGACATGGAGATCTGGTGGGCATGTTTCAGCTTCTCTTGTTAACCATCTGTACAGAATGCTTGGGTGGTCATTGAGCGCGTGCCGGTGCATGATGATAATTTTCTATCTACGACACGGCAAACCTCGTCTATAACAGCTCTGCTGTAAAAGATGCACAAAACAGATCGAGCACAAATGTTGTTCTTTTCCTAACGGAAGGGAGGTCACAGTCCCAAAGCACCCCAAATGGTCAAAATCAACCTGGAGTTTCCCCCCACTACAGTGTGCTTTTCAGGATCTGCTGCTGCAACCACCTGAAAGCTGAATCATTGAATTTTATAAATGCCCGGGAATATACGATTGATGCAATAGTTTCATTGCAAATCGCTGTTTGGTGGCCATAAAAGCCTAAAAAATTTGAATGTTTCCATAGACTTCCATACTTAAAACTTCGCCTTCAATTTGGAACGGGTTTTCGGCCATAAGTAATGGTACTGCTTCCATGAGATATCGAGATGAGCACATAGAACTCCTTTCCTCGGGAATACTTTGAAAGATGGCTGCTATGCTTAGTTATTCGCGAAAAACGACGCTCTCCCATAGAAAATGCGCATGTTGGCATAGGAGGCCGCTAGAGGTGCCGTTCAGCGATGTCCCCAATTCCTGGACATATGCCTTTATTGCCCGCTCACTTGCAGTACGTCGAGTGAGTTATAGTTGCTACTTGGCAACTGTTACACGGTACATAGTATGTACGCTTGGAAAGTCCGGTACCGTTATGCGCACCGGGGGATAGCCATTGTCACTGTTGCCAGCCGTCCATGTTCACGTACCAATGTTGTCTACACAATGCACAAGGCCGCATACACACCAAGGAAAGTAAAGGGGCGTAATTTGTAGTCTTTAAATATAATGTGGTAATTATGATATAAGCTTAATGAAATTAAAGTGGATGAAAAGACAACTTGCAGGGTAGCACTCCCAGGTTTACATGCACAGAAAAATCCAATAAAGTAGACTGCAGGATGAGCGCCTCAGTAGCTCAATGGGTAGTGCATCAAATGCATTATCCAAAGGTTGTGGGTGCAGTCCCTACCAGCAGCAAGTTGCCTTTTTGCCCACTTTTTTTTACATTCGTTACAATTAATTACTACAATTACGTTTAAAGACTACAAATAATGCCTCTACACTTTCCTTGGCTCCATTAATTGTCTGTTGGTTTCATTAGGCTATACGTAAGAAAGAACATGAGCCCTTGATCAACGGCCCTTCATTCATTTGCACACAGGTGCTTGTAACTAATGTGGAGTTCCCCATTACAGTGTGCCTCATAGTCATGTAGAGGTTCTCGCATGCAGGACCCTGCGATTTAATAGTTTTTTTTGTTGTTTTTGTTTTCTTCGTAGCCTTGAGGCAGCTAGGAAGAAGGTGAAGGACCTGCAGGAAGCCAAGAAATCCAGCGTCATGTCCGAGGTGGTGAAGGTCCGGAGCAGCAAGCCATCTGGCCTGGTGAGAGCCCATGCCTAATGGTCCTAATCGTACCGTAACAGAAAAAACTTGGAGTAGGCTGGTTAGTTTGTCACAATCTGCTGCACTCTAAGAAATAATCAAGTAAAAAGGGTGTCTTTTTGCTACACAACTATAATCGTCATCTACCCCGCGTACTTTCCTGGCGTTATCACCGCCGTCCCAGCACTTGCCGGTCATGAACGCCGCGCGTTATCGGCGTGACATAGCATTCTTGATAGGAATGTGCCGAGAGCCGGGTTTTCAAGAGAGGAAATGTGAGCAAGCCAGATGACGATTATTGTTGTGTAGCAGAAATACTCCCAAAATATTCGACTTTTCCTTAGAGTGTGTGTATGTCATGGGGTGGGAGGGGGGTCCTGACCCTCGTTGTCCAGGCTGAGAGGGACATTCCTCGCAAATGTCCCCGCATTGAGAATTTTCTTTGAAACATTGTACTTACGTTGCTTGACAGTTTATTATATCGTACTCTCAATAAAACCAGCACTGCGATCTGAAGCCCTTTCAGTGAACAGAAATGAAGTAAAAAAAAAGTGAAAGCTGCGTTTCGTTAAAAGGCACTGCAGAGCACAAGCTTTCTGAAGTGCTACGGCCTGACGTGCGACAAGGTTTTCATTAGGCTGGGCTTTAATATGCAAAGCAAATAAAAAATACCCTATCACCTACTGTTGTTTTGACAATTTCATGGAAGCCTTGAATTCAGTATGAATTCGATTGCTTGACTATGATTGCATTATTTTTTTAAAAAGAAGTTTCATATTTGGTGTATTTCAAAGTGCAGTTTTAAATTTTATGTGATTAGAAATGAAACATATACTGATAAAAACAAAATGGCGGTCTTGCCATTCATGGCAATATGTATTCCCATCTTGTGATTTTTTTTCTGGATTTATACCACTGCACAATTGTAAGCACTTCTGTGCAAACAAAACAAGAGCAGAAGAAATACAAGGTACTGTCATTACTTGTTGCTAAGGGCAAAAAAGATTGGGACAGAAGAAAGACTCGTAACGAAAGAAGGGCCCTGTTGTTATGTGTTCCTCTTATGCCGTTTGTCTTGTGACCCTGTTGTTAGCTTTATGTCCTCGTCTTGTTTGCACTAAAACACTTATGTTCACACTGCAACTTCAGGTTGATCTTGCATAGACACAAAATTGACGCATTAACCCAAGGAAGATTTATAAATTTCGCCTTGTGTAATAACGAGTTCATTATGCACAGCTTTGGTAGGTGAGGAGATGATGAAAATGAAATAAACCTGATCTAATTGTCACTTTGCGAGCTGATCGTTTTGTCTTGCATGTCGCTTTCTCTCTTTGCACAGAAAGCAAAAATGACGAAGCGGATGCAGCAACTTGGACAGAGCTTTCCTTCGCCGGGAGCAGTTTAAAAGAAGCGAATGCGATCTGCAAAAATAGATCTGATTTTTTTAGCTCGCAGCGCAGCAAAGCGAGCATTCATGTTATATATATATTATATACATACATATATACATAGTGTGACATACTATTTTTAACGAGAGATTAATCCCATTAGGGTGGTGCGCACAGTTGTTGTTCGTTGTTGCGTGTAAAGCGTACGTCTTCTGGTGACTTTCGCGGTGGTATGGTTTGTCAGCTTCTGCAAGGTTGCGTTGATATCGCGAATCTCAGTTTGTCGAATGCATTGTCTGATGGCTGATCGAGCCAGGGTACTGTTTCCGTATTACTTGTTTGTTCTTATGTGATGTGCACGTATTGGTGCAATAGACGGGAGACCGCAATGCGTAAGGATTCCTTTCTGCGAGTTCTTTTCATTTTTTACCACTGGTCACAGAGAACGGAATATCGGACTTGGTGTCACCGACCAGAGACAAAAGAATAAAGGATCGGAATACGGAGCGAATCCTTAGGCAAATGGCTGTTTTGAGGACGTACTTTTGCGGACGTCTCGGAAGTGGCAGTGCGAGGTTGACAAAGCGGGTGCAGACAAAAAAGAAAACCCGTTATAGAACATGGGTAAGGTTTTTTACAAAATGTCATTATGGCATTGAAGCACGTTTTACAAAATGTGTTGTAGATGATGCATGAAAATTTTCCTCTGAATACAGAAGCGTTTCGGTGGGAAGTTTGGAATTAATTTGTAAGGGCATTTGTGCGATTTGGAGAAGGCGATGTCCTGCGCCGAGCGCTCATCGTGACCAAATATGCGAGAAAACTTTCGGGCTATAAATTTTTTACATACACAATTACATACACAATTGGAGATTAAGTGTGGTATTGTGTTAGTGGCTGTTCTGCAAGGTTAAATATGATGTATTTTTCAGAAATTATCTAGAAGCATTTTTAGTTCAAAATTCGTATGTTATTTCACGGAGTGCTCTGTGATTTGTGCGTGTATTGTGACAGAACCATTTCTTTTTCACTTAGTAAACTGTAATTTACTGAACACCTTAGGTTAAGGGCATAATTTTGTCTCGAAAACATCAGTTCGCCATATTACATGCATTTCCTGTCTTGAACACTACACGCCAAGTACATTTCTTGGTGCCACACAAAATCTCCGCCAAGCTTTACATGCTTTAAACTGCCTATGCTACTGACGCTCGAGAAAAAAAACTAGTGACTGGCTTCCTTGTCGTAGTTGAATTTTCGTCACTATCCTAAGGGCCTAAAAGAAGTCTGTTCTTTGATAAAATGGCACACATGTCCAACCTCGATACAACGAAGTCCATCTGACACAAAAATAGTTTCGTTGTATTAACGCATTTATTATAAACGTTTACTTGTGACACCGTCTCATTGGCAACAGTATGCTTCGTTATAGTCATATTCATTATATAAACGTTTACTCATGACACAGTCACATTGGCAACAGTATGCTTAGCTATAGTAGTGTTCATTATATCACGGTTCAACGGTATGATCAGCTGCAGCTCTGTGATGTGCACAAAGCGATACTCTCTCAAGAACGCTCGGTTAAGATGTTTTTACTGATCCAACCGACGGGATAATAAGCCAGTTGCTCCTGTGTTGGTACTTCGCTGCGCAGTGTAATCTCGTGTCGTTAGAAACGTTTATTAAAATGATACCATATTCTTGCAAAGTAGCAATGAGATCTCTTTAAAAAAGTGGCAACAAGGTGCGTCATTGGGGACGCATTGCCACATGCTCTCTGTTGCAACTGACATTTCGGTCATTTATCATTCAGTTTTCGTAAAGACGAACGACTGTGTCTACAAGCGATGAAAACAGGGTCTCAGGGACATGTTTATTATAAGTATTCATTCTTCATATACGTTGTATCGAGGTTCTGCTGCATGAGACAAGGCATATCATTAGTTCACTGCGTGTGACTTTGTGAACACCAGGACGCGTGCCGATTAGCCCGTTTCTTCAAAGATAATGTGCCACAATCTACACTTCTCTGATCTGAAGTTCAACCACTTCATCCTTATCCGTATAGAGCCGAAACCAAACTTCATTTTGACTGTCTCATCTATCCAGATGCAAATATCATGAATGTGTGCAGTTGATGATGCAGCTTTTTCTTATCAACACTTGTCAATCAAACAGTACGTTTTCCATCCTGTCCGTTCTTCGTATTGATTGAACTGCCAGCCAGGCGAGAATGTCAAGCAGTATGAAATGCTTTGAAATGCCATTGCAAGCATTTGTTGTTAATCATCTTCCAGTGTGTAGATTTCCTAACCCTTTGCAGCTCTACATCTACAATTTTGCTTACTACATGCCAACATAAGACTGTAATCTGAAGTAGTGAAACCAACAGCCAGTAAAAAACAGTGATGCTTCATTATTCTTTCTTCTATATGTTAGAAGAGCGCTTGTCAGACTCTTTGTCATGGGCCAAGATTGTTAGAAGAAAAATCTGAACAATCTCTTCTCCAGCAGTCTGTAGGCGAAAAATGCATTTTTCTTTTTTTTTTTTGTTTGCTGCTCCAGTTGCATGTCCAAAATGTTTTTGGAATAGTTTTTGGAGGTCATGCTTACATCTGTAAAGACTTGCCTTTCTGGCAGAAAAATTCTCAGTGTTTTACTGCTTTTGATGTTGCCTGTTTTTAACATTGCTATAAAAAAAAATAGGGAAATGGAACAAAATGTTTTGTGCACAAAAATTTTGTCTTAAAATATTTCGAAAGGATGCTTTGTGTTTGAAATGTACCTTGTTTGAAGGGATTCAGTTTATTGTATATCTAAAGTTGTGTCTGACTAAATAGGATCAAATTGAACCCACGAATGAGTAAGTGTTGCCAAGTTTTAACACTGTGTAATGGACTGCTTCTGTAATTTTGCAGTTTTCGTTCGGTCCATTACAATGCGGTGTTCTCACTTGTGGCTTTTTTTTTTTGTCAGAAATTCCTGTAGTACATCTGCAAGAATACTCTCATTGTTACGACTGCAAGAGACATGTTGCGAACTGCGATCAAAGTTACATTTCTGTATAAAAATGTTTTTGTCTGCATAATTTGTACATGACCCCTATGCTGTGATCACCTTACGTTATTTAGATTTGTTTGTTGCTGTTGCTACAAGAAATTGCCAGATCATGGCCACTTCTCGGAACGAGTAACACATATCATTCGTGAGGCATCTGTGAACTGCTCCTGTGGATTTTCCTCACTTTGTATTTTTAAATGGTTCGGCGTTGAATGGTACTATAAGTGTAAATAGGGTCCTTAATTTCTGGGCAAGTCTCAATTTCTCTAGTTTGTGCACACACTTAACCAGCTTGATAAGAATCTGAGTCTATTGAGTATTTGTAGTCGTTTGAATGATATCTTAACTTGGTTGAATGTTCTGATCTCTAGAACTGGCGTCGTCTTCATCTCTGGTGTGGGCTCTTAAAAGTACACTTAATGCACACTTGAGGCTGATGAAGTTTGTTATAAGCAAAAAGTGCTGAGTGCGATCTACAGTTGTAAAAGTTGGTGCTGCTCAGCTCTCCAATGATAAAGATTATTTGGTAAAGTCTTACCTTTACTCCAAGTTAAGTGGCATCACGCTTAACGTACACTTAAGAGTGACAATTTATTATACCCACCAGAGCTCTCAATGTGACTTTTTTTTTTTTTTAGTAAAACTTACTGGCACATAGCTCTTCCCTGAAAGCCTACTTGTGGAGGTAAATTGTCTTATCCCTACGGCAGTTAAAATGAAAAGCGTCACACTTAACACACACTTAAGGGTGACGAGGTTTGTCATGCCCAATAGGAGCTCTGGTTTTTGTTTGCTTTCATAAAATTTGCTTCACATAGTTATAACTGACAAAAAAACTTTCATTTGGGATTTTAAAATTCCATCTAAAGACCACTACTAATTAAATAACGCTTCATCTTCTTACTCTCCACTTAATTGATGGACTTCAAAGCTCAAAAAATGAAGGGCCCTTCTTAACACTGTACAGTGCTTTCCACATATAAGGGATATTTTGTAGTGTACGAGTGATGCTGCTATCGATGATCTATTTTTGATCGTATGCAAAAGTTGTCTTGCAGCAGCTGTTTTACGCTTGTGTAGACGTTGCGATTGTATAGTATGGCTGTTTTCGACGAGACGTTGGTGGACTCTGCCAAAGATGTTCTACTCTGAACCTTTTTTATTTGCAACTTGGTGCAGTGCAGTTTTTGGTTGGGGAATGTAGTTTGTGTAACAGCTTCTTGTACGAGCTCTCCGGGTGATGAAAGCTTTTTTGTTTCTAAAGGCAGCACTTACTGACTCTGACGAGACGCACATTCCACTGTTTCTTTTTTTTTTTTTTATGCACGAGGTTCATTCCTTCGAGATGTATTTATTTAATTTATATTTATTTATAATATTTTAGTGACAAATAAAGCTCTTTACACGCTTTGCATTGTGTCAAGATCTCTTTCTGTGCATGCATGTAGTCCACCGCGGTGGTGCAGTGGTTATGGTGCTCAGGCTACTGATTCGAAAGTCTTGGGTTCAATCCAGGCCGAGGCGGTTGCGTTTCTGTGGAGGCGAAGTGCTAGTTGGCCCGTGTCTACTATGCGATGTCGGTGCACATTAAGGAGCACTGGATGGCCGAAATTTCCAGGGTCTTTCACTATACGGTGTGCCTCAAAATCATATCGTGGTTTTTCCACATAAAACCCACCAATAATGTATTATCATATATGTGTACTGCGCAGCAGCACAAGATTCTGGGTTCAACTATCCTCAGCTGTATGTGCATGCTGCTGGTCACAGAATACAAAAATCATTGCGTACTGTATTTTGGTCAGTGATCTTGGTACAAGGTAAAAAAAAAATTAAGGCAGCTTCGCACTAAAGGTGCCAAGCCTGAAGGAAATGTGGAGATGGGCAGCCTTGTTGTTGTTATCCTCTGGACATGGCTCATACCCATTGGAGGGGATTGGCCAATTAGTGGGTGAACTTATCCAATGATATCTGAAGTTTAATATACACAGACGCTATAGGTAGTAGAATGCTTTGACATAATTATTGATAATAAAAAGTTCCAAGCAAGACTCTTTGTTTCTCTAGAGTTTTTTTTTACCTTTTTTTGTTGATCACTTTCCGTTTTTTCTCTTTCTATTTATTAATTGCCTTCTCTCCCTTTATCTATTTCTTTCTCTTTCTATTTTTCTTCTTTTCCCCTTTCTCTCTCTATTTCGCGCTTGCTTCCTCTTCTATTTTTATGCGTGGTTTTGCAGGCGTTACGCTAAGCGCACTAGTTGTTTTTTTGTTGATGATGATAAGTGATGATCATCAAGGTGCTCGATAAACAAGAGGAAGACGACTTCTCCTTGGCGCGAGCGCGCGCTCGCTTATCACCATCAAGGCGGCTATAGTGAACTAGAAGACGAAGAAGACTTCTTTGCGCGAGCGCATGCTCAATATGCTACGCATGGAGCGTTACGCTAGGGCCCCTAGTTATACGCCAAGCGACGACGACAGCATATGACAGCGCCCGACCCCTAAAGTGATCCGCACGTTCGACTGCATTGATCACAATTAGCCAAGGCTTCCTTTATAATCAAACATTGTAAAAAGTAAAAAAAAAGGCAAGAACATCTTTTATCCTGTTGCAGGGTTTACTTGCTTTCAACCATGTTTTCAACGAAGGCCTGCGATCTCGAAATCTCAAGACATGTAGCCTGCAGGGGCTGCAGATACATCCAGTTTCGGTTTCATTCTAAAAGTGTAGCCATGGTGTGCTTACGTCATGACGCCGAAGCTGGTCACGTGGGAGTCGCGGGTAATCTTTACGCGCCTGTTTTGCCTGTTTCGCCAGTTTAATTCGAAATTGCGTCGGTGCTTGGCTTTGCGCTTGGGCCTCGCAATCGCTCACGAAGCATGGAGATACGCAAAGGAAACAAACATACGAAGCCGCAAAGTTTGTAAGGCGTCGAACAGTGCACCGTGAGTCGACGAAAAGTGGACCTGTCATGCGTTCATTCCCTGCGCAATCGGCGTTATCGCCAGGACTCTTCCGTCCCCGAGAAACTACAGGTGAGAACTTGTCCCGTGTTTCGCTGCGGGCTGCGGTTCCGTGTTTTGCCGCCTCTCTGCTCCTTTGTGCTTTGGTTAGAAACAGGGAGACCTATAATAATGTACGTTGCATCTTGAAAACAGCGCACAAACTCGAGGACGACGAAAGGAATAACGGTTGTTGCGCTGTTTTCAAGATAAATACCAACCAGTTAACTTGCCCAAATCTCTGTTCTCCTATTGACCCAGTGGCGTAGCCGGGGGTGGCACACCGGGCACGTGCCCCCCCCCCCCCCCCGAAATTTTTTTTCGCCATGGCATACATACCGAAAAATGGCCATTTCAAGGAGGTGCCCTCCCCGAAATCAAGGGGGTGCCCCCCCCCCCGAAAAAAATTTCTGGCTACGCCCCTGTATTGACCTACACATATATGTTGTACTGGCGCCAGGGGACGGAATTTCACCCCACCCATCCCCTCCACCCCGCAAAAAAAAAAAAAAAAAAAAAAAAAAAAAAAAAAAAAAAAAAAAAAAAATCTGGCTATGCTAACGTGCTATGTTGCGTCGCTCGCAAGTGAGCGTTATTTCGTAATTAGACGAGTTGTATCTTTGCTGTATGTAGATTTACAACAGGGACGCGTTGGATCTGGTGTATTAGTTTATTTCTTATGTTTTTATTCATACTAAATCAAAGGTTCCCAATCAAACGGGAACGTTCACGCGAAGGGTGGATGCAAAGAAAAATCCACGCATCTCCACGAAGTGAATCATGACGAGTGGGGGAAGCTCTGAGTATCGTACGTATTGGTGAGTAACCGTACGTTCACCCGAGCGTTGCCCCACATAATGTAAACTGAGTGACATAAAGAGTCGACGACAAAGCTAGGGTCTTAAGGTCCATAATGCCTTTCTACGTTGAAGTCGCCCACTAGTATAAAGGGCATGGAATAAACATTTTGAAGTTTAGCGCCCTCCTTTCTCTTTACGTCTGTGTCGTGTTACAAGGTTCATGGATGACCAACTCGCCCGACCTACAACACTTCTAGTATAAAGGGTTTTGTGCTTGTAGGTGTTTTATATTGTTTCGTCACAATTATGATTGATGTTCGTCTATTGTAAACTTCTTTTTGTTCACATACACACGTATGTTTCGACTATAACAACTGTTTTCTATATACTGTGACAGCGGACAGTGAGAGTCGACGACAAAGCTAGATCCTAAGGTCCATAATGTCTACGCTGAAGTCGCCGACTAGTATAAAGGGTTTGTGCCTGTACGTGTTTTATATTGTTCCGTCACAATTATGATTTATATTAGTATACTGTTAAACCTTTTTTATCTCTCGCATATCGTACGTTGCCCGAGCGTCGCCCCATATAATGTAGCCGTGACAACGGACTCTGGACAAACCTTGCCCTTAATGCTTCGCCCCTAAAATGGCGTCGCGGCGTCATCACCCCTTTCAAAGAATGGCAATACCCTAAAGCGGGGGGGGGGGGGGGGGGGGTGCGCACGCATCGAGGCCCACTAGTAAATACGGTACCTCTCGAGGAGGCGGGAAAACCCGATAACAAACAGTTGCCAACTGATACCCCTACGCACGATTCCACAATAGAGAGTCGCATGACATCATCCTAGGCCACCGCTGGAGCTCAAAATATTGACTTAAATTTCAACAAATATATTTATTCAATTTTCTTACTTAAATTTTCGTGCCGTTACATTTGCAGCGCATACCTATTAACCTACATACTCCGTATATTTTCAAGCTTTTCCTTCTCCCGAAAATTTTTACATTTTACATATGTGTACACAAACACATACTATATTGAACACCCCCCCTTCTTTCCCAAAATTTTCTGGCTTCGCCCCTAACCTGCGCAATGAGTAGCACGGTTCTTACAGTTCTACGAGGTTTACCTTGTCATAATCTTCAGAACTTACTAAGCGCGATTAATATGGTTTGAAGGCAGAGTCGTAGCCAGGAATCAGCACCTATTTTCATTATTGGTTGTTGGTAAAACATCCCCCCTCCATTAAAATTTCAGGGGCGGTAACCATAGCGCATCACCCCCCACCTCCCCCCCCTTGGCTACGTACGGGCCTGTTTCAAGGTGGCCGAGCTGGCTCAGATGTGGTATTCTGTGGGTAAAAATGGCGCATTGTCCATTTCGGTTACGATTGACGCGAGGCCACCAGTTCTCGAGAGAACCAGGTTTGGCTATTGTTGGTGGTGGAAGTTCATCTTGAAATATAGTTTTAACCATAAGCGTGCACAGGGTTCCTCTTCAGGGGGGGGGGGCGAAGGTTCGTTGCAGTGCCCCCTCCCCTATTAAGTCAATGTATAGGGCCGACTTTCGCCCCCCCCCCTCTCTTAGGTAACTTGGGGGGGGGGGGCTACCGCCCCGCCCCCTCTGCCCCCCCCTCGTGCTCACGCCTATGGTTTTAACTTCGCTAGAAACATGGACAACAGAGGACAACACTTCGCGCATGTTGTCTTTTCGTCTTCTGTTCTCCGTGTTCATAGCGCACTTGAATGGGGCCCTGCAACACTTTTCCAAGTAACCGTCCCATTGCTTCATTAGAGGAGTTCATTAATTGCCTCACGAATCGACCGTTGCAAAATTTTTTAGAATCCGCAAAGTACGAGTGGAGTTACAGATATTTGTCGCACGATTTAATTGCTTTCCTTCTTCTCGTCCCGACGAACGCGCTGGAAGCTAAGCAGGAAGGGATGGCAGAGTGAAAGAATTTACGTCACGTGCGCGTTATGACCTTGAGCACTTTTCCTTTTTTTTAGGAGCGAAGCTCCTTATGCCGGCACCCCGCCGTCGCCGTTGAAGCTCCCTGGCACGGTGCCAGCTGTGGCGTCTCCCCCTCACGCGGGAGGATAATTGAGCTTTATGAGAGCTGGAACGCGGATGGCGTCTGCACGATGCGCAAAGCGCGAGAATACGAACGCATGCGAAACTGAGGCAGATTAGTCTCCCTCTCCCTCTTTCTTCGACTCTGCCGTCTCCCCTCAGACCGGCGAACGCGCGAAACCATCGCTTCACCCTGTCGTTCTTTTATTTGAACGCGCAGCTTACCTTCTGTGATTGCGAGCGCGGGCACGTGGCGGCCTCGGTAACTATGCCGCCCACGATCCTCAAATCGGCCAATGACCTGTGAATTTGGGTATATGACGCGGGGATTCGGGTATATGGCATCATTTGTAGAGAGAAGAGGGAACCAGTATCTAGCTGACTTCGAGAATTAATTGTAAATTCCAGGCCGCGTGCTGCGCTGTAATGTTTGGCTCGCGTGTTCTCAGGAGCCTCGACTATACCGATCGGCAGCGTTTTCTGACCATGCTGAAAAAGTGTTGCAGGTTGGCTCGTGCCAGTGGGGTCTTGGCATAAGGGGCACCACCCTGCCGGAGAGACTACGCTTTTCACCCTTGTATTCCCTTCGGGGAACTTGGGTTCTAGCCTGTTTGGTTGGTGCTCAATAAAGTTTTTCTTCTTCTACTATTACAACAACAACAACAACTACTACTACTACTACTACTTCTACTACTACGACTACTACTACTACTACTACTACTGCAGGGCCCGTTTACAAGCATTTTATCGAACTCGGATAAATCGAGTTATCCTTTATATCAAACTTTTTTTTTTCGAACATGGCACTGCTTTAACGTCAATTCATTAGAAAATCTACGGCTACCTTGAACAAAAATATCCTAAACACTTGGTACATCGAACATCGGAGAGTGCGAGACGCCCCAAGAAGTTCCGGGCTTTTCCTCACGGAAGGAGACTTTACAGCAAGCATTTGTGAGATAGTTTAGGGACTTAATGCAAATGAGTTCTGCGGAAACCCACAAGGTGGCGGAAGGGTTAATAAAGGGAACATAGACAACCACCCGTTTGTAGCACGAAGCCACACCCCGGACCAGGACGAATTTTTCGGCAACTAAGAAGCTTTTCTTTCTGAGAAATCCGTAAGGATTTCCTTGTGGCTTCGTGCTACAAACGGGTGGTTGTCTATTTTCCCTTTATTAGTTTAGGGACTTTATGAGAAGTGCGATTAGGTGGGCGCCACGCGGAGCGAGTTGGAACTACTGCTTGCCATCACCAGTGGCGTAGCCAGGGGGTGGCACACCGGGCCCGTGCCCCCCCCCCCCCCCGAAATTTATTTTCGCCATGGCATACAGAGCGTAAATTGCCATTTTAAGGAGGTGCACCCCCCGAAATCAAGGTGGTGCCCCCCCCCCCCCCCCGATAAATATTTCTGGCTACGCCCTTGGCCATCACATGTGCTTTCTCCCATGATCCCTCATCGTCCCACTCGTCGGCCCCCGTGCGCGCGCGGTCGCCGTTCGCTTATTCGCGATTCTCCGTACCCTTCGTCCAGGCCCGTAGCCAGGAATTTTTTTCGGGGGGGGGGGGGGGTAGGGAGGGGGCTCTAGGGCACCCCCCTGGCTACGGGCCTGCCTTCGTCAGTGGCGTAAATCCAGAAAATGTCAAGGGGGGCACACAAATCTTCACGCCTTGGCGGCCACTTTGCTTTTTCGTAATTATACGTTTTATTTTTTAATTAGATAGAAATTGAAATAGCGTTTTCAAATAAATTAAAAAGAGAGCGAGCATGTGTTCAAGCAGCCAACAAGGTTAGTTTGTAAGTGTAGCTCGTAGCTATAGGTTCTAGCATACTTCTAGCTAATATGTAATTCAATCGGGTTAAGCCATCAACTGGAAATGTCAGCACTGTATTTTTTTTTTTTGTTATAACGCGTACAGGAGCAGCTTATGTCTAACTTCATCTCCAATTGTGTATATTGTTAGCTGCCACGATTTACCACTAGAATCTTTCTTGTAAAGAGTATTTATATTCATCAGTGATTTTTTAAAATACTAGCACAATTATATTCGAGCGATCGCATTCATACTACATAGTGAATGGCTTCCCCTGAATCGTCTCCATAAAAATTGGCCGCGTATCTGCGTGCTTCGCTGCAAATGTCGTCGAAAGACGATAGTCTTGTGCCGGCCGTACTACTATGTTTTGTCTTGCCTGAGACAGCCTAAAAAACACTAGGGTCTTTAGAATTGCGTACCTATGTATTTTCTAATAAAGAACACACGTCCTGACACTTACATATTAATGTTGCGCCTCAGGAATGCGTAGTATTTGCTTTTTGATCGAATATGTTCACAAATATGAACGCGAACACCAGTTCAAGATGGCTGGGCGTTCTGAAAGAAGAAAAACTTTGGCCGAGTAGCTGAATCGGGTTACCGACAGACAGACAGACGGGCAGAGTATATTTACTTTTTCTGTGTGTGCGTGTCCCCGTATCCATGGGGTTTCTGTATATAAAAATTTCATGGACTCAATATCCAATTATGTAAATAGCCTTCGCCATAACATCTGATGTACATATATACTTGCATGCTCGTGAACTTGTGTATATTATGTAAATGCATCGTCATGTGCATTGTATATAGTGATTAGTGTGTGTTAGTCCATAATAGCTTTTGTTAGGACGTGCTGTGGACTTGGACATATCCGTAATTACGTTTCATGTACATTGTGCTTAGTCGTTTGTGTTTGTTAGCTACTGTCCTTGTTGTATAGACATTTTTTTCAAGTGTTCACGTACTTCGTTGCAATAAACTTATTCTAAACACAGACCAAAATTTTTGCGTTTAAGTAAGACTATCGTCTCCATAAATAACGGTAGGCGATCCGAGATTCTTCACTTTGCGGTTCAAGGGCCAGCATCAGCGGCGCATCAGGCAGTCGCCCGTAGCATTTTACAAAGCAGTGCCTTGTGAAAACAGAAACATTGTTCACTATGTAGTTCGTTTCTACCCAGTGGAAGGGCTTCAGATTTCAGAGTTGATTATAAGGACAGTGCGCTATGCTTAACTGTCAAGTAATTCAGATAGGACATTTGAAAGCTAAATCGCAAGGGGGGACACTTGCAAGGGGTGCCCCCCCCCCCCTCCAGCTTGAATACAAGGGGGGGTCAGGACCATAGGCGGAGAGTTTTCATTTTCCCGGAGGGGGGCGGGGCCCGACTTTCTTTTCCACATTATATATATATATATATATATATATATATATATATATATATATATATATATATATATATACATACAGAGAGAGAGAGAGAAAAAAGATAGAGAGAGCGAGTTGGACTCTCCCAAATTGAAGAATGAAATATCATTTTAGTCTCTTAGGTGCCGACACCGCGATATCATTATGAATATCTCTACATTCGAGATTTATTTTTCAATTTACGCAAAGTCGTCGATCTACCTCATAACATTTGGATCAAAGCAAAAAAATGCCGCATAGCCTGCTACTCGCATCACATAAAATCGATTCCCACAATGCGTGGGATCTGCCGAATTTTTTCAGTGGCATGCTTACTTACTTTGTCATACCATCCACCGGACAGGAAAGAGTGGGCTAATGCTTGTACAGGAAGCTTTAATTATGCCCGTGAATTCAATTTAAGATGGCCAAAAATAATTCTCAGACGGTAGAAAATACCATTATAGACCTTTTGCGAAGCTGGAGTTACGAATTTTTCCGCCGAAGGTTGTTTTCTGGACCAGTATTTGAGTTGCTTTTTTGGTCACCGGTGCTAGTTGGCAGCGAATCTTTTTGCTGGTGAATAACAAATGCGTGCCATCTGTTCTCTGGGCACTTTTATAGGCAGTTACGTAGTTTATAGGCACTTATGTAGGGTAGCAAACCGGAAATTTTCTTCTGGTTAACCTCCCTGCCTTTCACTTAACTTTTCTCTCTCTCTATGTCGAACGGTACCAATTTGTAGACCACCAAAAATTTACCCTGTTTTTATTGGCGAGCAAGTCTGCGCGAAATAAACCATTCCCAGACTGATTGTGTCGGGACTGCTTTGTGTTCTCAGTAGCATTTTTGTGTTTCGAAAACCAGTCTCTACACGGTTCGAGACTAGATTGTCATAGCTGAAGAGGGCTTCAGTTGTTTGTCAACATCCGTTTGAGGGGCATTTTTAACTGAATGTTTGACTTGTCACTGGTTCATGATCCCAGTTTTAAAAGCCTGAAATGAAAAAGAAGCGGGTATAAACCGCCCCCCTGTGAAATAGCTGCCTGACAGGACGGCCAACAGCCCGTTGTCAATGGGCGGCGACCTAAGCCAAGCTCTTAAAAGATATCCCGGGCCGGCGCCAGGGGTGGCTCCGCCCCCCCATGAAGCCGTCCGGGGGAAGGGGGGGCGGGGGGGCGAGCCCCTCAGCCCCCCCGTACTCTCCGCCTATGGTCAGGACCCTCCTCAGTACTATTGCAAAGGGAATTCGGCATTCGGTTAATTCGGATGACTTTTTTGGGTCCCGTCTAATTCGAATTAACGAGCTTTTACTGTATATATAGATGAAAGAAGGGCAATTGTTTCGAGAGGCTCGTTTTTTGTTAGACAAAACCATTGCGAGCTCAGATCCCATCGGTGGAAAGGGTTATTTTTCGTCCACTTTGATTTCAGTATACGTCGTGATTACATACACTACAGTTACAAGACTACGGTCAATGTCCCCTATGCTTTCCTTTGCCTGATTGTCTGTTGGAGTCATTTTGTGTGTGTGTGTGTGTGTGTGTATGTATGTATGTAAGCAGGTGTGTATATATATATATATATATATATATATATATATATATATATATATATATATATATATATATATATATATATATATATATAGGGGCTTTTAGCTTGTACGTATACTTTTTAACGTTACCGTGTTACCGGAATACCGGATTGCGTTTACCGTGTTACCGGAACGCATGTTTTAGAAAAGTTTCAGCTCCCATACGTAAACGTTTGCGTTCTTACGTAAACGTATACCTTTACGTTTGCGCAAACCACTAAATTGTGATGATAACTGCATTTAAACTATATTTAATTTGGATAAGATTGAATCACCACTGCGGCAAAATCATAAACGAGGTTTTTTAGCGTGTAAAGTATCCCAATCTACGCGAATTAATGTCAAAATACCGGGTTGCCGGACGATGGTGTCGACATCTCTTGACAATTTGTGCAACCACTGTCATGAACACGTTTGTTTTTGCCAGTGTTTTTGAGGGAAAAAAAGTATTAAAAAGGCAACTAATTCATAGTTATGTCGCTGCAAGGCATTCACATCAGAAGTAGAATGCACGATGTTTCTGCAATACCAATTCTGTGATTGCCTGGTTCATCTTAGCCCCGCTAGATGGCGCCACCTTATCCAGCATGTCGGGCATGTCAGGGAATTTAGGCTTCTCACGTTTACGGTTTACGGCTTCGGCATGCTAGCGATGCTAGGTCATAGTAGCTTCGGCAATCCTGCTGAAGCAATTAATGATCGCTCGCACTTCGGCTTATTTTGACTCGGCGGCTGGAGTCTCCTCAAAGTGGATATCGCGAGTAGCCACGAACGAAGGTTAATTTGCGAGATAGGGCCGAAAACGTAAAGCCTATCCGGCGAGTAGTTTACGTTCCGTAAAAGTCTACGTTACGTAAAGACCCGCGCATGCGCAGATTCCTTCCGGTATCCGGTAACACGGTAACGTAAAGATGTATACGTACAAGCTAAAAGCCCCAGACGAAACGTCAGTAAAAATATACAGTGCCAAACACACGAAAGTCGGATTTTCTTCTTGTTCCTTTTATATATATATATATATATATATATATATATATATATATATATATATATATATATATATATATATATATATATATATATATATATATGGATGTATGTATGTATATGTGTGTGTATTTGTGTATGCATGTGTGTATGTGTGTGCGTATGTATGTATGTATGCATGTGTGTGTTCACATATTCTCCTCTGTGCTATACCTGCAAGATGCTATAATTCACTTCCTATATTTTGCTTGAGTCCGGCCTAAATGCGCTTTTGTTTTGTTTAACCCGGCACGAGAAAAACCATCGCGCGAGCAAGAGGTATACGTGCCTTCAAAAAAGGCGAGGTGAAAAATCGCTCACAATATTCGAGAGAACAACAGCCTGGGACGGTAGGACGTAAATGAATGCAAAAAAGCAAAAAGAAAAAGAAAGCGCGGTGCGCTCGCCGACATAGCGGCGCCGGCGCCAATGTGAATCGCGCCGCCGACGCGTCGGCGAACTACGTCCGGGATGTATTCCTGCGACCCGATTGGTGGCCCACCTCTATTAGGGGCCTGCGCATATTCGCTCGCTGCAGGCTACAGTGCCGCCGCGTGGATCCCTTCGCATTATCAGCGGCGGCCATCCGCCGCTCTTCAAGAGCGAGCGCATAGTTATAATACCACCGCAGCCTCTCCTTCATTTAGACTATTTTTCTTCGCACGTTTTTTTTTGTCCCATCTCTTCGTTGTTTTGGAGTGTGACGCCATCACTTCTTCTTCTTCTTCTTCGGTTATTATTATTTTGTTTTTCGTGCTTCATCCGCTTTCCCTACCGTTGATGCGGTGGCCGGCTCGATATTCGAGGGTGTGGTCCCCCCCGTTCCGTGTGCCAGAGTGCACACTACGGGCGCATAGCCGGCCGGCCGGCCGCCCGCCGCTCGGAGGTGAGCAGGGTGAATGGGAGCGGCGTCCGTGCGCCGTTGGGAGCGGCTGTGCGCCGATTTGCACGCCGCTGAGTGAAGTGCGTGTAAACGAGTTCTACTTTCGGTGTTGAATTAAAATGGGGGGGGGGGGGAGGGGGGGCAAGTTCCACCTTTGGAACTTGCTCCCCTAGTGTACGAGTTAGTCCGTATATGCTACCGCAGTTAGTGTAGGCCACGTTAGTGTTTATGCTGCCGCTGCGGAAGCATATACAGCAGGGATCTCAAACTCACCTCGACTCCGCTAGCGGGCCGCAACCACGAAATTTAGTTCCGCAAGGGCCGGAACACTGAAGGAGGTTGAAGGGGGGGAGCGGTGGATTAAACAAAATGTCACCTAACGCTGCCATCTGAAAAAAAAAAAAAAGCCTTTTCCATATACCATATATGGATTATTTCTGAAGGGATTTAGCTTCAGGATTCGAGAACCATATCGATACTGATATCCAGAATGACTCAAAACTTGACACCGATTTTGAAATATAGAGATTTTGTTCCGTGCTATGCTTGAACACACGGTGACCGCATGTAGTGTCTCACGAAAAAAAAAAAAAAAGATGCATGAGACCATTCTCGTCTCTGTATCGTACTTTACAGAGCGTTAATAATCGCAATAGGCGAGTAAATAATGCGAGTTCAACTGAGAAAAGTCACGAACAATTTTAAGGTTTATTAAACCGCGGGTCCACGTGTTTGAGACCCCTTGATATACAGGGACACTAACTTGGCCCCTATCAACAGTAGCG
Source organism: Rhipicephalus appendiculatus (assembly GCA_030522465.1). Classification (NCBI taxonomy): domain Eukaryota; kingdom Metazoa; phylum Arthropoda; class Arachnida; order Ixodida; family Ixodidae; genus Rhipicephalus; species Rhipicephalus appendiculatus. Next base: position 369,110 of record JALIZH010029322.1, on the reverse strand, counting down.
TAGCCAGAATTTTTTTTCGGGGGGGGGGGGGGGGTTCAACCATACTTTATGTATGTTCGTGCGTGCGTTTGTATGTGTGCGTGCATATATACGCAAGCAAAACTGAAAAATTTCGGGGGGGCTTTGAACCCCCCCAGCCCCCCCCCCCCCCTTGGCTACGCCACTGCCTATCAATGTAGAACCCTGCGCACGCCAGTGCTCCTGACCATAGGCGTGCACAGGGTTCTCCCTTCAAGGGTGGCGAAGGTTCGACGCAACGCCACCTCTCCCTATTAGGTCAATGTAAGGGGCTGACTTTGAGCCCCCCCCCCCCTCTTAGGTGACTAGGGGGGCGGCCGCCACCTCTGCCCCCCTCATGCGCACGCCTATGCTCCTGACCTAAACCAGAGTCCTTCAAAGCATTGAAGGACTCTGCCTAAACGTAGCATATGCAGCAACTCCAATGTTGATATCCGCGTAGTGCCACTCCGCGCACTGCCGTACCTCCGGGCGGATTAAGCGGCCCGCTCCCACGCCAGGAAAAGGGAAGCTCCGTGCCGCACCCTCGGAGAGCTCTCTGGGTGCGGCGCTCATTCATCGTGGCGTCGCCGCCGCCGCCGCCGCTTCTTCGCGTGCCGCCGCCGCCGAAAGTTTCGCTTCTCTGCGGCGGCATGTGTACGACGCCGACGCTGCCACTGCTGCTACTACAACTAGCGGATCACGCGGCTATTCCTCTTCTTCCGCGGGCGGGATACCCCCCTCTCGCTACGCTCTTTTTTTTTCTATGGTATACCGTATACACTGGCATAAAGGCCGCAGGCTTTCTTTCCGAAACTTGGTGTTAAAGGGACACTAAGGGGCAAAACGATTTTTCGCGTATTAGTAAAGTACAATTTCGCAATCCCGAAAACACCCCTCTTACCGCGACGCGACGCTTGGTAAGCGAGAAAACGCGCGAAAAGAAAATGCGGGTGGAGACGCCACCTTGAAATTCCCGCACCAAACACCGTGACGTCATAGATTCTGAAGGAGTCTACTGAGTCCTACGTAGCTTCTAATCGACAAAAATGAGGTGCATTGTCATCTGTGGGTGCCATAGACCTAGCGTACGGAGTTTCAGAAAATTTCATCGAGCCAATGTCGCGAAAATACGAAAAATACATTTGGAATCTCTGACGTCACGCGCGCAGATATGGGCGCGAAATTTAAAAATAAAGCTTCAACCTTGATTTTCTCCGCTAATAATGAACTTATGATAGTAAAACATATGGCATTATAGTTCTCAGAGTGCAGTTTGTCAATCTAAACAAAGTCATTGTTTCGCTTTAATGTCCCTTTAAAGGGGCCCTCCAACACTTTTAAAGCCCCTATTTTTATTTGTGTTTTGCGTAGAGTGAAAGCTGGGGATAATTTTAGCATAGGTCTAAGGGCCGATATCAAACGATTTAGTATTTTAATCACGACATAAAATCACTACATCGCTGCCGAACGCATCAGCACGTAGTGACGCTCGCTAGAACTGTTGCGGGCGGAAATGACGAATATTGGCAGCAGCCTATGATTGGATAAGTGTAACGTTAGAAGAGATCGTCTGGTGCCATCAGAACTGAGATTACTAATGTGTTTCATTTTTTCTTTCCTGTGCTTTTTCTTTGAACCCCGAACAGACGCGGCCGGAAAAAAAAAAAGAAGAAAAAAAACATCACTACGACTACAAAGCCCGACAGAGACGCTGGCGACCATTTCGGCTTGCGCGGGTCGGATGTCGATACGAAAGGCTTCCCTCTCCCTCTGTTCCCTCTTCTTGCTTCTGTGCATTTGCGAGCTGCCTCTTTCGCACGTGCGGTAGGCTCTTTATTGTTGTTGAAGGGGTTGAATGCACCCTTGTAGTTCGTCGGGCGGCTCATCGAACAACTCCTCAGAATGAGAGGAGTGAGTGACATGGAATGTTGTAAAGAACAGCAGAAAATACCTCGCTTCGAAACCGTAGCGCCCACTCACGTTCTGATAAGTCAGGCGTCAGGCACCACGTTTGTTACTATGGTGACGACGTCAACAATACGTTGAAAAGGACAAGCAACAATGGTGTGCGAGCTTCCCCTACGTAGGCGCTTCTACCTCACTTCAATGGGCATCCCGCATACGTCACAGGGCGAGTGAAATGTGGTCAGGTGACCGCGCGAAAATCAAGTTGAGGGTAGGGATTTTTTTTCTTGTATTTTGAATTTTCTAAACCGAATAACTTAGGACTGCGTGCTGTTATCACTACCGTTCTTGCGGCATTAATCTGTCTGTACTTCAGTCTACACAACCCACGAGTAAAAAGTGCGGGGTTGAATAGTGTTAGAGGGCCCCTTTAAGAGCGCGGTTGCGCAAAGTGGTTTACGGAATACCGGGTTAACGGACAATGGTATCGACACCTTGTGACGCTTCGTGCAACCATAGTTACAGAAACGTTTGTTTGTTTTCGCCTATAGTGTCCCGGAGAAAAATACAAAAGTTTTAAAAGGCGGCTCATTCGGTATTAGGCATGCTGCCGAGAATTTGCACCAGCAGAGAAGTAGAATGTACAGAGTTTTTCACAGTAACAATTCTATGTTTGCCTGGTTCATCTCGACCCCGCCAGGTAGCACCACCTCTCACATTTAAACCTGCGGTATTCGGTAAAACGCTGACGCGAAGAAGTTAGCGGACAAACTAAATCTCTAGTGTATTTTAGGTGCGAAGTACCTTAGGGACTCGGCTTGTCGGCGTGTCACGTAGTCACGGTACATCATAAAACGGATATACTCCACAAAAATTGGGTAAGTTCCCCTACTCACCGCCGGTCCACTAAAAATGAAGAAAGCAACAGTTAGCCCAACAAATATGATGTTAGTGGAGCTGAAACACCCTTCCCTACATGCTGCACTCCTCCTCAGTTTTTTTCGCAAATATTTCCGGCGGAATACTTGCCTTTATTTAAGGGGCACTAAAGAGAGAGAGAGAGAGAAAAACAATTTTCCTCTTATTGGTAAATTACGCCTTCACGGTACCAAGAGCACCACGCATGCCGCGGGAATAAGCTCTGTTAGCAAGAAAACGCAAAAAAAAAGAAAGAAAATGTGTGGGGCGATGCCACGTTGAAGTTCCCGCAGCCGTCGCCGTGACGTCATAGATTTTGACGGCGTCTATTCTAGGGCCTTCGCAGTTCCTAATCGGTAAAAACGATGAATATTGCAATTCTGAGGGAACCAGAGACTTAACGTACCAAGTTCGAGAGAGAGAGAGAAGGAATATAGGAAATGTAGGGAGCTTAGCTAGACTACGTCCAGCTTGCTACCCTTCACGTGGGGAGAGGGGCATAAGGGAGTAAAATAGAAAGGGAAAGAGAAATAGAGAAAGAGAGACATTGCACACCACACACACAGTGCAGACCAAGTTCGAGAAAATTTCGTTGAACCAATGGGGCCAAAACGCGAAATAACACTGTGAATCCTGTGACGCCAACATCGGAAATTTCGTCGGAAAATTTAAAAGTTTAACTATTGTCAATTATGTTTATTGTGTATAAATAAACCTACGGCGGTGAAATTAACGACTGTATAGAGTGTCCCTAACAAAGTTCCGGATGCGACGTTTTCACGGGTGCGGCCACTACACCAGTATATACGGTATATATACGCTGCGCACTCTCGCGGGCGTCGCAGTTGCCTCACCCTCGCCAGGCTGGTCTGGCCACCCTGGAAAAAAGAGTATCGCGCGCGGGCGCCAAGCTGGCGACGTCCGGCTCATCACCGCTGGCCTGAAATGCCGGTAGCGAGACCCGTTGAATAATGCGCTCTTGCGGCGCCACGCAGTCCGAGGAATGTCGAGGATGCGTTTCCCTAGCGCGCATGCGCGCGACAAATTACGTACGCTGCCTGCACGCTTGGTAGCAATGAAATTAAGGTAACGGATTTACAGCAATTAAATGATTAAAGGGCCTTCGAAGGTGACGTGATGGTCTTAATAATAGTAGATATATTCAACCTTGTTTGACGAGCACGAATGCTTTCCGCCACTCCTTTTTCCCTCGCGGGTTCGATTCCCTGCCGCGGTGGTCGCATGTCGATGCAGGCGAAATGGTAGAGGCCCGTGTACGGTGCGATGTCAAGTGCACGTTAAAGAACACCAGATGGTCGAAATTTCCGGAGCCCTCCACTGCGGCGTCTCTCATAACCATATCGTGGTTTTGGGCCGTAAAACCCCGGGTATTATATTATCATTACTCCTTTTTCTCAGGCGCAATAGAAATGTGGAATAGTTTACCTAATGCGGTTGTTCAAGAAACAGCGTCAGTCGATTTCGAAGATGCGTTTTCTGGTGCGAGCATTTATTCCTCGATTTTTATCTCTACACTCACTGTTCATTTTTGTGATGCTGGTTATTCATCTGTTATTCCTATGTGCTATTGAATGTTTCTTCTTTGAGTGAATGTTATGTATTATGTGACACCCTCCCTGTAATGACCCCACGCGCAGGGTCGATCGACAGTATCAAATAAATAAATAAATAAATAAATAAATAAATAAATAAATTACTGACATGAAAATTTTCTATTTTTTTTTTGCGTCACATGAAAGACCAAGTCCTCGATAGTCTGGAAAATGTTATGTCTGTAAAAGCTATAGTTTCCGTTTCCAAGTGTGAGTGAGCTTCTGGTCACGTGTTTGCGCAAGATGTGTCGTTTCCACGGCCGCTCCGCTGCGTTATTCCGTTGGTGACGCACAAGCGGCCATTTTGAATATTTTGGTGACGCGCTAACGGCCATTTTGTATGTTTTGGTGCTCCTTCATAACTACTAACCATAGTGGTGCGCGAAGTCACCTGAATTGGCACTGTAGCCTGACGTTACGTCGGTGTCGATGTCGGTGGGTGCGCCATGCGATAATTGACATTGATATCAAGATGTAATGCCTCCTTATCACCATTTACTGAGTTTCACACTTTCTCAGAGCGGTTTCTGTATAAAGGAGATAAAGAATTATGACAGGGAAAAAAGACAACCACCCGTTTTGTAGCACGAAGCCACAAGGAAAATCCGTACGGATTTCTCAGAAAGAAAAGCCTCTTAGCTGCCGAAATATTCGTCCTGGTCCGGGGAGCCGGACCCGGACCAGGTTTCCGGACCAAGGACGAATGTTTCGGCAACTAAGAGGTTTTTCTTTCTGAGAAATCCGTACGGATTTCCTTGTGGCTTCGTGCTACAGAAAGGGTGGTTGTCTATCTTCCCTTTCATAATCCTTCCGCCACCTTGCGGGATTCCGCAGAACTCATTTGCAATAAAGGAGATAAAGTGTCGTTTAGATTCCTCTATTGTTCTTAATTTATATAAACGACCTATGGGATATTCCATGTACTCCCAAGTTAATAATGTATGCAGATGACACTAACGTATTCTACAGCGGCACATCCATTCTAGAGCTTGAACAACAGGTGAATAACTACCTACAAAAGTTGTCCGGTTATCTTAATTTCAACGAATCGCAACTAAATGTTAGTGAAACGAAATACATTGTGTTTTCCCCATCTAATAAACCGCGTAACTATATTTTGACATCTTTATTTGAGACCAAAGAGATAGAGCAGGTCACCAGTTAGAAGTTTCAAGGCGCATGTTTTACTGAAGGCTTGACATGGAATACACATGTAGAAAAACTAACGATAGAACAGTATAAAAGCGTAGGATGTTTATACTAGCTCAGCCCAGTCTTACCAAAATGGTTACAAATAGAATTATATTATGCACTTTTCTGTTCTAAAATGACATCCTGTATCTTGGGATGGGGTCTACCACACCAACAAATTATCAAAAATTACTAGTTCTTCAAAAAAGAGTTCTGGGGGCGTTCGAGCGATACCATGGCATTATCAGGGACTTGAAAACTAAACCACTCGTTGAAAAATACGCAATATTAAAGATAACACAACCGCATCACTTCTGCAATGGGTTAAACAAAACAAGCCACAGTGTCTTGTATTTGCGAGGAGAGGCCCCTCGTTATTTACTAACTGTATTTAGGAGCAGAGACTCCTCGTTAGGTTGTATATAGCCTTTAGCGGCCCTCTGCTCCCGATCCTGTACGAATTCAGGACAAATAAACTTCAATTCAATTTCTTACAGTCAACGTAAAGGAGCGTGATAGGAACACAGGGAAGCATACAGGTAACGGCAATTCAGGTGACTATAACTTCACTGGGTAACAAAATGATTTCCGCGGGATGTACAAACAAGGGAACAAGGTCACTAATCACTGAAAAAATTCTTTAGAAAAAGTTTATTTCATCATAAGACGCTATGAACGCATCGAAACAGCGTCTATACCACAAGGACAATAACATACACTAATGACAGCACAATATACATGAAACGTTTTTACAAAAATGGCCATGTCCACAAAGTGTCCGTAACGCATACTGCTAAGGACTAACTACACACACACTTATCACAATATACACAATGTACACAATGATGTATATACACAATGCACATGACTCGGTGAACATGTCAGTAAATATGTACAATAAATGATATGGTGCATACAATTTACATAATGTACAGCGTTAGCATGAAGTGTATATACACAAGCACCTACAAGCATACTGTGACATGCGCGCACAAAAATAAAAATTACACCATCTCCCGCTAAAGGGAACCATGTGTAGATGTGAAGCAGCGGGCGCTAACGCTTACATTGGCGGTGGCGTTGACGCTGGTGCTCATCGCAGCGTTGCACAGGACAGAAAACTGGGGAGGCGCAAAGCACGCAGTGATGGAGCGGTGTTTCCTACTGGAACATGCCAATCGCTGCTAATGGGCAATGAGAGACAGAAGACTCCGACTGGACACAGAGACCCGCAGTCCGCTTTTAGTTAACGCGCACGCTGCGAATTTTTATTGTTCAACAACGCACAGGAGAAATCTCCCACCGGCACCACCTTGGAGGTCAAGATCCATTGCCATATATACGGGGTGGCCAGTGAAGGGTTGTGCAGCGCGAGCAGTAGGTTTTTTCAACCAAGAAACTCGCCAGCAGACGCTGCCTGCGTCGGCGTCACGAGGCGAGAGAGGGGGGGAGCGTAGGAGAGGAGAGAGAGGGGGTACGCGCATGCGCAGTGGGAGTGTGAACGCCGCGAGCAGGGATGCCTAGAGGAGAGAGGGGGGGAGCGTAGGAGAGGAGAGAGAGGCGGGACGCGCATGCGCAATGGGAGTGTGGACGCCGCGGGCAGGGATGGAGAGAGGGGGGGGAGCGTAGGAGGGGAGAGAGGAGGGAAGCGCATGCGCAGTGAGGGTGCGGTTGCCGCTGGGAGAGATGCCTAGAGGAGAGAGAGGGGGGAGAGGAAGTTTTTAATTTTTTATTTTTTTGAAGGGTTTGCGCATGCGCAGTAAGGGTGGTCACGCCGCACACCACCACCACCACCACCGGATTAAGCTTCGCCATAAGATGCTTCACATCTAATAAGCACATCCAGTTTATATGCGCTAACCAATCACTGTCTGGTGGCCTGGCTACAGGAACCAGGCCAGATGAAAAAATACGCAATGGACAATAACTGCCAACTGATACAAACATGCACGCTTGCGAAATACCGAGTCCTTTCAGATCATCCAGAGCCACCATTGGAGCGCAAGGTGTTGATTTAAAGTTCAACAGATAAGTTTGTTTGATTTCCACAAGAATGTGAAATTCACTTAAATTATCGCGGCGTTTCACTTGCAGCGCATACCTTTCAGCCTACATCTTTCTTGTCGCATTTCCTTCTCGTTATTCTTGCTCTACAACTTTTTATTAATAAAAACAACGGTAACCACTATAATATTGCTATAATGTCTGCGTGGCCTCCCGAGACAGCACGAAATCTTGTGGGTATTCTCGGAGGCTACGAGGCGTGTTTCAGGTTTTAAAGGTTAAGTTCAGGTTTTAAAGGTTAAGGAGGTGTTAAAAAAATTCAGAACATTCCGCTATCGGATAATGGGGGGCAGGCGAAGCTTAGGCGCGCGTGCCTGATTTTAACGCGATAGCGTTAAAGAGCTCGTATCGCAGAAATTCCGGCGTCGGTATCGGTGTCGGCGTCGGCGTCGTTGGTTGTGATGCGAAAAATCATCATCTTGTCCGTGACCGAAAAATCATCATCTTGTCCGTGACCGAAAAATCATCATCTTGTTCGTGACCGAAAAATCGAGAAAGATGCAAATAAAATAAATAATAAAAATATTCGGGTCCGAGTGAGGATCGAACCCGGGTCGTCTGCGTGGCAAGCAGGTGTTCTACCACACAGCCATGCCTCTGCTTGGATATGCTGTGAAAATAACTTCCTCTGCTTGGAAATGCAGGGAAAATAACTTCCATGCTTCGCAAACGCAAGCGTTCTTTATATAGGCCTCGCAATATAACATGTAATATCCCATGCGTGGTACAAGCGTAAATTGCCATCGGGCGTCAGAATATGTGACTATCATAACGATTCCATAGTTTAAAGCCAGCCACCCATTACAAACGGCACACACCTTACTGCGCGTATTCCCTTAACACCACGTAGTGGGTGCATAGCAAGTTCGAAAACATTTCCCACATTTGCCGCGCATAATTTCTCCTGGTTTAAACCATACTACCCATTACATACTATGCACTAAGTGATTGAAGTACGCAGTATGGACGGGATATCGCTATCGCGTTCAACTCTTAAAGGCGAAGCTTAAGGGTCCCCCCAATTTCTTTTCGTTTAGTTTCTTTCTTTCTTTCTTTCTTTCTTTCTTTCTTTCTTTCTTTCTTTCTTTCTTTCTTTCTTTCTTTCTTTCTTTCTTTCTTTCTTTCTTTCTTTCTTTCTTTCTTTCTTTCTTTCTTTCTTTCGCATTGCGCAATGCTCTCTCCTAGCGGCCGTGTCCCTCATTTCGTAAGCGTTCATTTTTGTTACACCTAGCGGCAGTTACAGACACGCTGCTTACAAGCTCAATCGGTATGGCGTCTTTCATGCTGTTACCGGCGTTCGTCAGCCTGTAGGAGGGCCGAACGCGATCATGGTAACGCGGGTTACGAACTCAATTTACTCGAAGTCAGAATTTTCCTGAATCGACCTTACGCGTTGTCTATCAGATAGCTCTCAGGCCAACACGAAATATTGCTATGAAGCAACCACAAAACGGAACTATATGGTATTGATTCTTAACTTATGGGATTGCACAGCACAGAATACAGGAATCCCGTATTCTGCGCTGTGCAATCCCACACGTTATGTATGAAGCTACCATAGCAAGTGTTTTTAAAGACGATAGTCTTTCTTGGGATACCTAAACGGAGAAATTTTGGTCTGTCGGTCTGTCTGTCTGTCTGCCTGTCTGTCTGTCTGTTTGTCTGTTTGTCGACACGTCACACGATTGAGCTAGTTGGCCAAACTTTAACCCCCTGCCTTACGACCTCCAATCATGACCAAGAAGCATGTGTTCATACGGGTGAGTGTGGGCAATTAAAAATCAAATATTACGCATACCTGAGGCACAACATCAATACCTTAGTACTATTCACAGTGTTCCTTTAAAACAAAATCTATAGATACGTAATTATAAAGATCCTAGTGTTTATTACGCGGCGCTGCTGTGTACAAAACAAGTCTCCGCCCAGTGATTTAACTTCGACGCTGTGGCTGGCTGTGGTGCTGCCACCTGGCAGCAATATTGTTCAACACAAGCCGATGTTCCCCGGTAGCGCTGTAGATGGCGTCCTCTTCTGTTTTATCAATGCCAGCCAGATGCGGCTGATTCATCGTAGAAGAGCGCTGTCTCAGGCAAGGCAAAACATATATGGCCGCTTGATGAAATACGACCCACTCTACAAGACATGATCAGAGAACGCAGAGAAAAGACCGACGACCAAATTTCAGCGGAGAAACGCCGGCGTCCGTCTAAGCGCGCCCGGAAAACGTCCGAAAAACGAGCCCAGCGGCTAGCCCGGCTATTAAATTGTGGTACTCATGCCGCTCATGCAGTGCAGTCGGCACAAGACTATCGTCTTTCGACGACATTTGCAGCGAAGCACGCAGATACGCGGCCAATTTTTTTGCATCGTAGAACTCATTTGTATGCTTTAGGCCAGTTCGCGCTGGACAAGCATGGACGCGTGGCCTAGTGCTCAACGCACTCGCTTTCGGTACTTGGGGACCGAGTTTGAAACCCCAGTCCCTCAAAGCATAAATTATTTTGCTTGAATGGTTTCTTTGGTGCGTGCCAGCTGTGGGTGAGAAAGGTTTTTTTAGGAGGGAAACTCCTTAGGCCGGCACACCGCCGTCGCCGTTGAAGCTCCCTGGCACGGTGCCAGCTGTAGCGTCTCCCCCTCACGCGGGAGGATAAATGAGCTCTATGAGCGCTGGAACACGGATGGCGTCTGTACCAGCGGCCGTGCGTGGACGATGAAGCGCCGCGCGCACCGAACGCTGCGTTCGTCCCATTTCTAAGGAGCTTCGCTCATCGGTTGTATTCGTACACGGAACAACTGCTAGTTTTTGGAACGCCTGAAGCCTCACAAGTCAGTGAATCCAAGCTTCGCTTGCGAAATGGTTGGCGATTATGATTACCATGCACTGTGCTCTGAGAGCTGTCCAATCCCTTAAAACAGGGGTCTCAAACACGCGGTCCGCGGGCCGCATGCGGCCCGCGAGGCTCTCGGTTGCGACCCGCGGCCCGCACATGACTGTCTTCGACCCACATTTTTTTTACCTTTCTTATTGAGTATCAACACATGTAACAGCTGGCAAAACTGGAAAGGACGATAGAGACAGGGTGTAAAGAGCGCTGCCTGAGTCTCTGGCGTCTTTTCCAGTTTTGCGCGCTGTTACATGTGTTGAAATGAACCAACTAGCCCAGCAAGCAACCATCCTAATTAAGTATGTTCGTGAGCTACACAGGCCTGACTGGTTTAAGACATTTTGTCTCCGTGAGGCATCCCATGTGTTCACCTTAATTTGTTTTGAAACATAACCGTGAAACAATTCTTTTTATTTCCCTATCGGTGTGCAGATTTTGAGTCAATTTATTTGGAGATTGGTATTGACTTGTTGGAACCCAGGCACCAAATCTCCTTCACAAATGGACCTGTACATGATATGGTAAAGTTTTCTTTCAAAAGTTTGCTGGTAAATTGTACAAACTCGTCAAGCCGACCTGTCGTTTCTGTCATGAGTTTACATATGTAATGTTTGTTGTTTTGTTATCAAATTTGATAGCCAGCACTGCAACCACAATTGAAGCTGCACCGACCTCACGCCTGCATAGTGTCTTTTTCCAAAGTAGTTTCAAGTGGCCTTGTGGAAGAATACCTGATTGCCACGCAGAACGCTTGAATTCGATTACCTGCTGACATCCTGATTTTCACAGCGAAAGCTGTTATGAGATCATAACAAGGGCCGTTTTCGCGCCGTAGTTGTCCGCCGCCGCCACCGGTGTCCGTAACCACTATCGCGCGAAATAAGAAAAAAAAACCTAAATAAATAAAAATACCTAAGCCAGATCGGGAATCGAACCCGGGCCCTCTGCGTGGCAGCCCAGCAATACCACTGAGCTACGCCGGTGCTTGAAACTGCGTTGCAAACAGACCCTATGCAGGCTTCATGTCGGGTAAGGAATCGCGTTAACATGTGTTGTAAAGCGTTTTAGAACAGTAAAGTAACAACCAGGCGTCACACAATGCGAATTGCGTAACGAGTTGGTCGTTCAATACTCCAACCCATTACAAAAGTCTCAGGCATAATTCTTCATCGTCGTCAGCCACAGCATCAACAAAGTGCACATAATGCGTTACAAGTGTGTAGCGGGTACCGCGCATTTCCGAAGAATGACGAATAATGGCATAGTGCATGCTTCCCCATTACACAAAAATTATGATGATTTATGGCGTAGTGGTTACCATGCAAGTGCCCTTGTAGTAGTTGCCCCATTGCCCCAAGAGTGTTTAAAAAGGCTGCTCTTCCAGCTTTCGCTGTGACTGTGCTGCGCGGTCCGCGCAGGCCTGGCGGTTTTTTATCTTTGCATTGGTCGGTTCTACGCTGCCCATGTCAGTATCTCTTAACGCTCTTACATTTAAGATACTAATGTCTGTCCTCACCGTTCCGTAGTTGACATAAACTCTCAATCGCCTGTGGCGCATACCCGCGTAACGCGGCCCGTGGTATACGGGTATGTGCCACACGTGTCCGGAGGAAAGGGTTTGACGACGTACGCGACAGGATTTTCACGTTATTCATGCCGTGACCAGACATTCATATTTCTCAAACTGTCTTACCCACCCATACCAATCTTGGTCTCCAACAAGTTAAAGAGACGATCACGAGAGCACCCAGACGTAGGCGGCTGAAAGATAGATAGATAGATAGATAGATAGATAGATAGATAGATAGATAGATAGATAGATAGATAGATAGATAGATAGATAGATAGATAGATAGATAGATAGATAGATAGATAGATAGATAGATAGATAGATAGACATCATGTAGCCTTCCAGTGGATACCTGCTCACTGTGGCCTAATGGGGAATGAAGAGGCTGACGCTGAAGCTAAAAGAGCTTTAAATAATGCCCCGGAAGTGTTCATTGCGTTTTCTCGATCAGACACTAACGCCTTACTTCGACGCGTAATGCGGTACTCCACTTTAGAGCATTGGAACAAACCTGAACGCCGGCACAAGCGGCTGCACAAATGGGACCCAGAAATGAAGTTCCGTATGCCTCACAAGCTAAAGCGAAGCATCACATGCATGATTCACCGCATCCGTCTCGGTGTGGCATACACGAGACGTTATGCCCACTTGATCGGCTGCAGTGACACAGGTCCCGATTGTAGCCACTGTCAGTTACCCGAAACACTCGAACATATATTTTGCACCTGTCCGGCGTACGCAAGAGAACGTCAGAAAATGATCTCTTCGAGGACATCTTGGTAGAGCATTAACCGATGAGGTAGTGTTATGTCCTTGGCCTGACGTCAGCAGCGCAAATGTGGTTATAGGAGCCGTCGTAGCATTCTTACAAGCAACTGGACTGGATGCACGTCTTTAGATTTGCCCCAGCGTAACAGGACTATATTCTCATCTCCCTGTCTTACCATCGTCATTCATCACTCTTTCGATCCCCTGTCCCCCCTCCCCAGTGTAGAGTATCAGGCCAGAGCAGACTAGCTCAGGCCGACCTCTCTGCCTTTCTGTAAATAAATTCTCTCTCTCTCTCTCTCTAGATAGATAGATAGATAGATAGATAGATAGATAGATAGATAGATAGATAGATAGATAGATAGATAGATAGATAGATAGATAGATAGATAGATAGATAGATAGAAAACGCTGAAAGCGTCTGCAGTTCGCTAAGAAATGCTTCGCATTTAAAACCTATTTGGCCCATCTTTGCGCGCCCACCATCTTTCGCGATGAACACTTGCCAACTAGCTCGTCTTTCTGTCGTTGCAATCTTCAGAAAAGTATTTATCATTTTCTTAGAATAAAGAATATCCAGTAAACGATAAACAAACCCCAACTAGTTCTTAGGTTGTATGTAAATAATTTAACATTATTAAGGGGACTTAGAGCAAAGCTGCAGAATGCACTAGAACGAGAATGGTGGCTTCTGAAGATAGCATACCCATAGCAGTGCCGGCAATGAATTCGGCTCCGATGAGCGCAACCGTATCCGGCCTGAATAATGCACGCCTGGAGCTCAGATTCCTTCTCCTCCGTAGTGCACGCTATCGTCAACCGTTCCTTCCACACATGTCAAATACAGGATCGGCTTAGTGCTCTCCCGCAGTATTGCCAGTACTACTGCAAATCAGCGTTCTCAAACACGCGGCCCGTGGGTCGCATGCGGCGCACCGATTTCTCTCTGGTGGCCCGGCCCGCAGGTGACCGTTCTTGCCCCATTTTTTTTTTTTTTTTTTTTTTTTTTTTTTTTTTTTTTTTTTTTTTTGAGGACTTTGGCACTGAAAATCCGTGGCGTTGCTAATTGGTGCTCAGATTACTTTTAGATGCGAAGCAGCTTATGGAGGAGTTTAATCCGGTGGTGGTGGTGTGCGGCGTGACCACCCTTACTGCGCATGCGCGAACCCTCTCCACACACCTCCTCTCGACACACCAGCTAACATATGTGGCTGCGCCGTAGCCAACCTCCCTCTCCCCACATTCCCCCCTCCTCGTTCAGATAAAAGGCTCGCGTTAGGTCGTACACACGCTCAGTCACTGCACCGGTTGCGCCGGTGTCACGAGTTTCAACGTCGGCGCGAGTTGCAGTAATACCTTAACGCCTGCCGAGATCGCGGAGCAGTGGGTGGAGCAGCGGAAGGCTCGACGCGCCGAAGCGCAACGTAAACGTCGGCAAGCGGACCCCGAGCTCCGGGCTAGGGAAGCCCAGCGCAAACGGCAACGTCGGCGGGAAACTGCTACGGATGAAACGCGTGCTCGACATGCAGAAACTCAACGGCAGCGTCGGCAAGCAAACCCCGCTTCGCATCGCCTCATGGTCCCCTTTAGCGGGAGATGGTGTAATTTTTTTCACCCATTGCGATGAATGAATATTTCTCCAGGTATGGAACACGGGCGTGATGGTCTCGGGCATTGTTTTTCTTTTCTTTTTTTTTTTTTTTTTTCCGTGAAGCACTTCCTGCGGTCACCATGTATTGGAAGATAACCGCGGAACGAAAATTCTGGACTTCGCTGCTTCAGAAGCGGTGTCCAGATTTGATCCATTCTGAGGATCCGATATCGACGTGTTGCTGGAATGCTGGCACAAAGTCACCCCCCCCCCCCCCCTTTCCAGAAAGCTATGCATGATAAGGAAACGGCCGTCTTTCAAATGGCAACGTCAGCTGACATTTTAAATACGTTCTGATGGGCTAGTGGGTGGACCATGATATTTGACGAAGCGGCGCACAATCCCGCCACGGTGGTCTAGTGATTAAGGTGCTCGACTGTTGACCCGAAGGTCGCGGGATCGAATCCCGGCCGCGGCGGCCTCATTTTCGCTGCAGGCGCAAACGCTATAGAGGCCAGTGTTCTTAGATTTAGGTGCAAGTTAAGGAACTCCAAGTAGTCTAAATTTCCGAAGCCCTCCACTACGGCGTCTCTCATAACCATATCGTGGTTTTGGGGCGTTAAACCCCAACAATTATTAAAGAGCTTTTGAAGTGGGGCCATAAAAGTTTGAGACCCAAATCCCGTTGCGTGTGCTCGCTTTAGGTCAAGCAGGAACTGCGAGTTTTATGATGGGGTCTGCGGCGCTTTGGACACTCCCTCTATTATAGGTCACACTAGTCTTTGCCAAGGGCTGTCGCTTCAGTGGGTGCCGTCGTGTTTGACGCAAAGCTTTTGAGCATCCCCACCGCAAACTCCAAGGCCTGTCTGGGACTCACGCATGCGCAGTGGCCTCGGCGCTATTTCTTTGGCGCCCCAAAACGACTGGGGTCCCTATTCGAGAACGCGCTATTATTTAAGCAGCGCACTAAAGGACACAAACACGCACTCATGAAATGACGGAAGCGCTAGCGCTGTACTGCGACTGCGCTGTTGCAGAGGTGCAGTTGCAGTACAGCGCTCGCATTTATGACAGTTTATGCGCCGCTTCATCAAATTAGCTGACAGGTCGTGGAGGCCCGTTGTTCCCTTCCCCCTGCTTCCGCCTTCTTGACTGAAACGGCTCTTGAAGGATTAAATTTTGTAACTGCAGCCCTCGAGCTTAGGAGCTTGAGACCTCCGCTTTAAGCTAACGTGACCAAACGATAGTTTGAAGCACGGATCTCTTAAGTGTGGTGATGGAGAAATGAAAAGCTACAACAGAACACTTCCATGGATCCCAAACTGTGGCAAACACCGGGGCCACGAGTTTCAGCTTCTCTGGTTAACGATCTGTACGGCACTAAGTTGCTGATTTGGGCCGGTTGGTACATGATCAACGAAGCGAAAAAAAAAAACAGCGCGACACACGGGACGGTGAAAGAGACGGACCAAGCGCTGAACTAACAACCAAGGTTTTATTCCACACATGGGGGGTATATATAGCACACGCTACATGAAAGGAGGGAGAGGAGAAGAGTGACATGGAACTTTTGTTCATGAAATCTTTGTATGCATCTAGAAAAAACAGTGAAGAGACCATCATCCACTTGACAGATATGCAATTTCCCTGGTGAGGAGCGCTAACGAAGGGACACTCACGCACATGTCACCTTTCTTGTCAATGCAAAACGCCTCATAGATCTCACGTGCTCGTTGATCACTCTATCGTCTCACGTGATATCTCATAGATCTCACGTGCTTGTTGATCACTGTATTGTTTTTTTTCGCTTCGTTGATCTGTACGGAGTGCTTGGACGGGGATTTTTTTTTCCTGTAATAATTGCAGTCTCATGGATTGCTTCAACCGAGAGAGACAGAGAATTTCAACAAAATGACTCATTACTTTCTGGATTTCTTTTCACTAAACTATGGTGTTTCCGTTTCCTTCGTGGCAGAAGAAAAAAAATTGACAAAAAGGAAAGAGAAGTTAATGTGAGTGTGAAACCTCAAGCGCGGGATCGACTCAGGCCCGCAGAAAAGCCGCGTAGCGTCCGAATTCGAAGACTTGAAAAAGTCACCCGGTATATCTTATGCATTTCCTAAGACGACTGGAAGGCAAAAACCATATCTTTTCTTCTAAGTCGACTGTACTTATCCTAAGAGAATTACCGTCATTTACCTGTTAGAAAACTAACCGACGTTCTTTTATACTCGCGGAACTTGTCTGATGAGAATTTCCAATATTGGAAATTCTCTTTTCTCACGCACTCTAGTGTTTGTATAACAGAATATGATATAAGGGCGCCTTCACAACTCCTATGCCAGTTACGGCGCTGTTCCTTGACAACATAACTGATGTACCTAGGTTCACGTGAGGAGGAGGAGGAGGAATAAACGTTTATTGCACGAAACGGTATCGCGGTGCAAACCCCGCGTCTACCCTAGGTGGGAGGTCTCCTCATTCCAGGAACCCTCTGGCTTTCGCTGCCTCCTTGGCCCTGGCGACGAGACGTCGTTGTTCGTCCAGGTCCTCCGAGGCGAGCTTGGCCTCCCACGTTTCGATGAGGTGTTCGTTTGCTTGATCGGCGTCACAGGCATTCGGTGAAGGCGATGAGTTGGTGTTTATATTGCATGGACACGCTAGGATCATGTGGGGCAAGGTGTCAGGTACACCGCAGACTGGGCACAGATATTCGTGCAATGTTGGGTACAGCCTGTGCATGAGTATACCGTGTATGTAGGTGTTGCTCTGAAGTCTTCGCAGTATGGTGCTGTCCTCTTTGTTGAGCAATACTACAACACCACAGGCTAGGTTCACGTGAAAAGTAAAATAATTGATTGAATGATTTGGTTGCATTGAGTGGAATGCCATAGCCCTCGCAACTTCAGATAATAGGTACGTCGATGACGGCTGCATGCTTTCCTGAGTGCAGAGAGCTCAGCAACAGGATGCAGAGGTTTCAGACACGAAACCACGTCCTTTCGAGTGGAAGGTCTTTCTTTTTTAGACAAAACAACGATGGGTTCTGTGGCCCCAGGTCTCTCCGCCGCCCTACTAATATATAGTGAGGCAAGCAGCATTGATGAACCTTTCTGAGCGATAGCGATACGACTCCGTATCTCGAAAGGTCATTCATCGCGTCGCATTGACCTTGAGCCGCCGCAGCGCTAGTGTTGCAGATGTGACGTCATGCCACGTGATCAGCTGCGGTACCACGTGACTCTAGGCGAAGGTTTAACGTCTTTGTCACGGGTGTATCGGCATGCCAACGGATCCACTCACAAGGGAAAGTTTGCTGAACCAATACACGAAAGAGCTTGAGGCGCGTATACAACAAGTACTTATAAATTGCGTCAAATTCATACGAACGCTACATTCGGCAACAACTTATCTTGACAGTGGAGCGAAGGCTACGGAGGTGGGGCTTCCGCACATTCGTGTTGTTCCGTAAGTGGTACAGCAGCTTGCGGCTGATTTCGGTTTTGCTCGCTCGTATCGTTAACGCGTTTAAAAATATTATATACCCCAAAAATGTGAATGGGAGAAGCATTTCGATAGTTCAATGTACATTTTAGTGTCATATTACGAGCATATTTTTCTTGGAAAAATAATCAGTGCGCAGCAAATTGGGCTATTTGGAACACACCCATGACGGTCAGCGCAAAGAGGACACGAAATGCAAGAAGGTACATGACATACTCATGAGGGTCAGTGCTTCGGTCGTATACTTGTATTTCGTGGCCTATTTGCGCTGACCGTCATGAGCAATCAGTGCGTCTGCGGCCGCACACTGACCCACTACGTCATGGACGCCATCTTTGCTTTTGATAACGTTCGTGCTGAAAAGGTGGTGTTGTCTCAGAAATGGAAAGAAAAGGAAGGCAAATTTGCAAAGTGAACAATAACTGTATTTCACCTACGACTTCCCGCAACTATGTTATTCTCATAATAAATAAAGCAGATTTGCTTCTCCAAGGCAAATGAGAAAATTATCATAAACTTTAAGTGCTATATTTTGGCGTGGCGGCAGGCATGCGCTTCGGTTATGTAGCTTCCACAGTGCTGTCAAGTACAACTGTTGCAGTTTTTCGTAGACAGCAATAATACACTGTTTAGAAAAAAATTATTTACACTATGTACAGAGCATAAATTATGCATGACATATCAGTCTTCAGGGATACATTCACATTTTCACAATTGTACATCACAAAAACTAACACTTGCGCATAGGGCGAACAGAAGTCAAATGAGCATAACAACAAATGCACATAGCTCGCAAATGACTTCACCTTTCAAGCAGGTGGAAACAACATCGAACGGATGAACTGCCAACCGATGCACGGACACACAGTTTCAGAACACACAGTCGCATCACATCATCCTAAACCACCGTTGGAGCGGAAGTTATTGACATATAGTTCAACAAATACATTTATTCAATTTTCATAAGAATGTGAAAGAAACATAAATATGACATGGCGTCCCACACGCAGCGCGCACCTTTTAACCTATATCCATCTTCTCGCGTTTCTTTCTTATATTTTTGTTGTTGTTGCTCTACATCATTTAACATCATAAGCAGCGCTAATCACTATTGCCACGCGTGGTATTTTGATGTGCTCTTTTTGAACCCACGAAGACTGTGAGCAATGCTCGGCGCAGATCGCGCCTCAGTGTCCGAGAAGCTTCACATTTGTAGTAGATCGTTTTGTTAACATTGCGCACTGCACGCGAACACTCAAGATTATTCCAGACCTTGCGCGACGATCAGTGATAAGGCTAGAATGTTCGACGCGTGATGTATAAAAGCCGGCGCGTTCCACCGATGATCTGTTGATCGACGGCCGACGCTCTGTTCGCCGCTATCAGTGCCAGTGTGTTGCTGTAATCTGACCTTCTGTTTACCGGTCACAAGTTCGGCCAAATAAACAGTTTCATCTTGGACATATCGACTGCTGCCTTCGTCAACGTCACGACCACGTGACTACATGTGGAGGATCTGCTCCTTTCATATAGCGGACGTTCCGTCAAGCCGTGAACCCAGCCCAAATCGTGACGAAGACACCTACCCCATCACGGACAGTCGAGCCAGCCGCAGACTGAAAGGACTCCCCCCGCAGCACGGACTCCTGCCAGACAAGCGAACATCCACGGCGACGAAGACGAGAGGCACGATGACGGCCCCTGTGTCCCCTGCAAAGATCGTGATCCAGCCACCCAGAGAGCCACCAACTTTTCGTGGATCGCCGAGTGAGGACCCGAAACCTGGCTAGAGACGTACGAACGAGTCGCGACCTTTAACAACTGGTACTCCGATGAAAAACTGCGCCGCGCCTACTCCTACCTCGAAGACGCCGCGAGGACGTGGTTCGAGAACCGAGAATCCACGCTACAGACCTGGGATTTCTTTCGGACGACGTTCCTAAGCACCTTAACGAGCGTCGTCGCAAGGAACGTGCCGCAACTATCCTGGAAACACGTGTGCAGCTTCCCAATGAAAACATTGCGACCTACACGGAGCAGATGACCCGCTTGTTTCGCCACGCCGACCCCAACATGACCGAATGGAAGAAAGTGAGCTTCCTTATGAGGGGTGTCGAGTAGAGCACTGCACGGGCCGGCATTTTCGGCCCGGGCCCGGCCCGGGCCCGGAACTTGTTTAAACTTATCCGCCCGAGCCCGGCCCGGTTATTCAAAGCGAGACCCGGGCCCGGCCCGTACCCGAGGAAAAAATTTGCCTACCCGGCCCGGCCCGACCCGACCGCAGATCGGGCCCGACCGAGGCCCGAGCCAATAATCTAGGTGGTGTCACCCGAACGCGAAATCGACAAGGTGTTTTAAGTGGCATATATCTACGCTTTGGTGGGGCATGCTTCGCTAACAATTATACTTTAACCTAGGGTAATTTCTTGTAAAATGGGCTCATGGTGAAAACAGCTGAGCTGATATACTGGATGCAATGAATGTTTGCTTGGCAGTGGTACACTGTACCTACTTTTTCTGCAAACACTATGGGGATGCTATCAAGGCTTGGACGGACACCCGCCTGATCCGGAAGAATCATTGAATAAAAAGACGAGGACACCGACCACAAGAGAGTAAATATGCGTTGACGTTGCGGGACCCATAATGGGAGCCTTGTTCACAATCGTTGTGAACAAGGCTCCCGTTCTGGTTGCCGAAACGTCAACCATATAGGGATCATCAAGAGAGTTTCGCCGCAGATATTGTAGCAAGGAAACTGATTTGCAGCATGAGATCAGTTTCAATACAGAGCGCAATAAAAACAGAGGACACAAGGAAGAGAGCGCTCTCTTCCCTTTGTTTCCATTGCGGTGATAAAAATTTAAAGCATGCTCTAACGACAAAGCCAATCGTGCACCCTTCATGACATGTAGCGCCTGTCTTCAGCATAGTAGCCCCTTGCCACAGCATGAGAAATAGAGAAGGAAAGCAAAATTCATTACGTTCTTGTAACTACACTAAGATAGACAAAAATTATAATGAACCGCGCGCACCACGTGTACTTTTAGAAATACGTATAAGCAGCGTAAACGAAGCAGAAAAATATTTTTCATAGCATTCTTTTGATCTATCCCACCGCTGCTAGTATATACACTCTAGCAGTTGTTTGTGGCATATTTTACAGCTTGTTTTTTCACATGTCATTGTGCAAAAAATCAAATTATGCGCTGTTGCACCACATATTCTGATGCCCTAAAGTTTGTCGCTCTGCTTACGCTAACAGGGGAGTACATCTGCCTTGCGAATTGTGAAGGCGTCTCCGGTCGTTGCTTTTAACTTCCACCCCTGTAGCAAATGTAGGATGTCTCTGCGGACTTCTGCTCAATGATCATAGTTGTCCAGCTCTTGCCTTCATTTCTGTCGTTCCCGAACGTCGCGCCGGTCTTCAATGTCATCTATAAAACTCCTCTTTGAGGGCTTCTCCGGGCAGTTTTCAGCAGTGTATGTTATGCATGTTTTGCACCGTGCTCTCTTGTTTTTTTTTTTTTTTTTTTTTTTTTTTTTTTTTTTTTTTTTTTTTTTTCATATTATAATGGTGTACGCCTTCCTAACAATGTTGTGCTGGTATAGAAGGTGGTCATTGGACTATACGACCGACAGGAGGAGGACGAAGAGATCTCGATCTATTTTCAGGGTTTGTTCCAGTTTGGTAATAAAGGCGCGAATAAGCTTTTCAACGCTTACTCATATGGTTCGAGGTAAAGGGACATCAATCACATGACACGGAATTCGTAATTGTCTTTTTTTCAAGGCAGGCATTTCGTAAGCAAATATACTTTGCCCGAGGCCTTGTTTAATGGACCTATGCTATTCCTGCACATTCCAGCGTTGCTGCGGCAGCATCATGTATCTCTCGCACTATATAGCTCAGGGGTCTCAAACACGCGGCCCGCGGCCCGCACACGGCTGCCTTCGTCCGATTTTTTTTTTTTCTTTAGCTACATAGGCATGGCAGGTCTAAAGCATTTTCTTGTGAGACACCCCACGGGTCCACCGTGCGTTCATCCTTAACCGCGAAAGAAAAGTCTATATTTCAGAATCGGCGTCCAGATTTTAGTCATTTTGGAGATAGGTATAGATATGTTGTTGGAATCTCGCCACCGAATACCTTTCAGAAATGACCGATATATGAGATATGGGAAATGTATTTCAAATGACAAAATTAGGTGACATTTGGTACAACCTATTCTGCACCCCCCACCCCTCCTACCCCCTGCCCTGGCCCTTGCGGGACTAAATTTTCGTGAATGCATGCAGACCGTTAGCTGATGCGAGTTTGAGACGCCTGCTATGGCTGAACAAGACGGAAGCTCAAACGCTAACAATGTGGGCGCACAGAGCAGGCTGCGCATGTCCATCTCGCTTGACATGACCACTGGGAGCCGCGACAGAGCCACAGAAAACAAATGCCTGATCCTATGTAACGAGATTCCGTGCAGTCCTTTCGTTTTAGGGGAGGGCTGGAATATTCAAGATCGTTGCCCAGCTTTAGAGCTCTTGCGATGATAAGTTATAAATTTATTATATTACCTTAATTACTGTGATCACAGAATAACATTTGGGATATAAAATAATAAAGAATGCGAATAAAGCCCAGAATAGCCAGATGTTAACTATGTAAACGTCTGGCCTATTTACTTTTAGCTCGCCCGTTTCAGATAAATCAAGTAGCCCGATATGCAAGAAGCAAAAGAAGTTCAGTACTTGTCCATCATAGAACTGCAAATAGCTTGCCCCACATTTTTTTTTCGAAGCATTTTTTTTCGAGATAAAATGTGAAACATGTGTAGGCGCAATTTCTCTGGAATAAACTTAAAGGGACACTAAAGAGAAGAATATTTTTTTATTATCAGTAAATTACTCTTTTACAATTCCAAAATAACCACGCTCGCCGTGACAAGACTCTTGGTAAGCGCGAAAATGAGGGTGGCGACGCCACCTTGAAATTCGCGCAGCAGAAGTCGGCACGTTATAGATTCTGACGGCGTCTAGTGGGGCCTACGTAGATCTTAATCGGTAAAAATGAAGTAAATTGACCTCTGAGTAGCCCATAGACTTAACATACCAAGTTTCAGGAAATTTTGAAGATCCAGTGCTTCCAAAATACGACGAATACAGTTTGAAATCCGTGACGCCACGCTCGGAGATTTCAGCGCGAAATTCTAAAATATAACATTAGCCTTCATTTCTTTCTGTGTGAATAAACCTACGGTGGTGAAAGGAATGACATTCTAATTCACAGAATACACATTAGTAGTCTAAACCACTGCACTGTTTCACTTTCGTGTCCCTTTAAGAATCGAGAAAAGTCCAGGCCCGGCCCGACCCGAGCCCGGCACCTCATACCTGGGCCCGGCCCTAAGCCCGGAGCTTCAGGCCCGAGCCCGGCCCGGGCCCGCCGTAAAACCTACTTTACCCGGCCCGGCCCGGCCCACGGGCCGGGCCGGGCCCGGGTTTTCGGGTTGGCCCGAGCCCGTGCAGTGCTCTAGTGTCGAGCAAGAACTCTTTGCCGGATTGATCAGGAACCCGCCGAAGACGGTCGCAGAATTCGCGTCCGAAGCCTCGACAATCGAGAAGACGTTCGAGATGCGCCCACGGCAACGCAACCGCAGCTTCTCGGTTTCAAGCTACGCCGACGTCCAAGCACTAGGAACCGCCGACCTGCGTGAGACGATCCGAGCGATCGTGCAAGAGGAGCTGCGAAAAATTCTACCTTCAGCGCAGCCTCAAGTGAATTCCATCGCTGACGTTGTGCGCCAGGAGATCCAGCAATCACTGGGCGTTCCGCAGCCTCCAGAGCCGCAGCTGCAAGCCATGAGCTATGCTGCTGCAGCCCGCCGTCACGCTCCTCCTCCACGTCCACGACAACATCGAGTCACCGCATCGCCGCAGTTCCGTCGCCAGACGACGTCGCCACCACCACGACCGACGCCCTACCGTCCTCCTGTCGGCCAGCGCTATTCGCGCCAAGGAAAACCGACGTCTGGCCTGGTAAGGAGGGTTTTTTTTTTTTTTTTTTTGGAACATCACCAGCTTCGCAAGTCAGGGAAATACAAGCTTCGCTTGAAAAAGGGTTGGCGATTAAGAATAATATTTCTCTACTATGAGATCACTAAGGTTCAGCGTTGGGCTAGTAGGTGCAACATAATTTCAATGTTTCACAGCGCACGGAACGAGGACCAACAAATAGGAGACACACAGAGCGCTCTGTGTGTCTCCTATTTGTTCATCGTCGTTCCATGCGCTGTGAAACATTGAAATTATGCTATGACAGCTGTTCGGGACATTGTCATAAACAAATATTCGCAAGGTCGCTGTCGTTCCTTCGAGTATTACAGTAGCAATCGAAGTAGCAGCTATCCGGGCATCGCGCAAGTGTCTAAGAAAAAAAAAAATCCGAGTGGTGCCAATTTCTCCGTCGAGGCAATAAAGTGCAGCGATTCACGGATTCTGTATGTGCGCATTGGTTCCGCGAAAACCTGCAAATCTACATTTCGAAACTATGGTGTCGTAAATGCTGCGCGTAGTTACAAGGCACGCGCACTGACGTTTAAAATGATGAAAAATCGACGAACAAAAGCGTCCTCGTTACATAGGAAACCGAGAACAGTCCTGTCATTCATCGAAAAAGTTAAATTCTAGGATTTCACGTGTCAGAAGAAAGAAGAAAACAAAAATGTGACGATGTGATCGTGAGGCACGTGGTTGTGCGCTGTGGGGCACTAAGTAATATTTTTGACCACCTTGAAGCGTTACTGACACCAATTTTTGACGGCGAGTTTACTCTGCCATACCAGTCTCCTCTATAGAGAGTATACTGCTCTGAGCATGAGTGACGCTGAGTAAGCTGACTGACTTCAGCTGAGTAAGCTGAAGCCGATTTTCGCATCTAGCCGCGCTGTTCACGGCGGCGACGATTGCTCCTGGTAAAGGCATTCTGAAAGCAAACCTGCCAGGATTCTACCAGTTCGTGCGACCAGACCGGTCATTCATTTTAGAGGCACATATAGGTGTGACAAAAATCAAGGGAGTTTCAGGATCTCGAGGCCGTTTTAGCAGCTTAGACCAAAAAAATCACAGCATATCCGCGGAGTGAATGATGATGCGTGGGCGAAGCTCCGGAGGTACATCATCGAAGACGTGATGGTGGTTGGTTGCATGTGGTCAAATGATATGCATGTGAGACCATATCGCGATGCCATGTGTTGTATGGCATCGCGATCGTCATCATCATCAGCGTCATCGTTATGACACATAGTGGGTACATTCCATGTGGTATCGCGATGCCATGTGTTGTATGGCATCGCGATCGTCATCGTCATCAGCGTCATCGTTATGACGCATAGTGGGTACATTCCATGTACCCACTATGTGATCGCGATCGAATAGTGGGGATGACGATCGCGATCGTGATCGTCATCGTCATCAGCAGGTGGCTACTACATACAAGGGACGCACGACCGACAGGCTAAGGAGTTTCGCCCCTAAAATGCGCGCGCGCGCGTGTGTGTGTGTGTGTGTGTGTGTGTGTGTGTGTGTGTGTGTGTGTGTGTGTGTGTGTGTGTGTGTGTGTGTGTGTGTGTGTGTGTGTGTGTGTGTGTGTGTGTGTGTGTGTGTGTGTGTGTGTTTCGTGAGGGGACACGTGCTTAACATCGTTTCAATCTTTACCCTCGCGCGGGGCCCCGATGTGGAGACTGCGCTATCAGCGTCACCACAGCTTGAGAGCACGAGATTTTAGGCACTCATTTTTGGTGAACTCTATAGTGTCTTATGATTCGAGGCAGTTCTATGATTTTAAGAACTTGTTTCGGTTCCTACAGTACCTCGACGTCACGTAAAGGTGTTACCTTCTTGTCACGTGGTTGAGCAAGATGTTGTGACGTTTCCCCTGCCGCTCGGCTGCGTGACTGCATTGACGACGCACGAGAGGCCATTTTGGATGTTTTGATGACGCAGTCATTTTGTTTTTTTGGTACCTCGTCATCACAACTAGCCATGCTTCGGCGTGAAGTCATCAGAATGGACAATGTAGCCCAAGTTCACAATAGTGTCGATGTCGGTAGGTGCTCCATGCGAAAATTGACTCTAATATCCAGATATAACCCCTTCAGCGGCGGTGGCTACGTTTGTGTGAGCAAGTCATTTATGCTAGCTGTGCCGACTTGTGGCCAAAGGAACGCAACGTAGATTGTCCATGAGATAAATTGAACCTTCTGTATAGTCCATATGTCTTGAGTTAACCGCAGTGGGGAGCGTATGTCTAAAGCCGATCACTTTGCTGAATGCAATAACGTGCTTGACGGATCGTTCGACGTGCCAAGTTCCACAGCCAAAGTCAAAAGTATTAATTTTATTTTCTCGATATTAACGATAACAAAACCTACTCGCGCACGCATGTGTAACCAATGATTTCAATCTTTCTATGTCGAAATGAGACAGGAGTGACTTCCGAATGATGAAGTATCTAATTACATGTTAATTACCATTAACTGCTGAAACACACACGAAACAACACATTAGTACTTCATTTTCTTTCTTGTAATGCAATATATAGTGCTCAGAATTATGGTATGTGAATTTGACGCACACGTGAAGAGTGCATCATAATTCGCGCCTGAAGACGATAATACCCAATTATCATTATTCACTATTAAAAAAAAAAGGTAGTAGTACTTGCTAACATTGGGGTAGTAACTGTTTGTCAGATATGTTACAACCCTGCTATACTCGGCGACAACTTTTCTTGACAGCGCTGTGGAAGCTACACAACCAAAGCACATGCGTGCTACCGCGCCAAGAAAATAGTACCTATGTTTACCGATAATTTTCTCATTTGCCTTCCTCAAATAAATACTGCTTTATTTAAAATGACACTGAAAGAGCTGCGGGAAAATTTTTGTTAAGATACAGTTATTGTTCACCTTGCAAGAATGCTTTCCTTTTCTTTCTCTTTCTTAGACAGCCCCACCTTTTCAGCCCACCCGTTTTCCAAGGAAACATGGCGTCCGTGACGTCAGTGTGCGCCTGCAAACGCGCTGTTTAGTTCTCCAAGAAAAATATACTCGTAATAGGACACTGAACAATCCAAATGTTTCTCCCGTTCATAATTTTCAAGTATACGTTTTTCTAAACGCGTCAACGATGTGAGCGAGCAAAACCGAAACCAGCCGCAAGTTGCCGTACTACTTGAGGATCAACACGAATGTGCGGAAGCCCCACCTCCGTAGCCTTCGCTCCAATGTCAAGATAAGTTGTCGCCGAGTATAGTAAGTGCAGTTAGTAACGGCGAGGGTGGTAATTGTTACTACCTTTGCCGTTACTCACAGCATTTAGTAACTGTTACTACCCTAGCGTTTACTAACCAAAGGTAGTAACTTATAAAGGTTTAAAAAAGTAGTAAACGATACTACCGTGTTCATTTTGCCACATTATTTGACCATTGTTAATACTGGTCGAATTAATGTCTCTTTACTACACAACTTGAGGTAATCTTGCGTGGTGTGTCATCAACGCGAGGAATACATAGACGCAACGAGTTGACTACGCTACAGTACTAAGTAAGCGACTCATTTTACACTGATGCATAAACGAAGAAGCACGTTTAATGGTAGAAGCTTGGCGTATCGATAGTGTAGCAGAAGCGCGTGCGTCTACTAACTTGCATAGTGCAGGAAAGAGATCTGTAAGCAGTGATATTTCGCGTAGTACCGCTCTAATGACCGGTTCACACGTGGCGCTTCTTAATAAGCATGTGCAGTTTTGTATCTACACAGTTTTGTGCGCTTGTTCTTGTTCTTGTTTACCTTCCACTGTGGCTCACACCCACAGTGGGGGGATTGGCCAAGAATTGAGTGGTCTTATAAACTGTTATGAAAGTTTAGAATAATGGAGGTTAAAGAATAAAAACCTTATAAATTTTTGTCCCGTGGTCTTAATTTCTTCGTCGTCCTTGTTTCTTTTGCGCTGTTACTTTCTTTTTATCTTTGTGTCTACCTCCTTCTTTCCCGTCAATGCGCTCCGCGTTCACATGATTTTCGGAGTTTAATTTTTTCGTCAGGTCCAGCCAACTCGGGTCCAGCTTTAGCACCCACAGTTTTTCGTGATGAATAATTACCAACTAGCTGGATATGCTGCCGTTCTAACCTTCAGAAAGGTATTGATTTTTTTCTTTTTTTAGCTTGAAGGATATGTAGTATTGAAAAGCAAACCGCAGTTTCTCATAGCCAGGAATAATACACTGTTTAGAAAAAAAAATAATTTACACTATGTACAGAGCACAAATAATGCATAACATATCAGTGTACAGGAATACATTCACATTTTCACAATTGTACAGTCGAGTGCATAATTTTAGAGACCACGGGAGCGCGTGCCGAGGCGCTTCGCTGCGCCTTCTGGCGGCTGCACGGCTCTGTCCGGGAGCGCGTACTGCGCACGCTCGTCCCATATCACCCGGCAGCCTGTCCTTTCGCTCGTTTCAACAGCGCGCATCTCGAAACGTGGCGGACGGTGCAAGGTGTCACTTCTGTAGTCGCTGTGAAGACAATGAAAAAAGCCGAGCGCTAATGTGACGACAGCACATCATTTGCGGGTTTCGGCGTGCTGCACATAGTGCACGTTACTCCTAGGCGATCCGCGGCGTGATCACATTTTGAATGTCGAGTTAGGCAATCAATAAGCTCAGCCAGCAGTGTTGCCTTTTGCGCTCTCATTCGCCGAACTAACGCACGTAGTAATACTCGGTCCAAATATCATGTGTCTATGAACATGCATGAAACCACCAAACGTCCAACAGCTGCAGAAAAGAGCCGAGGAAGAAAGGTGAAAACAAACTCGGTTTATTAAGGATAAATCATTTATTAAGGCCGCTGCGGTGGTGCAATGGTTTCGATGCTCGGCTGCTGAACCGAAAGACGCATCTTCAAGTCTAGTCGCGCATGCCGTATTTCGATAGAGGAGAGATACTTGAAACTAGTATACTGAGTGGACGTTAAAGAACCCCGAATGAGCAAACATTCCCAAGACGTTACTTTGGTGGAGCTCTATGTCATATCTATATAATAAAATTTATTTCTCTCTCTCTATCGTGGTTCTGTCACGTCGAGAGCCCGCACTTATTATTGGTAGGAGTCGAGCCTCGACCCAAGAGTTTCTAGGATTCGAATTTCAGATATTCATGTGTCGTCTTCTACTACTCGAACCATAAACCCCGATTGAAGTCAACTCATTAATTGGATGCATTATAGTAGATTAAGACAAGTAAGCGTGAATTAATGCGGATTGAGACGTGCAAGAGATGTCATAGGCTTTCACTTTCGAGTATTTTCATATTTGGGGGTATCTGGGAATGTTTTTTCCGGAAACCAGAGAAAATCACGAAGGTTGAAAGGGGCGTCACCACTTTCAGTATTTCAATAGAACTCTACCCATGACATATGCACGGAACATTCTCGAACGCGAAGTAGTCGGGAATTGAGACTGCCTCCATTAACATCCGTCGCTCGAGCATCAGCGTGTATTCTGGTATTCTGGTCACGTTGTTTTGTAAAATACTGCAGTGAATTACAGGCGAACACATTTCAGTTCGAAGTGCTCAAATGTTGGAGGCCCCACAAGGAAACAAAAGTTAATTCCTTAAGCTGTTCGACCAAATACCTCCCACGGCGGCACACCGCTCCTTTTGTACACATTACTCACTGCGTGGAAATGCGATTCTTTATTATAGCTCTGTCAGAAAAATTGGGCACTCAGAAGGTTCACGCGTGCTTGCGACGCAGGCGCAGTGCCATTTTGTCATTTTTGTCAATTCTTTGCCTTGTTTCGTGGTCTTTCGGGCTTGGTGACGATAAGAAATTATCTCGTACAGCAAATGTTGAATGGCAGCATATCGCGGCACAGCCCAGCTATTGGACAGCTATTGGACAGTGCCATTCTCGAAAGAGTATAAGATCGGGGGTTTCAAGGCCCCCCACATTCGTCTTCAAAAATGTCGCCACGAGTACCAGCTGATGAAAGGAGACGCATCGTAGAGTTAAGCATCCAAGGCTTTTCTCAGCGGGTCATCTGCCGGCTCCTTCAAAGGTCAAGAAATGCGGTGAGTCGTGCCATCCAAGCGTACCGACAAACAGGGGGGATCAGTGACAGAGACCGTGCTGGAAGGTCAAGATGCACAGATGACGAAGTGGACAGGCTAATTATCGCTGCCGTAGTAGCTGATCCCCATATATCAGCAAAAGGCATAAGAGATGCATTGCATCTCAACGCGTCCGTCTGGACTATCCGTAGGAGGTTGGCAGAAGCAGGGCTTGCCAACTGCGTCGCGGCCCAGAAGCCCCACATCACGGACAGGCAAAGATCCATGCGACTGCAGTTTGCGCGTTCTGTGCAGATATGGGGATCAGAAGAGTGGGGAGAAGTCGTGTTCAGCGATGAATCAACGTTTTCAAGTCGCTGGGATCAGGAACGGCGAGTATGGCGTCCAATGAACTCGAGGTAACATTTGCGATTTGTCTTCTACATTAATGTCATCCTTGTACTATTTACCATTGAATGTGTAGAAAGAGTAGTGCACAGGGTAAGTAACCGCAGCTGGTAAAAATTAATGGCAGGTCACCCACTACAGTGCGCCTTAATTACGTTGTGGTTAAGGCAAGTAAAGCCCAGCACTTTATTGTCTTCGAACTTGCTGTAGAACGTTGCTTAGCTTTGATTCTCTTTAAGCTGTGTTACTTCTTATCGTGAGCAGCTCGCCAAACTTAAGCACCTTAGCCAATGTGTGATTTTTTTTGTATATTGTACCTCATTACCTTAGAAAAATACAGTTGAGTTTGCGAGGCCTTCTGGAACGCACTGAGGGTGCCTTGCCAACATGTCGAATATTTCGCACCATCTTGGCGATCTCGCATAATTAAAATTTCATTATATGGATCTTCAAGTAAGACGAAACTGTTCGGGGATAAAGTGACTATGTGCCATTGTCGTTCTTATAAATCCGTGTAACCAATCCAGCATTTCCTTCCTCGCCAGGTATTCACCACAGTACACGCAGTCGGTCTTTGCCAGTGGCCGATGCTCTGTGAGTGTCTGGGCCGCCATGACCAGGGAAGGACTTGGACCACTGGTTCTTATCGATGGGAACCTTTCAGCCTCCACGTACTCCCTTATAATAGAGAGAGAATTGCTTCCTTATGTCTTGAATGGGCCGTTCAAGGATGGTTGTTTCGTGTACCAGCATGACAGGAGCCCGATTCACACTGCTCGCAGTGTGAAATCTTTGCTTGAGGACCTTGCTGTTCGCACATTGGAATGGCCACCTGTAGGAGCGGACCTGAACCCCATTGAAAACGTCTGGGGTCTGGTGAAACGCCGACTTGCGGCGCGGAATCTTGGAAGTTCAAAGAAGGAGACCCTATTCGCGGCCATACAGGAGGAGTGGGAAGCACTTCGTGCACGCCCCGAGATCGTGGCCGCGCTTTACAATTCGATGCCATCTCGTGTGGCGCAAGTGATTGCCGCCGATGGGCGTTTGATTAAATACTGAAAGTAGTGATCCTTCCTGGATAGCAGTTATGGCTATCGTTTTCTTTTTTTTTTTTCTGGCTTATAAGAATAAACTGTTTATTTATCGCGTTTCCTGGCTATTCCTTCTGGACGCGCGATATTCAGTGGTTTACCGCATACCACTGCACGCGCGATATTCGCACCAAGAAATGGAGCTGGCATAACGTCTCCGAGACAGAGCACAAAATTCATCACTGCAAGATGAGCATATCACGCAACTCCGTTTGAGAAAAGCTGAGAAACTGCATGTTTTCCGCGCTGCATCAAGGAAGAAAGCGTATTGCATGGCGCGCTCGAGCCATGCTATTACATTAGAGGCATTTTCGCCGCTATATTATCGCTCGGGAGTACCGGTGCTTGCACAGCGACTGCAGAAGTGGCACCTTGCGCCGTCCGCATCGTTTCGAGATGCGCGCCGTTGAAACGAGCGAAAGGGCAGGCTGCCGGGTGATATGGGACGAGCGTGCGCAGTACGCGCTCCCGGACAGAGCCGTGCAGCCGCCAGAAGGCGCAGCGACGCGCCTCGGCACGCGCTCCCGTGGTCTCTAAAATTATGCACTCGACTGTACATCACAAAAACTAACACTTTCGTATAGGGCGAACAGCAGAAATCTGATCAGCATAACAACAAATGCACATATAGCACACTGTTTAGAAAAAGTTTATTTACACTATGTACAAAAACAAAAACGTAATAACATTTCGGTGATCACGGGTATATACACACCGGGACAGCTATGCGCTACGCAAACATCACTATCCTGTAGTGAACATATAATTAATCTAGTATACATGACTAAGACGTGACATGGAATACACAAGAACTCAATGGGATACAATGATACAATGGATACAATGGTACAATGATAAATGACACAATAGACGCAATGAAACACTATGTATTATAGACAAACATGATACGCAGAGTACAAGAATATGCACAACGACTCGATGGGCGCTGTCTAGCACTACGTCGGTCGAAAAATGAGTTGCGCCCTTTCGTGTTCGACAGTGACGAAGGGGCACGACCAATGCCGCAAGAACTCGCGCTCCCCTTGGAAGAAGAGCTCTTCGGAGAGGTACGCGAGGATCTCGCGTCTCATTCGCCCCAGTACTGGCCAGTGAGCACGCCGGCGGCAATTCCCTGCCACTGCCTCGTATCGGTTTCGCCAAAGGCTGAACAGCCCCGCAGCTATTAACAGCGCTGAGAAGTGCCCGCGCGGGAATCGGCCATCGGACACGAATGTTCGCACACCCTGTCCACGGAAACCTGCATGGACAGCGCGCCAGAAGACGCGTGCCACCGCGCATTCTAGGGTCGCATGACGGTTAGTCTCAACGGAAGTGCAGTTTGGGCACGTGGAGACGCGCACCACTTTCCAACGATGCAACCGATCTCGAGTGGGGAGCAAGCCCCAGCCCAACCGCCAAACGAAGTCACGGAGATGCCCTGGCAACGCAGCTGCAGCTATTCGTTTCCATGGGCGGTTCATGATAGATTGACGATGCTGGGGCAGCAAGGGCCCGAAGAAGGGCGGCCATTGTGTCTACCACTTTAACTTCGGTGACCTCTATATCTGGGCACGTAGCCTCCAGACGTCGATGAAATGCCAGAAGGGCTCGATACAGAGACGGTAATTCGGTTGATTGGGGACCTCGGTTTATTTGGCTAGCTGGCATCAAGACACGTAGTAATGGACCAAGATGGTAACGAGCCAGTGTCTGAGCGGGCGTACCGTCACTACTTAGTACTCGCAGTAGAGTGCGGATGCACAAAGTAGAAGCGGTGACGGAAACGTCAGGGAATGCAAAGCCGCCACGATCTCGCGGTTGAGCCAACGTCGGACGAGACAACAATTCTGTGCCGCCAGACCAGAAAAACGAACTGATGCAACTTTGTACTTTCCTGGAGACGCGGAGCGGGGCTTTTACGGTATGGCAAAGGTACCAGAATTTTCCTAGGTAAACCGATTGGGATAAGTACCGGCGTTCCAAGAGGGGGAAGCCAAAGTGTTTCGCAGCTTTTACACCATTTTGGAGAGTTTGCACAACGGTTGACCAGATGCTGTCATGGATACCAAATGCCGTGAAAGTGACGCCGAGTATTGTAATGGTAGGATACCATTGTAAAGAGCGACGTGATGCTGATTAGAGCTGTGCACGGGCCTAATTTTCAAGCCCGAGCCCGGCCCGGGCCCACTGACTGCGTCGCAGGCCCGCCCGAGCCCGACACCAAAGGGCTTCGAGCCCGTCCGGCCCGGCCCGACGTACAAAAACACAAACCCGGGCCCGGTCCGGCCCGACACTATGAAAGTTTGCTGCGGAGACAAGATATCACTTTTTGATCATGTTGCATTTTATTCAACATATCAAAGTTAACCATATGCAAACGACATATGTTAATGTGCATACACAGATTACAAGTTCTGTAAAAAATAACAAGCTGCGCAGTGATTCGAACTTCAGTGAAGTGCGGTGCATCACATATCCTGTAGAACTGAAGTTCCGTTCGCTGCTCGCACTGGTAGCCGGAATCGCAAATATCTTTTTCGCAAGCATAACAAGCTTAGAATAATTACACTCCTTGTTCTTCCAGCAGTTTATTATCTATGATGCAGGACAGGAAAATGATTGTATGGATAAATAATCACAAAGGTGATCTGTGTGCTCATCGCTAAGTGCTAGAAAACAATTCCGGCACAACGTCTATATTTTTTTGGTTAGATGCGGACTTTGCACCTGGCCCGGCCCACCCGATGCCGGAGATGAGTAGCCCGAGCCCGGCCCGGGCCCGAGTTGGGAAGACGTCCGCATACCCGAGCTACCCGGAGCCCGTGCACAGCTCTAATGCTGATACGGCCGTTGGGGTTGCCAATGAAGAAATACTGGCTTTTAGAAAAGTTTAACCTTGCACCTGAGATCATGCCGAAGTGATGAAAAGTATTAGGGGCATGCTGCAGCGACTGTTCGTTATGGACATATAAGGTAATATCATCTGCATATGCAGTGACCTTTACTTGAGCATTACCAGGTAGGGGCAAGCCTCGAATCTTTGGGTCTCGCTCTAGGGCCCTTAAAGGTCAACTCCGGCGATTTTTTGACCGTGTCAGGATAATGGTGCTTTTATGTTCCTGAGACACTCTTGTCACGCGCCCGATAGCTGAAATGCTCAGCAAATTCGAAAATAATTTTAATAAGCAAAAAGGCGCAATACCGAAACCGAAACCCAACCGAGTGTACTGTCCAAGTATGACGTAGTAGTTTGTTACGAACCGGAAGTCGTGCAAGGCATGCTGGTCCCGCCTGCGCGGAATATCGCACGCTCCTCCACAGAGAACGGAAAATCGCGCGCCAAACCAGCGAAGCGCCGGCCAAACACCGTCGCCTTGTGACCAGCACAATATACGCTGTAGCGGCCAAAGTTAGCGAACCCGTCGGCTGCGTCACTTCCGTCGACCGGCAAACCAACACGTCACACACGCAAATCTGCCAATAATTGTGGGAAGCCGGGTGGGCGTTTGCAAACAATCTTTAAAATTCATTTGCAAACAATCAGCGCATGTCTCAAGCTTGAAATTTGGCATAAATGACGGAAATGTGCAAAGGAACGTACCCAGCGAATTTCATTGAGATCCATTGACCTCGATAAACCTCCGGAGTTGGCCTTTAAGAAGGGTTCTAATGCAAGGACAAATAGAACTGGGGAGAGGGGGGCACCCCTGACGGTCCCCTCGTGTAACTTGAAAGGGCTGACTCTCACGGGAATCTAGATAAAGGGTACTTTCTGAATTAGTATACATGGCGTGAATGAGCTGAATGAAATTGTTCGGGAAACCGAATGCATGTAAAACGTTAAGTATATAGCCATGTTCAATGAAATCAAAGGCCTTTTCTTGATCTAAGGAAACCAGCAGCCCTTGGGCACATCGGGCAGTGGTGTACTGAATGATGTCGCGCGTTAGCCATGTATGGGCGTGGATATCTCGCCCCGGAATAGAACAAACCTGGTGGGGAGCGATTAATGTTGGAAGAGACGGACTGATTCGGCGCACCAGGATGTTTGCCAAGAGCTTGTAATCTACATTATGAAGGGTAATAGGGCGCCAATCTTCTGGTCGCGTGGACATTGGGTCTTTCTTGGGGACTAGTGTAATACTACCTCTGTGGAAATAGTTTGGGAGGGTAAGATCTCGGAAACACTTACGAATAACGCGTGACCCAAAATCAGCCAATGATAGGCCAGAACTGTACGTAAAACTCGGCAGGGAGTCCATCAGGCCCGGGAGCCGAGCCCTTTTTCATTGCGTCTAACGCGTCCTTTACTTCGTCATCCGATGGCGGTGATAGGAGAACGTCATATGCAGCGCTGGAGTCGTGTGGTAAGTCTTTCAGCAGGGGATGCGAAGAAACGGGTCCTGGATAACTGACACTAGCAACAGATTGAGCCATTGACTGAAAGTGCTGAGTGAATGCGTGGTAGTCCCGCGAACCAGCAGCAGTTGGTGCGATAGGGTTTAGCGTGTGGGCAGGCGAGCCCGGCGAACGAAGCAGAGCTCTGCGTGCATACCTGAGCACCTCAGGGTGTGCACACGGTGCACGTCTACAGCGCCAAGCTGCAGCCGAGAGCGAAGAAGTGCGCATAGTACGTTGGTATCGTTCGACAAGCTCCTCTTGTCATGCACGCATAACGGGGGTGGGCTGGGATCACGGTGAGCGATGCGTATTTTTTGTACTAAGATTGAAGCGTCCTTGGACACACGGGCGCGAAGTGCCCTGCCCGACGCACTGCAATGGTAACGCCATTGCTCTTTGAGCGGTGCCAGATGTGCAACACCTTCCCGTAGGGGGATAGTGCTTGTGCGAGGACTTCGCTGGGGACGTGGCACGGCAGGAAAAGGACGGTAACTTGGGTGACTTGGGGTCCCAGGGGCACAATGGCGACGCGCTCTCCTCGGATGGTGAGGTGCGACGCGTCTACGATTTGAGCCAAGGCGGCTTCGCTGTTGACAGTGACTTGGTAGTTTCGGCCTCCGAAGGGCTGGACACAGTACACCTCTTCGATTCCTACTATTGAAGACGTCGCGTCAACGACGTCTTCGGGACTTGCCCCCTCAGGGACGACGACATAGCGCCTTCTTCGGTTGCTGGCTTGCCATGATGGGCGCCCGCCAGCTCAAGGATGCCCTGAAACACTAGCTACTCCGACTTGACGCGACCGACTGCTCGCGCTGGCTACGCTTAAATGCGATTGCCAACTGATACAAGGACGCCAATATTCAGAACGCACAGTCGCATCACATCATCCCAAGCCACCGTTGGAGCTGATGATGTGGACATAAAGTTCAACAAACACATTTATTCCATTTTCATAGCAATATGGATAAACATAGATATGACACGGCGTTCCACTTGCAGCACGGACCTTTTAACCTATATCCATCTTTTCGCGTTTCTTTCTTGTTTCTTTTTGCTGTTGCTCTACATCTTTTAACATCATAACCAGCGCTAGTGCCTATCATATTGCGATTATCTCGGCGTGGCCTCCGAGATTACAAGAAATCTTTTGGACGTTTTCAGAAGCGACGGCGCAACGCTTTAGTATGCTTCAGTCCAGTTCGCTCTGGACAACTAGAGCGACGCTCTCACACATGTTATGGGAGTGCCCTGTTACAGCAGATAAAATGGCAGTAGCTCCGGATGCTCTCGCGTCGAAGTGGGCAGCCGATCTGCGCAGCTCCAACTTCAAGACACAAGAATGGGCAGTCCAGCAGGCCCGCGAGGCGGCTTTGAGGCAAGGCCTCGAAGTCCCCTCATGGGAGACCTGAGCCCGGGTTAAACATCGCCGTACTTTCAATAAAGTTGTTTCCATCCATCCATTCGCTCTGGACAAGCATGGACGCGAGACCTAGCGGTCAAGGAACTCTCTTTTGGACCTAGGGGATCCAGGTTCAAGCCCCAGTTCGGGAAAGCATACTTATTTTGCTTTAATTATATCATTGGTGCACGCCAGCTGTGGCTAAGCAAGGTTTATTGGAACATCACCAGTTTCACAAGTAAGCAAATACAAGCTCCTCTTGAAAAATGGTTGGCGATTAAGAATAGCGTGTACTCTGCTATAAGAGCTCTTCGGGACATTGGCATAAACAAAAATTCGCAAGGTCGCCGTTGTTCTTTCGAGTATTACAGTAGCAATTGAAGTAGCAGCTATCCGAGCATTGCGCAAGTGTCGAAGACAAAAAAAATCCAAGTGGCGCCAATTTCTCCGTCGAGGCAATAAAGTGCAGCGATCAACGGATGCCATATGTGCGCGTATGTACCGCACAAACTTGCAAATGTACATTTGGAGACTGTCGTGTCGTAAATGCTGCGCGTAGTTACAAGACACGCGCACTGACGTTTAAAATGATGAAAATTCGACGAACACAAGCGTTCTCGTTACATAGGAAACTGAGACCAGCAGTCGTCCCCTTCATGGAATTAGGTAAATTAAATTCTGGGATTTCACGTTTCAGAAAAAAAAAATGTGACGATGTGATATCGTGAGGCACGTGTTTGTGCGTTGTGCGGCACTGAGTAATAATTTTGACCACCTTGAAGCGTTACTGACACCAATTTTTGACGGCAAGTTTACTGTGCCATACAGGTCTCATCGATAATGAGTACTGCTCTGAGCAAGTGTGACGCGGAGTAAACTCTGATAAGATAGTTCATTTTTACGTTGAAGTCTATTTTCGCATGTGTGGGTGACTGCCGGATAATGAAGTGTCTAATTACATGTTAATTACCATTAACTGCTGACACTTACATGAAACAACACATTACTCAATTTTCTTTCTTGGAATGTGATACTGAGTGCCTTAGAATTATGGTATGTGAATTTGACGCGCACGTCAAGAGTGCTTCATAATTCGCGCTTGAAGTAGCATAACACCCAATTATGATTATTTGCGTAGATTGACTCTTGCTCATAGCGGTCTCTGTATACGGAAGATTTGTATGACGGACTAAAGTGAGCTTCGAAAATTTGTGTCAGTGCCCCTTTTAATTACTTTTTTTACTACGAAGCTGTGTACGGCTAGTAGGTGGGAAAATGTGGCAATCCGTGAGTCCGTGAGCGCTTAGAAATTCTACAATGTGTCAGAAAAACCTCAGATGTTAAGGAAAGTGAGATATTTTCACGCTGCCTTCATAATTGCATTTTCCGTGGCCGCAGGCATCTCCAGCTGAGTAGAGGCATCAGTTACGACGGGAATTAAATAAATTGAGATAATTAACATTTTCATAAGGTGAGACACGTGGTCGGGTGAAATCGGAAAATTGCAGCTCTTCCTGAGAGGAACCTGCGGCGGCTTTCAGATTTCACAAAAGCAGCCGCTAGAAATTATTAGCGAGTCCTGAAATCTGACAAATCGCAGGCGAAACCCGAATCGCAACTGGGAAGAGCGCAACTGCCGTACTCGTCAGAGGCTTCCAGAATGAGCGGGTGTCCTTGTACCAACCATCGCTCGATATCGCTTCGTGGTGTGCGGGTTTCGTTTGC
This sequence comes from Rhipicephalus appendiculatus, assembly GCA_030522465.1. NCBI lineage: Eukaryota > Metazoa > Arthropoda > Arachnida > Ixodida > Ixodidae > Rhipicephalus > Rhipicephalus appendiculatus. The sequence goes on along the minus strand of JALIZH010029322.1, from coordinate 329,956 downwards.
GATTAGAGCACGTATGAAAGAGGCACGTTAACAAGTTCAGAAGAACTAGCACCACTGCAATCGCCGTCGTCAACAGTGACGTCATTCTGGTTGTCTGCAAGTCATAGCTCGGCAAACTCACTCATGAGTGCACTCAACTCACACTCACTCACACTCATTTGAACGTGGTGAATTGAGTATGAGTGAGTACTCATGCGTGTGAGTGGGCGTGAGTGTGAACGTGAGTGGGAACTCATGAGTGTGAGTGGTCGTGAGTGTGAACGTGAGTGAGTACTCATGAGTGTGAGGGGACGTGAGTGTGAACGTGAGTGAGTGCGAAGGCTGAAAAAATTGTGGTGAGTGAGTTTGAGTGAGTACTCCCTTAAAGTGCCGACCTATGGAGCTCGGCACACTCACTCATGAGTGCACTCAACTCACACTCACTCACACTCATTTGAACGTGGTGAGTTGAGTATGAGTGAGTACTCATGCGTGTGAGTGGACGTAAGTGTGAACGTGAGTGAGAACTCATGAGTGTGAGTGGAGGTGAGTGTGAACGTGAGTGAGTACTCATGAGTGTGAGTGGACGTGAGTGTGAACGTGAGTGAGTGCGAAGGCTGAAAAAATTGTGGTGAGTGAGTTTGAGTGAGTACTCCCTTAAAGTGCCGACCTATGGAGCTCGGCACACTCACTCATGAGTGCACTCAACTCACACTCACTCACACTCATTTGAACGTGGTGAGTTGAGTATGAGTGAGTACTCATGCGTGTGAGTGGACGTAAGTGTGAACGTGAGTGAGAACTCATGAGTGTGAGTGGAGGTGAGTGTGAACGTGAGTGAGTACTCATGAGTGTGAGTGGACGTGAGTGTGAACGTGAGTGAGTGCGAAGGCTGAAAAAACTGTGGTGAGTGAGTTTGAGTGAGTACTCCCTTAAAGTGCCGACCTATGCTGCAAGTTGCGCTCATCGGAACTTCGGTTTCGATTTTTCTGGTTAACTTGGTTGAATTTCATTCCGCCGCAATAATTACCAAAGGCTGATCTCTCAAACTTCCATAGTGGCAATGACCTCGTGAAGTACAGCAGTTATGCCATTTGACCTGACCGCCTATCTCCGCTAATTAAAAAATTATTTTATTTAATTAATGTCGAAATTAATTAAATAAAATAAAAATAAATTAAATAAAAATCAAGTAATGAATAAAGTGTTTCCATACCATACCAATGTCGTAATTGCTGTGTCTTGTCATCATGAGATGTATCCCGCCAAATTAAAGGCAATTATGTAGGCAGCGAACCCATATTCCATTTCCCTTATTTTTGATCATTTTCGGACAAGCTGTTTCTTGAAACACACTGAAATGAAGAATCAATGACAGCATACGCTACCTCGATGGTTCTCCGCGCTTGCAATAATTTGCCTTCAGGTTTTGTCAGGGCATTTCATCATGTTGAGCAGATCAAATGGCAAGGGATGGTTGAAAAGAGAGCGGGACAGGCCTTGACTCGCCTGTCCTGTTCCAGTCGATATTTTCCAGTCGTATATGTGATTAAACTTGTTGTTGCTGGTTAGAAGAAGGAGGAGACGCCTAATTTCCGCAGCCCAATAGGGAGCACGGCGCAGCGTCTTAGATTAAACTTAGTTGCGAATCAGCGTCTGTCTTGTTGTCTTTTAAAACCATCCTTTCTGATTGGCGTAGTTCCAGTACCAACTTGTCCAACCAGTACCAACTTGTCAAACGTTCCACATTAGTGTCAGCATATTTGTCGAGGAATGATACCCGCCACAGCATGAATCGCTGCCCGTAAAGTACTTGAGGTGTTTTAATATCTTTTAAGCATGGTGTCTCAAACACGCTTCCCGTACCGCACATGACTGTCTTCGTCCTGATATTCTTTTGTTTTTCTATTTTCTCAAAAGCACGTTCATGAGCAACACAGAAGTCGACTGGACTCGAGCATTTGTTTTTTGCGTGAAGATCTGTATGCAGTCATAACGTATCCAAACGTAACCGTATAGAACAAAGCACTGCGAGTATATTTCAGAATCAGCGTAAAGATTTCAGTCGTACTCGAGATCGGTGTCAGTGTGTTTCTCGAGTACTGTCGTCGAATTGCCATCAGAAATGTCCCATGTATGAGACATGGGAAAGCCTTTCTTTCGAATGGTACACCCTCGCCCTCTCCTACGTTCTTCACTGTCTATGGCCGTGGGGCAGGCCTGTAGCCAGAGGGGGGGGGGGGGGGCAGGCGGTCAGATACAGTGACCCCTGTCTCCCCCCCCCCCCCCCCCCCCACCGAAATTTTTGAGAAAGGAGTCCTTTTCCCCCCCCAAAAAAAAGCAATGATAATAGGTGTTTTTCTCTAATTGTCAAGGCCGTAGCAAGTGTCCCCCCCCCCCCCCCCCCCCCACCCCCCCAAACAAAAAAAGACAGAAAAAAAAAATTCCTGGCTATGGGCGTGCCTTGTGGGACTAAATTTCGTGACTGCGGCTCGTGAGCTGAGGTGAGTTTGAGAGAAGGAGGTTTAAACCTCCTTGGTTTGAGACCCATGGCATTATATTAAGAAGATTGGAAGTCAATAATGTGTTAGCATTTTTTTTATAGCCGCAACTAATTTAATTGAGATATACGCCGCTTTGTAGAGGCCGAATGAGCAGGTCGAAAATACAAAACGGATTGACATTTGGGCAGTGAAACACGCCAATAAATTTACAGGCGGTCGTACTTGTGCGCTTTACCAATTCCCTTTCAGCTTCGGTCCGTTTCTATGAGAGCAGCAGGACCGTTGTGTTCATCGGAGGTTGATGTGACATGAAAGGTCCTTAACCTGAGGATCGTTATCTGAGTTTTCTTTGCACGGTCGCGACGGTAAATTTGCGCCCAATTTCGACTAATGCGTCATTTTATACAGACGCATAAGCGAAGAAGCACGTTTAACCCTTTCAGTCCCGAATTAACTATTTTCAATGTAAGCAACTAGTTTTTACATTTCGAGATGCACATGATCGTGGTAGTCCGAAAAAACTGAAAAAATCTTTGCTCACACTTTCCAGTGAAGAGTAATTAATGGGACAATTAATTTAATAAATAATTATTATTTAATAATATTTCCACAATTTTTACTTCATTTATTACTTAAAATGTTATTTAGACAGGATAGCATAATGTCCAATAGCCAAAATTCAAATTTCCCGCACAGAACTAAAATAAATGCCCTATCTCTACATAGTGAAAGAAGACGCTGCCTCAGCAAAATGCGCGAACAGCACAACTGCTTCTGTAATTTCTTCATTCAGACGTGACGTCGCATTATTGTGTGTGCCATGTTGACACCACATGTAGGGCAGGTGCTAAATACGGGCTCTTGAGGAAGAACAACGCTTTATCTTTACCAGATGCTTGCTGACTGACCTACATAATTTATGATTCCAATTGGAATCACTGGGACTGAAAGGGTTAATGGTAGAAGCTGGGCTTATCGATATTATGGTAGAAGCGCATGCGTCGGTTAACTTGCATAGTGAAGGAATGAGATCTCTAAGCAGTGATATCTCGCGTATTACCGCACTAATGACCGGTTCACACGTGGCGCTTCTTGAGAAGCATGTGCAGTTTTGTGTCTACCTCCTTCTTTCCCGTCAATGCGCTCCGTGTTCAGTTGATTTTCGTCGCTTAATTTTTTCTCTTTTTCGTTAGGTCCAGCCACCTCGGGTCCACCTTTGCGCGCGCACCATTCTTCGTGATGAAGAATTAGCAACTAGCTGGACTTTCAGCCGTTTTAACCTTCAGAAAGGTATTGACCTTTTTTTTTTTAGCTTAAAGGTTATCAAGTATTGAAAAGCAAACCGCCATTGGCTTTTCAATTGTTTGTAAATAATTTAACATTAGTGAGAAACTTAGATCGAATCTTCGGGCTGCACTAGAACAAGAACGGTTCCTTTTGAAGATAACGTACGTACTAGTGCCACCTATCAGTCGGCTCCATCGACAGTGGAGGTGTGTATCTGCTGTACGAACGTTTTCGGAATACGTACTATCACCGCTCCTTCACATTGTATAGAATTTGAAACCGTTTCTTCTGAACATACCAAGTATACAGGGATAGCTGAGTGCTCGCCTGTTTTAAGGCGAAAGCCTTTAATGTCTCCTGCTCACGTCCGTCCGTCCATGTCCGTCCGTTTGTCTGTCCGGCCGTGTCCGTCCGTCCTTCCGTCTGTTCGTCCGTGTCCTCCCGTCCGTGTCCGTCCCAAAAAAAAAAAAAAAAAAGGCATATTCAGTCGAATGGCCACAAGCTTTCGCCGAACGCACTTTGGAATGTACAAAGTGTCCTTCAATTTTTTTCAGAGAAAACTACAAGAAGAGGGTCTATTATGCCTATACAAATATGAAAAGTGGGCCGTAAAAGAATATCTCAGTGCAAAACGGGCCCTTGAGGTTACCAGCTGTAAACCCCGCCCACCGCCGGCGACCGCCATTTTGCCATGGCGTCTGTGACGTCACGTCCAGCAAGGAGCGGTGCCGTCGTCTTCAACCACTGTCTCAGCCGCTGCAAACCGCTCAATTTCAGTGCCAAGCGGAAGAGAGCTCAAATATCTCGATTTCACGCGCTGTTGGCCACGGAAAAATATCGTTCGCCGGAACGCAGGCGCTCGCGCAGTCAGCTGCTCGTTACGTCACTGATCGCGAGTGTGCTAGTGTTGCCCGACTCTCAGGCTGCTCGAGTGTTTGTAAAGATATTCAATAATAAATTACATGCTCGACCAAATACGCTCAAATTTATTCAGCTTATTTGCGAATGCTCAAGGATTAACCTACATATAACACAGATTATGATCGAAGATTGGGTGTCCTGTTACTGACGCCAATTTTTGACGGCGAGCTTACTCTGCCATACAAATATCCTCTATAAAGAGTACAAGTCTGAGCAAGTGTGACGCTGAGTAAACTCCAATAAGATAGTTTATTTTTACGTTGAAGTCGATTCTCGCATCTAGCCGCGCTGTTCACGGCGGTGACGAATGCTCCGGGTAAAGGCACTCTAATTTTGTTGTTATTATTATTATTATTATTATTATTATTATTATTATTATTATTATTATTATTATTATTATTATTATTATTTTCAATCGAGCGGCCGTGTCTCTCCCATACTAAGGCTGTATAAGTCAGCGGTCTCAAACAAGCGGCCCATTCGCCCCATGCGGCTCATTGACCTTTAATTCTCTGGTGGCACGACCCGAATATGACTGTCTTCCTCGGACTCAAATCTAGCCACTAGTCCGGATGATAAATATTCAATGAGTTCGAGTCCTTGTGAGTCCAGCTGAGCAAGATTTCATTGAGTCTGAGTCCGAGTTAGCCCGATGGGCAAAATACATTTCGTGAGTGAGTCTGAGTGAGCTCAACATTTTTTCGACGACCTATGGTCTTCACCCACTGAAAGTCCATGGCCTTGCTAAGTGGTACTCGCATTATTTTCACTCACCTATTGCGACGAATGACTATTTCTTCGGGCAAGCAACGCAGGCGTGATGGTCTCAAGCGTTTTTTTTTTTCGTGAAGCACTTCCTCCTGTCACCGTGTATCGAAACGTAATCGCGGAACGAAAATTCTGTAATTCGGTACTTCAGAAGCGGTGTCCAGATTTGACTCATTCTGAAGATCCGTATCGATACGTTGCTGGAATGCTGGCGTCAAATCCCCCCCCCCTTCAGCCCCCCCCACCCCCCCACCTTCCAAAAAATAAAATAAAATAAAGACTCGCTCACATCTTCCCGTAAGGGAACCCTGAGTAGTACATGCGAAGCACCGGGGATCGTTCTTACCGTAAATCACCCGTGACATTGCCCACTCGCGCATGGAAATGAGTGACAACGCGTGTGTGCAGTATATAGAATGTGTTTTTGCCGCTGATGTCGGCGTTGCCGCTTTGGCTCTCGCGGATGAGAGTGCGTTCACGATCATTTTCATCCATGCCAGAAAGAGAATTTGTGGTCTGGAACGCGCTTATTGTTCATCGTCATCAGCGTCATCGTCATCGTCATGGCGTATAATGGTTACCTTGCATGTGCTGTGCCGTGATGGCAGCGTCATCGTCATCGTCATCTGGCCACGGCGGACAATGGGGGGGGACAGAGCTCGTTCATAAGATGCTTCGCATCTAAAAGACCTATGTATGAGATGTGGAAAAAGCCGTCTCTCAAATGGCAACATTGGCTGACATGTCGTGCAACACCCTTGCCCCCCTTTTCCCCTGTTTGCACCTCCTTCACTGTACCGGCCCTTGTGGGACTAAGATTAGTAACTGCGGCCAGCTAGCTGAGGCGAGCTTCAGACGTCTGCTTGAAGCTAACGTGACCAAACGCTGAGTTTCAAGCACGCATCTCTTGAATGTGGTGATAGAGAAATGGAAACCTGCAACAGAAGAAACTTGCATAAATCCCAACCTGTGGTTCACACCGAGGCCACACGTTTCAGCTTCTGTGGTTAACAATCTGTTCGGACTGCATGGGCGGTGGTGTTTTTCTGCAATAAGTAATGTAATGTATCACTTCAACAGAGCGAATGTGTTACATCAACGTAGAGAAAGGTAGAGTTAATTTCGGCAAAATGACTCATGACTCTCTCAATTACTTCTGACTAAAATATGTCATTTCCATTTCGATTGTGGCATACCAAAATATTGACAGAAAAAAAAAAAAAGAGAAGTTACTCGGATTGTCAAGCCTCAAGCGTGGGATCGACTCAGGCCAGCAGACAAGCCGCGTGGCGTCCGAGTTCGAAACCTTAAGATAGTCACATGATCCCTTATGGATTTCTTAAAACGACTGCTGGGCGAAATCAATCTCTGTGTTTTAAGTGAACTGTATTGATCCGCCCTCCCGAAAGCTTTCTGCAACCAGCGTGGTTTTGCATTGCCTCCTAGATCGGAGGCCCTGGAAGCTTTTTTGCACGTCACTTGGTTTGCAGTGCCTCCAGGATAGGCTCATCTTTGACCAAGCGATGATCTCATGTGATGACGTCATCGTTCGACGTCATGACTACGTTATTGTGACGTCATATGGTGATGATTCTTGGCATCAAGCGTGTTAACGCTGACGGTCACTTTTCGCGGTTCATGAGGCTTATAAGCATGGAGGAAGAAGAAGAAAAGAAAGAGAGGAGGGAGCATTGTGCAGTGCGACTGAAGCCCGCTGCGTGGGCCCACCACGTGATCGAAACGTCAGAGCGCGCGGTAGGTTCTAGTAACCTCTGTTAAAGGAGCCCTGACATCAAATTTACGCATGTGGATTCTTTTGCATCCGCGAGTAGCTATCGACCCCCAAGTAACGATTCTCGACTCAAAATGCAGCGGAGGGACGAATAAGTACCAGTAATGTTGATAAATATATCCGGTATCGAACGCGATTCAAAACGGGAGGAAAACCCGCCAAATTGTAGTGCTGGTAGCGCTACCTCGCGGCCACGTCGGGGCCGCTCCCCAGCTGATCCCGCTGCCACAAAAAAAAGGTGACGTCACGTCCAGCTGACATTTCGTCTGCTAGGAGCGGCAGGCTCGCGATCCTGCGTTAAAAGCAATGTATTTATCAACCTCGGCCGTACTGCCGGAGCACAGGAACACCAACTACGCACCTCATGTCGCGGACGTTTGGCGAGTGAATCACTGCTCTCAGCTGCAGTAGGGCACACGTATACGGTGGGAATAGCCCCGGCCTGGAGACTGGGCCTCGTATCAAACGAGAGACCGAACTGCTTCGCCAACACAGGATTCATCGTGTAGCAGCCCGCGTCAAAGTGAAGCGAGCAAATGCGGCTGCTGTTCACAGGCGTCCAGTCCCTCGGTCCGACGGCGCGCCGAACGAAGTCAACCCACTGGCTGCGTTGAGGTTCGAGGCTCGGAAATGCATGAAAGGACACGCACTTTCCGCTTTTCCCGCGCCTCGACGGGCAGGTTCGCACTACGCAGCGGCTCCCCGACATCCTGGCACGTACTGTGTCGCTCCGAATGATCGCACTCGCGCACGACAAATCAGTCGATGCGACACGATGTACCGCACGCACAGATCAACACAGCAAGAAGAGCCACTACTGAGACCACGCCGGGCGTCGGCGCCACAATAAACACACTCAGACCGTCGACGTCACTGTTACTAGCGTATCACTAGCGTACGTCATAAGTGTGATTCTATCACGTGTTTATAGTGAACTAGAACATTCTAGTGGCACGACCGCCAAGCCGCGCCGCCTCTTTTGGCGGTCGGAAACACCACGGACCGCCGCTAGGGTTTCTCGTGGCGCTGCTGCGCCTTTTCCTAGGCGCGAGCGCGCGACGGGAGCGCGGGAGTCACTCAGCGCGTTAGTTCGACCATTCGACCAATTGAGGGACTATGGTTCGACGCGTCTAGCACGGCTGCCTGAATCCCGCATATCGCTTTGTCTGCAGCTACTCTACTGCACGTGAACCGGTGCACTCTGCTGCATTCTCTCGCAAGGACCGTGGTGGAGCAGCTGTTTATAGTTTGTCAGACATCCCGTACCAACAAACATGTAGCTCGCGAGCTCGCTCCCAGAGAGTGCGCCTGACCATGCATCGTGTGTCATATCTGCCAGCGATAATCGGCTTACATTTTATACAGCAGGTTATGTAGCGCGGAAGTGCATAATGAAGTTTGGGTGCGAAGAGTGCATGAAACTACTTCTAATGCAAAAGGAGTGGGCAGAAAGTCTCAACTATCGTGCACAGTTCACACGCACGAAATACAGTGGTGGCCTGCTGTATCCGTCCAGCTTGTTGTTCAAGTTCGTTCATGATTTAGAAAAAAAGCCTTCACAACGTGTTTAAATTTGCTAGAGCTGCACGTTATTAACGTGCAGCTGCATTAACGTACAGCTGCACGTTATTAACGTTATTAACGTGCATACTGAACATCCTTAGCGAAGTTAAGGCTGAACAAAAACATCTGAAAGCGCTGCACCAGAGTCGTAGTTTTTTACATGACTACTCGTCTGCACTTTCTAACTAAAAGCGTGAACGAAAATAATGCAAAAAAAAAAAACGCGAAGCAGCCAAGCACCTAATGCCCAGTAGATGTTAAGTTCTTCACATGTCCATCTAACGAGTGTTCTTCGTTCCGAATCTTCGAATAGTTTTGATAAAGTGTTTTAAATTAGAGAGATTGAATTTGTTATCTTGTAATCCTTTTTGGCATCTTTCAACCATCCGAATAAAGAACTGCCCCTCCTTTCATTTTCTATGCTGAGCACTGTGTCTTGTGCCGTGACCTCCTATATAATAGGGAGTTTTCGAATAGCGTACGCAAAGCTTTGCGGTCCTTGCGGTCGCCCGCTATTTCCGTCACTTAACGGGAGCCCGCAAGAGGTTAGCGTATGACGCATGCGCAGTTGCGGCAAACGCAAACGCAAAGCTTTGCGTACGCTATTCGAAAACTCCCTAATAAGCCAGCACCACAATAACACTGGAAACGCGCCGTAAGTGTGTGCAAGTGATGAACAATCGTTGTGCAGCGAATGTTAATAGCGCAAGTGGTTTATATATATATATATATATATATATATATATATAAGGAACAAGAAAGAAAATACGACTTTCGTTGGTTTGGCACTGTATATTCTTACTAACGTTCCGTCTGGTGGACCAGACTGTCAAAGTCTGGTCCACCAGACGAAACGTTAGTAAGAATATACAGTGCCAAACCAACGAAAGTCGTATTTTCTTTCTTGTTCCCTATATATACATATACATACATATATATATATATACCAAGGGTAGATTGTTGGCCTTGTTGGTGTAACATGATCATAAAGTTTAGCGCGGCACTGAAGGGACGAGGACGGGACAGGGAGAACACACACAAACGCCTGTGTGTGTTATCCCTGTCCCGTGCTCGTCACTTCAGTGCCGCGCTTAACTTTACGATCATGGTGTATATATATATAACGTCAAGGAAGCGCTAGGGAAGTCAAAGGCGAAAGTCACAGAACGGGAGGCGTCAAGCAGCCAAAATCCAGGCAAGCACAAGCTCCGTTCGCGTTGCTACCACTAGCGCTGTGGCTTGCTTTCTTGGCTGCTTCGTCGTCGTCTCACATTGTTCCCTACAATATATATATATTCTTGGTCGAAATATGTAACTACAAACCGCTGAGCCACGCAGTAACTAACCTGGTAATTTTACATTTGCATGAACCATGGAGCAAACACGCGCGTTGGATGTAGCCACAAGTGTAGCTCTGCAAGAGTACGCGACGGCCCGACAACGCCGCCGAAGCGGCCGAAGCTCCTAGGAAAAGTAGCAGCGGCGCCACCTCGCGGCATCCGTGTGAAAGGCTGACGCCGGAGCCCGGCCGGTCGCGCCACTAGAGTATATTCTAGTTCACTATACACGTGTTCTATCACACCTCGCACGTTGCACTAGTGTCTATGTCGCAGGGCATCCGGTTTTCCGTTGAGCGTTCATACGCTGTTTGCCTGGTTTGCCCTCGAAATAAAATAACTTCCACGCGACGGACGGCATTCAAATTTGGCCAAGACGACCTATGCATACCGAGCAATCGAATGAAGGACACATCTCGACTTTGAAATTTGATGTCAGTGCTCCTTTAACTTCTGTCATTGAAACACCTCCGTGAGCTCGGTGAACTGCGCCGAGTGAGTGCGCTTCGATTAAAAACTACTACGGTCACCATCCGCCGAAGTCTCGGCAAATCTCGTTTATTGTTATGATGTCACCGCAAAAAGTCGCGTGTTGAGCCAACACTGCTGGCTTCAAGACGGGTTGGCTTGCCAAGTTTGCCTGCGTGACGTAATGCTCCATCCTGTCTTTTTCCTTCCTCCATACATCTAAGTGGTTCGCCTTCATGATGTTGCTGGAAGGAACGTTCATTACGGAATCTGTGGTCCCAGGTCTCCCCGCGGCGCAAGGGCGTAGGCTGAAATTTTTTTCGGGGGGGGGGGGGGGGGGGGCACCCATTTCATCTGAAGGGTGGTCCGTGCAGGAAAATGTGGTCGAGTGTCATTTTAGGTTCTGTATGCCACGGCAAAAAAAAAAAAAAAATTCTTGGAAGGGGGGGCGGGGGGCGACCGGGCCAGATGTGCCACCCCATTTGCTACGCCACCGCGGCGGCCCTGGTCAGACAAGAATCAATGATAGACTTTTCATAGCGACAGCTGTACAACTCCATGTCTCGTAAGGTTATTCATCGCGTCGCATTTACCTCAAGCCGTCGCAGCGCTAGGGTTATACATGTGGAGTCATGCCACGTGATCAGCTGCGGTGCCACGTGACTGTGGACGAAAGTTTAACGGCTTTGTCACAGCTGTAGCGGCATGTCAACGGATACACTTACAACAGAAAGTTTGCTGAACCAATACACGCAAGGGCTATAGGCGAGTATACAACAAATACTTATAAATTGCGTCAAACTCATACGAACGTTATACTCGGCGACAACTTTTCTTGAGAGTGGAGCGAAGGCTACGGCGTTGGGGCCCCCCGCACATTCGTGTTGCTCCGCAAGTGGTATGACAGCTTGCGGGTAATTTCGATGGGAATGGCAGAAGCATTTCGACGGTTTGGTGTACTGAATACATTTTAGTGTCATATTGCGAGTATATTTTGTTTGGAGAACTGCTCAGTGCGTCTGCGGCCGCACGCTGACCCACTACATACCACTACGTCATCGACGCCATCTTTGCTTTGTCCGCCGCGGTGGTATAGCGGTTAGGGTGCTCGGCTGCTGACCCGAAGGTCGCGGTTTCGATCCCGGCCGCGGCGGTCGAATTTCGATGGAGGCGAAATGGTAGAGGCCCGTGTACTGTGCGATGTCAGTGCACGTTAAAGAACACCAGATGGTCGAAATTTCCGGAGCCCTCCACTGCGGCGTCTCTCATAATCATGTCGTGGTTTTGGGACGTTAAACCCCAGATATTATTATATTATTATCTTTGCTTTGGAAAACGTTCGTGCCGAATGAAGAGGTGGTGCTATCTCAGAAATGGAAAGAAAAGGAAGAAATTCTTGCAAAATGAACAATAACTGCATCTAACCTTCGACTTCCCTCAGGTGTTTGAGTCTCATGACAAATAAAGCAGGATTTATTTCAGTGAGGCAAATGAGAAAACTATCAGTAGACTTAATTAACTGCCATATTTTTGCGCGGCAGCAGGCATGCGCATCGGTTACGTAGTTTCCACAGTGCTGTCAAGAAAAGTTGTTGCCCAGTATGGAAACGATTTTGCGCTGGCAGCAGTAATACACTATACACCTTCTAAGAATGCGGAAACGATCTGCTGGACAACAATTGTCAACTGATGCACAGAGCCACACGCGTATGTACGTTTGCGTATGTACATGGGCAATTGGGACACGAAGGATCGGAGCGGTAGCTATAGAGGAATAGGCGTGCTGGAGTGATCATAGTATTGAGTTGAATGGCTCTTAGTGTGTGTGTTTGGGCAGTGCAGAGGGAAGGGTGTGGTGCCGGTAGAGTCTGCGATGAATGCCGGAGGCTTTTGTAGTGCTGCTTAAGAGTTTTCTTATAGATCTGTGCCTCGTCCGCTATGGGCGGGTATGGCCAGGGGACCACCGGCGCCCGGCTATTAATCTCGCGGACAAGCTCATGAGCGATATAGTATAGTATACTGTATTATAGGATAGTATATAAATGGGGTGGGAAAGGGGGGACGTTGAGGAGGAGAGGATATAGTAAAGCATATAGCATAGAAGGGAAGAAAAACACAAAGAAGCGAAAAGACAGGAAGAGAAAAAAATCAGAGAAAAATACAAGGACACAAAGAGGAGATAAAAAAGAAAGAGGAAGCAAGAAATATATATATATATATATATATATATATATATATATATATATATATATATATATGTATGTATGTCTGTATGTATGTATAAAGAACGAAATAGAAATATAAAAAGAGACAAAGAAGACAGCGAAAATTGGAAAGAAGAGAAAAGAAAGCAAAGGGATTAAGAACAAAAGAGAAAAATAAGGAGAAACAATGAAGGCCACCCAGCTCCGCACTTCCTTCAGGCTTGGCACTACTTGTGCGTAGCTCCCCCAATTTTTTTTCGCTAAGTTTTTTTTCTTTTCTTCTGCATACTTTACGCGATGCACTTCTCATCGATGCTGGGCCGGATTGTGCCGGCGTCTGGCGGCCTTCGGCGGAGGCTTTCGCGACTTTTCATTCCTACATGGCAGTCACTAGGGAGGAGGCAGGTAGTGTCGGCTCTCTCGAAGAGGGTGCTTGAGAAAGGAAGGCGCAAGAGTAAGCGGGGTGGGGTGGGGAGGGGGCATCGGACAGGCCAAGCGGGGTCGGGTAGGGGTCGCCACGGGGGTCAGGCTAACCGACGCGTGCAGGGGCTGGACCCCTCCCTCGCGCCGCCGGCTGGACGGCTGATCGGCGTCGCTCGGTGGCGCCAACGGACGACGCGCCGTCGCCTCGCGTGGACGATAAATGAACAACTGAGAAAAGAAAAGAAAAAAAGATTGAGCGATGAAACACAAAGACAGCAACGAGAACGAAGGCGGCAGCCGCGTGTTCGCGATGTAGTACTACCACCTTTCCTTCCTTCATCCATCCATACAGAGAGACAGAGAGCCGGCGTCGTCTGCTCGCGCACGTCTGTTCGAGGATCTGCTCATTCCCGTGCACACTGCGTACACTCTTTACTACTTGTGTCTCTCTCTCTCAGCCGGTGGCTGCGGGTTATTTATCGAGCAACAACGCAACAACGGCAGCTCCTTGCTGCCGTTGTTGATAACACCCGGCTCGTAGTAGCTACTACGAGCGAGCACGGTGTTATCTGTGACGTCAGAGCGGGCGCGTAACAACACGGAGGCGTGCACCACGGAGTCTACTGAGTCTTGCGTGGTCTTGTGGGAGCCTGAAAGGCGTAGGCACGGTGTTCGCGAGCGCGCTCCATATTTCTGCAGCTGCTGCTATCTCCACTCCCACTTCGTATGTGTAGCAAATTAGCACCGGCTGCGTGAGATTTTGATCAACGCGGCTAAGCGTAGCCTCCACCTTCTACGTACTATACGCGGTTACAACCTAAGAAAGAAAAGTCACAGTTTCGCCACAAGGCGAAGCAGTGAATGCGATAGCAACAAATTGGAATGTCAAGCGACGAATGGCAAGCAGGTCGAAACGTGCAGCGCGCTGCTCACGCACACATGATGCACGAAAACAACACGCACAGGACGAGAGCGAACTAAAAACATTCACAGCTCGACACTTAACGCGCTGCTCAAAGAAAAACGACGCACGAAACGTATTCACAGGTACAGACGAGCGCGAACTAAGAAGTGTCACAGTTGTTACTTCGCTGTGTTTGAAAAGCATGCTCTTTTCGCAAACGGGGGGGACTGCAGCGAGCGATGTGACCTTCGCGCGCCCGGTAACTACAACGCTATCGTTCCGCCGAAAGCCCCATTCTCCGCCACCGCGAGATAAGCGCGCGCGCCCACGGGCATCTACCACCCCCCCACCCCCCACCTTCGGGCGAAGCACGGCGGAGAGCTACGAGCGCCTGAGAGCGCGCGTCGCGACGAACGCCGGGGCGCCCAGCTAAGCCCCGCCGAGCTAAAGTCCCTGTATGTTACGCCGAGCGCGGCCTTTGCGCCATCTTGCTGGTAATGCTGAAAACACGCTGAAAACTCGCTGTATATAAATAGCTCGCCGTTTGAACGTTCTAGGACGTTCGCCTTCGTGGCTGAGCGGTTAGCGCAGCGCGCTGCAGAGCGAGAGATGCCTGGTTCGATGCCGCTCGTCGGAAACATTTTTCTGAATTATTTTTCTTTGAGGTTTTTATAAATATATAGATACGTATACATATACGGGGCATGACGGCGACGCCAACGCCGACGGCGAAAACCAGCCGAGAGTGTCCATATAATTGCTATCGCAATAAAAAAAAATGTGAGCTCCTCCCACAGAATCGCGGCGCGCCTGCCCTTCACATTTGAAATAATGTCCTGTTGGCTGGTTTCCGCAAGAACAGTAAGTGCTTTTCCTCGGCTAAGGTAAAAAAAAAAAGAAAAAAAGAACTTGAATGTCGTTTGAGGTTCGCCTTCAAGAGCAGAACCCGATAGCGTGATCGGGTCCCCTGCGTATCGCCTTCTCAACTGCTATAGCCTAACTTCGGTTCTCGGTGTTGCCTCAACCGTGCCGGAAGCTAACGAACGACTGTGCGCGTAACATTGGCCGTTCCAAACTACCCTATAATGCGTGCTGCAAGAACATTTGTTAAATGCCCACTGCGCCGTAATTCTTCCTTTTGCGAATCAGCAAAGGGCCCACGCGCGTCCGTGAGGCAACACGCGCACTCTCACACAGGTGATCACTTTGTTGATGCTTTTGCTTATGTTTATGATTAAATATGTCTGAGCGCTTTGTAATGGATGGGCCTTTGAAACACCCACTTGTTGCTCAATTCACATGTGTTGACGCCTGGTGTGATTCTACGCTTCTGCCACGCAATATTACATGCGTTAAGGGGAGATGCGAGTCGAAGAACGCAAGTTCTTTTCAAAAATTACATATTTTTGTTTTTATTTGCTTTCACAAGTTTAGTTTCTCTACTTTCACGACAAAAAAAACTAAAGATTGTAATTAAACTTGAAGTAGGTCAAAATCGCTTTTAAAGAGCACAAGGTGGCTACTAAAAATCTAAGAAGTCTTCATTGTCTAGAGTCCCCTGGAAATTGTCACCTGGCTGCTTGCCATTGCATTTCACATGAGTGGTTCACTAAAGTCACACGCTCAAAATAACCATGATTGCCAAGCTCTCATGATGGAATAAATCATCTTAAATGACAAATCTTTTCCGCATAGATGAGCTTTCACTTATACCTTTAAAATGCGTTTTTCTCAAGATACAATTCTGGGCAACTTCATCAGTTTTTACATCATGTTTTTGGTACTTCTGATAGCCAGATCGGGATGAAATTTTGCCCACATATTTCTTAACATGTGCAGGGTGCAAGTATCTACTTTAAAACTTGATATCACCAAAAATAATTATTACGAACTTAAAATAAGCAATTAGTATGGTCTGAGCATTCAAAGGCTTCTCACATTACAATTTTTCTTGTACATTAGAATGTCTTATACGCGCTTTCTTGATAGTCATTTGCATTCTACAGATAATGTGGAGCAATATGAGCCAATAATGGCTCAGAACGATAAACATTTACTGGCTAAAGAAGAGTCTACAAAAAGAACTATTTTTTACACATTGTCGTGGCACAAAACGAAAACTGTAAAGCTTACTATAAAACTAATTGCATATTTGAAATCAGCGTAAAATCTTCTATATACAGCAAACATTTCACTGCCTTAGGCTACAGATTAACGCAACTTTTTTTTCCGAATCGCATCTCCCCTTAAAGGGACACTAAAGCGAAACAATGACTTGTTTTAGGTTGACAAAATGCACTCTGAGAACTCTAATGTCATATGTTTCATTATCGTAGGTTCATTATTAGCGGAGAAAATCAAGGTTGAAATTTTATTTTTTAAAATTTGGCGCCGATATCTGCGCACGTGACGTAAGAGATTCCGAATGTATTTTTCGTATTTTCGTGACATTGGCTCGATGAAATTTTCTGAAACTTTGTATGCTAAGTCTATGGCACCCACAGATGACAATGCACCTCATTTTTATTGATTAGAAGCTACGTAGGACTCAGTAGACGCCTTCAGAATCTATGACGTCACGGTGTTTGGTGCGGGAATCTAAAGGTGGCGTCATCTATCCGCATTTTCATTTCGCGTGTTTTCTCGCTTACCAAGCGTCGTGTCGCGGTAAAAGTGGTGTTTTCGGGATTGTGAAATTGTACTTAACTAGTACGAGAAAAATCGTTTTCCCCTTTAGTGTCCCTTTAAAGGCCAACTCCGGCGATTTTTTGACCGTGTCAGGATAATGGTGCTTTTATGTTCCTGAGACACTCTTGTCACGCGCCCGATAGCTGAAATGCTCAGCAAATTCGAAAATAATTTTTAATAAGCAAAAAGGCGCAATACCGAAACCGAAACCCAACCGAGTGTACTGTCCAAGTATGACGTAGTAGTTTGTTACGAACCGGAAGTCGTGCAAGGCATGCTGGTCCCGCCGGTGCGGAATATCACACGCTCCTCCACAGAGAACAGAAAATCGCACACCAAACCAGCGAAGCGCCGGCCAAACACCGTCAGCTTGTGACCAGTACAATATACGCTGTAGCGGCCAAAGTTAGCGAACCCATCGGCTTCGTCACTTCCGTCGACCGGCAAACCAACACGTCACACACGCAATGTTGCCAATAATTGTGGGGAGCCGGGTGGGCGTTTGCAGACAATCTTTAAAATTCATTTGCAAACAATCAGCGCATATCTCAAGCTTGAAATTTGGCATAAATGACGGAAATGTGCAAAGGAACGTACCCAGAGAATTTCATTGAGATCCATTGACCTCGAAAAACCTCCGGAGTTGGCCTTTAAGGAGATTCCTTCCATTATATGACATTCATATGGTGCTTTTTTTTTTTTTTTCCGATGAATTTCAAGCAGTGATGTGGCTCTGTGGTGGGGCATCTCTTTGCCACGCAGCCGGCCTGGGTTCGATTCTCACTCGATTTGAAGTTTCTTATTATTAATTTTTATTTGCTTCTTTCTTGATTTCTCGGTCCCGCACAACGCTGATTTTTCGCTCACAACCACCGACGCCGCCACCGACACCGGAATTTCTGCGAAACGAACTCATTAGCGCTATCGCATTAATATCACCGCCCAAGCACTCCGTACATATGGTTAACCAGCGAAGCTGAAGCGTGCAATAATAATAATCATAATAAAATGTTGCAGTGGCTTAGCTCGGCTATGCCAGGATATACGTAGCGTTAGCAAAGGTTCAGCTGATTATTCTTAGCTTTCCTGATTGTCTAGGATTAGCTTGATTATCATGCTTACTGCTGCTCCAATGACACACACACACGGTATACGTATTATGTGGCACATGTATATTTTTGCTCAACGTCAGGTTGCTTCTCTATTGCCACAAAGACGGCTTGGTGATCAGTGAAGTAACACGCTGCCGTCTCTATGGCCCCAACACAGTATTCTGTTCATTCTTCCTACCCTCAACCGCTAATTGCCAGGCAACTACTTCGGGATCCGATGAGTCACGCTTCTCCGCTCTTCTGCGCCGTTGAGCAGCATTTGCGCTCTCCTTCTCCATGGCTATACCACTCTGGCAAACGCCAGTCAGAAGCGCAGCGGCTCCAGCGCAGTGTCAGACGGCGACTGCACAGCGAAAGCGAATAGCTGCGCGCGCCCCTTCGCCAGTGCGTCTACCACGGCTACGACGTCACTCCTCTGGAATGCGCAGACCGGCGGCGGTGAGTTGCTCTCGGCGGCGGCGGAGTGCGCGGGAGATGCCGGCTCCCGTGCGCCTCCCGCGTGCCAGCTGTGTGATCACTGATCCTCGCGCATGCGCAGCACGGCTCTTGATGTGCCGCGCGAAACGGGTTTGGCTAGGCCAGTGTAGCTAACGCTACAATAATATCTGGGGTTTTACGTCCCGAAACGACGACATGATTATGAGGCGCCGTAGTCACTCCGGAAATTTTCACCATTTGGTGTTCTTAAACGTACGCTGACAGCGCACAGTACACGGGCCTCTAGCATTTCGCCTCCATTGAAATGCGACCGCCGCGGCCGGGATCGCACCCGCGACCTTCGGGTCAGCAGCCGAGCACCATAGCCACTGCTCCACCGCGGCGTACAGCTGAAGCGTGCAGCCCCGGTGTTTATGACTAGCTGGGATCTGTCGAAGAGTCCTCTGTTGTAGGTTTTGGTTTTTATGTCACCACAATTAACGAACTTTAGCGTTTGCCGACGTTAGCTTAAAGGATATTGAGGACACTTAAAGGTCTTTAAGGGTGGCATTTCACGCTACAGCGATTATCATCCCTAACTTTATATATGCTCACGAAACATGATGAGAAACCAACGCAAGCACCAAGCCCCTTCGAGGTAGCGTATATGCTAGCATGCCGTTCACGGACCGAGACAATTTCCTACCTCCAAACACTGATCGCAGTTGAGTTCTTGTGTATTCCATGCCACGTCTTAGTCATGCATATTAGATTGATGATATCTTCACTACAAGATTGTGATGTTTGCGTAGCACATAGCTGTCCCGATGTGTATATACCCCTGATCACCCAAATGTTATTGTGTTTTCGTTCTGGTACATAGTGTAAATAAACTTTTTGTAAACAGTGCAGTATTGTTCATGCTCTTGTACTGTCCCTATCTGCGTCTATCAAGTTTGTCTGTAATCCATAGTGTTTCATTGCGTCTATTGTATCATTTA
This sequence comes from Rhipicephalus appendiculatus, assembly GCA_030522465.1. Taxonomy (NCBI): domain Eukaryota; kingdom Metazoa; phylum Arthropoda; class Arachnida; order Ixodida; family Ixodidae; genus Rhipicephalus; species Rhipicephalus appendiculatus. Next base: position 310,588 of record JALIZH010029322.1, on the reverse strand, counting down.
CCATTGTATCCATTGTATTATTGTATCCCACTGAGCTCTTTTGTTCTCCATGCCACATCTTAGTCATGTATATTAGATTAATTATGTGTTCACTACAAGATAGTGATGTTTGCGTAGCACATAGCTGTCCCGATGTGTATGTACCTCTGATTACCGAAATTTTATTACGTTTTTGTTTTTGTACGTAGTGTAAATAAACTTTTTTCTAAACAGTATATATACAGTAGAACTTCGGTGATACGATCACGGCTCGTACGAATTTCAGAGTGATACGAATCTTTTTGTGGTCCCGGCCAGGGCCCATTAGCCTGCAATGTAATGGAGTACGGCTGCTCAAACCGTTTTTCACACCGCGACGTTTGATACGAACGTACGCTACCGCGCAGGTTGGAACAGATGCTGCCGGCGCGGCCGTGGGTGCACAAGCGCGGGCATTAGCACCGTGCTGTCAGTTTGTCGGAATCAGCCTTCAACGGCGCGTGGTATCCTCCGAGATTGTGGGCGCGAATCGTGGAGGCTCTAACTCGTCTTCGCGTGCCTTCGTGTTTAGATTACAGATAGCGTTGGCGTCACCGTGCCCCGCCCCCGTTGCACGTGCTGCCCGTGGTGCCGCTGTGCATGAGGCAACGCGATGTTGTACTGTGTCTACACCTACCTGCCACGTCGACGCAAGCCATGTCCCCGCAAAAGGGCATCCATGAATGTGGAGCGAGGCCCGAAAGAGGAAGGGGACGGTCTTGGCGAAGGAGTTAGGCCCAACAACGTCAACGTGCACAATTGTTGGGGACGCGCACACCTATACCAACCCTCCGATTTGCACGTGATACTTGAATTTTGAGAAAACCTCTCGAAAAACAGCCCCCTCACACCACCGCGATAAGAAAATAACAAAGGATAGCGGTTCTAAAATTTTCTGGCCCTCATCTACCATGTGCAAAGCGCTGCGTAGGCCACATTCGCCGCAGTACAGCAGTGTCATGCGGAAAAGCGTACTGAGATTAGGAAGGGGCTACTAGCAGTCACGGGTCGTTACGCATCTGGTTCCGCGCACGCGCCGTATATTTATGAGCACAATTATGATCGTCCACGTCTAGAAACATTACTGGCAATCATTCAGAGCTGTTCATGACGTTGCTACGCCCCTAAGAAACAATAAATGAAAACAAGCGCGAGCTTTATGTCGTCGCAAACTGATTTTTTGATGTTTTCTGGTGATACGAATTTCGGATGATAAGGATATTTGTGGTTACCCCGCGGGATTCGTATCAACGAGGTTTTACTGTAGTACTCTAAATCGTCAACAATTTTCCCAAACACTCAGCCATGAATGTTTCGGGGTGCCCGTGTGGACCGGTGGAAGCAGTGGCGTAGCCAGGGGGTGGCACACCGGGCCCGTGCCCCCCCCCCCCTCCCCCCCCCCAAATTTTTTTCGCAATGGCATACAGAGCGAAAAATGACCATTTCAAGGAGGTGCCCCCCTCCCGCTCCCCTGAAATCACGGAGGTGCCCCCCCCCCTCCCCCGAAAAAAAAATGCCCCCCACCTCCCCGAAGGGAATCGTGAGGAAATGCGAATGCATTTCGCGCGCGCTTCACTCCATTTATATATGGTGGTTGTGGTTCGAAGAAGGAAATTTCTGCAGCCCGGTCGGGAGCACGGCGCAGCGCCTGTTTTTTTTCTTTTTTTTAATCGCGGTAGCTCCGCTGAGCTCCCGCGATGCGAGCGCCCTCACGCGCCAGAGCGCGCTCCTCCTCTCCACTTTGCTAGGGGCGAGGATAAGCGCGCGCGCCCTCAGCTTTTGCTATGGGAGGGGGAGTGAGAGCGGAGAGATAACACCTGCCGGCGCGCGAACACCTCCTCAACCTATCCTCCTCCCCGCGGACAACGCCGGACAACGCCGGATGCCTGACATAGCCCGACTATGAAATGCATTCGCATTAAAAAAATTTCTGGCTACGTCCGTGGGTGGAAGTGGTGAAGACCCCTTGCAGTGAGGGAAAAAAAGGGGTGTCGGGTGGTCATAAATTACCGCAACGTGAAATAGGTGCCTTTTATTTTCTCCCTGTCAAAGAACGGTCAAACTAAAATGCCATCGCCAATTAGATCTCAACCGTTTGCCATTAAGATGCATGTTCCGCAGGCATATTCAACCTGTTTCTAGCTGCGCTTGCTCTTGAAATGTGCGAGCCTTCAAAAAAGTGTGCTCGCGTGCGTATGTCGTGGAGAACTACTGAAAAAATCTTTACAGATATCGCATGGCGAAGGTGAAACATAGGTCAGCTCCGTCGCAATGCAAAAAAAAAAAAAAAGTTCGAAGTTATTATGCAGTGAAGCATGCCAAATATCAGAAGAGACCATTGTCACGGGACACGTTTTTTTTTTTTTTTTTCGAGGTTTGGTTTTTCGGTCCCCCCCCAAAATGGCTTCGCGGATCCCCCATGGTCCGCGGACCCTCATTTGAGGACCACTGCCCTAGATATTGAAGCGAAAGCTTTACTGGCCTAGTCGACCGAGGAACAATGGCTAGACTGCTTACGAGCAACGAAGCATAAGTTAATCCGAAAATACAAAGGCAGAGAAAAGAAATAATGATAATAAATATTAGTATTTCATTTTCCATCAGTACGTGCTTACGTACATGTCAAGAACACAAGAAGCAAAAAGTTTAAGTTTAGCGGTAAGCGCAGCATATTAGTTGGACGACCCTGTCATGGCCGCCTTTCAAGCGTGCCTAATCTAAATCATCTTTCTACAGTCCTGAAACAATCGCTTTGGTTGAGGCGCAAAATACCTTTTTTTTTTTTTTTTTGTTACTGACCCGTGACTAAAGCACTGTAATGCGCTAGCAGAGATGTGCACGCCGCCCACACGTCGCAGGTCAAAAAGCGAAAACAATATTACGCTTTTCTTTTCTCTCTCTTCTATTTCGTTTCCCAAGAGGGCGCGCCGCAGATTGTGGCGAGAATCGACGCGAAAAAACGCGTCCATGCTTGTTGCAGCGCGGCATCTTTTGAGGTGGCCGCGGTAGCCCGGAACTACCAAGAGAGTTCATTACGGCGAAGGAATGCCCGGAGGACGGGATCGTCGCACGTGTGTGAGCTGTAACCGTGAAAAAAAAAAAAAAAAAAAAAAAAAAAAAAAAAAAAAAAAAAAAAAACGTATATAGCACGCCTCTTTTTCTTTAGATCTGCGTGCCGTACGAGTCTCAACTTGTATATAGCCGGTAACAAACATTGCCGGAGAGGAGGCAGAAACGGAATGCTTCATTTAGTGCCCGGTTTCTTTTTTTTTCTCGGAAAACTCATCAGTACTATCCGGAACTCGGCACCACCACCACGAAGCTCCAGAACAAAGATCCGGGGATCACTTTGCTTGTCAGTACTTGTTTGTTTGTTTTTTCTTTTTTTTTTTACTTGTTTGTTCTTAAACGCTCTAAAGAGCCCCCCGGTCAAGCGGTAAATTGTTCTCGTATATAATGAACTGAGTTTAGGAAGAGTTTATTTCGTCATAGGAACACATGGAAACAACGGAAAAACAATATCTTCACATATCCACGAAGTGAATGCTGACGATAGAGTGAAGCAGTGTGCATCGCATCATGAATCGTGGCCTTCTTTTTTGGTTTGGTTAACAGTCTTTTCTTTTGTTCTTGTTAACCTTTTGTTCTGTCATACGCTTTGAATGATGGGTGGTTAAATGTCGGTGTTTTTACGGCGTTGTGGCTTTTTATTTTGTTTGTTCTGGTTAAGAGCGTTTTGATAACCATTTTGTTGTTCACAGATTTTTCGGTTTGTTCACATGCACCTGCGCCACATCTGCTGTAGACGCCGCGGACGGCGGTTTACGGACATTGTGGGGTCTTAAGGTGCTTCGCCCCAGGCCTTAAAGTCTCCCATCATTGGAGGGGGGGGCCTCGTAGGGCGGCGACATTACCTCTTTCTCTATTCTCTCTCTCTCTCTATATATATATATATATATATATATATACACACACACTGTAGTGAAGCCAACTGTCTCTAGCACTGAACAATTTCTCCGTATACATCACTACTGCCGAAAAAATCAACACGATCGCTTGTCAAATGGGTGCAGCAGTGGTACAGTTGACCTGCCAAGGGGGGGCCCGAGCCCCTCCTTAAAAAATGTAAGGGGTTCCGGGCCCCCCCTGGGCTCCCCCCTGACTTTAAGCCCTGCTTCGCCCCCCTAAAAAACTAAACTAGATCAAGACTAGAAAATAGCCATACAGCTTTAAGGCGAAAGCCTTAGATGGCTCATCAAACACGAAAACTGACCGTCGGCGACCGGCGGCGTCAATGCCAACCAGGGTGATGCGAGAAATCGTCATCGCGTGATGACGCCACCATGACGTCACAGATAGCCAAATTCTCTGACGTCATTACGACGTCACTATGACGTTATATGATGACGTCATCACACGACATGGTCACTGGTTGGCCGATCACGGAGGCAGTGCAAAGCCTTCGAGTCGCCTTGCAGGTGACTCGAAGGTGACGGCCGTCTTCACAGGGTGCCTTATGCTCACAGTGTGCCTTCCCTCTGAGTTAAGGCACCCTGCGAGCATAACTCACGGGCCACCCCGCGAGCTTTTTTTTTTTTTTTTTTTTTTTTTTTTTTTTTTTTTTTTAGTGGGCGCATTGTGAATGGTTGGTTTAGCCTCACTTGTATGGCACATATATATGTATATATTATTGACGACTCACACGAATAGTCGACGAAACCCTAGCCATATGTATACAGCTTTGGTGTAAATCAGGGGTCTTGAGCTAACCTCAGTTAGCTGGCCGCAGTTACGAAATTGTGTCGCGCAAGGATCGAGATAGTAAAGAATGTTGGACCGGGGGGGGGTTACAACACGTAATCTAAAGATTACATTTAAAGGACGACTTTCCCATATCTCATATATGGGTCATTTCTGAAGGAGATTTGACGTCAAGTTTAGAGAAATACTTCGTCATTCATCTTCAGAATGACTGAAATCTGGACGCCGATTCTGAAATATTCGTCTTTGTACCACGGTCTCAATGCTTGAGACCAGTCACGTATGTGTAGCTCATGAACATATTTATCAAGAAAATAAAAAAATATATATAAGACGAAGGCAGCCATGTGCGTTGCCGGGCCGCTTGCTGGAGGTCCGTGGGCCGCGTGTTTTAGAACCCTGTTGTAAATTGTCCCTTCTAAGCACCTTGTCAATGAAGGCTCTTTGGGCGCCGCCATAGTCCTCTCTGGGCTGTTGTTAACATGCGTGACCCCCCAAAAAATGCACTGCCAAGGCTGTGACGTCGGCTTTTGTGCCCCCCGTGCAACAGCCCAGAAAGGAGGAAATCCTCCTCTCCGTTAAAAAGGTCTATAGGGAACCAAAGCTCAAGTTTGCGGAGCGACGACAGCGCCGCGCTGCGGCTCTGGAGGCAAGCGCTGGTGAAATTGGGAATAAAGCGCGGCAGAGGGCGCGGCCGATTCAGCCTGTTTCCCCGAAAGCCGACAGCGGCGGTATGGTGGCTAGAGAGGGAGGTGTCAGCATCGGCTGGGCTGCGCCGTGCAAGAGGGTGCGGCACTTTTTCATGATGGCGACAGGTGGCGCGTCGTCGTCTGCGAGAGCCTTTGCGCTGCCCGAACTGCATGAACAGAGCTGGGGTGGATGCAAGAGGCTGCGAGCGCGACCAGTCGCCGCGACTCGACGCATCCGCGCGTCCGGATCGCGCGGGCGCGGGTGCGCAGTCATCGTGCGTCTGCAGAAACGCGTTCCACGGCTGTCTGTGCACACGTGCATCTCTTCGCCGTTCAGTAACCGCGCTGATGCGGCGGCGCTGCTGTCGGCTCCGCGAGTCCACTTGCGCCGCCGGATCGTCATGAAAAAATGCTGCCCCTCCGGAGCGCCGTTGCTCACACCTCCCCCTCTAGCCACCATAGCGGCGGCACGCGTTCGCACGCGGTCTTCGGTCGGTGCGGGGCGCGTAGACGTTGTGCCGTGAGCTTGGCACGCTAAACCGAGCGGCTTGCTTTGCGAAGCTGCATTTTCGCGATGGTAGAAGCGACCCCACGAAAGCGAAAGCGAGGTCCGAAGTATTGCTGTTTGCCACAGCAGTGCAGACAGTACCAAAGGCACGCGATCCACCTGTAAAACTGTACGCTTCCCGGACAAGTCGTACGAGAGAATGTACACAAGCGTGGATCACCGCAGTTAAAGGAATAATGTTCTAGCTCTGTCTCGCCTTCCGTTTTGGCTGACTCAATTCTTCGCTTGAAATCGTTTGTTTCGACTACCTGAATCCCGTAACGCTGCGCGTGCATGCAACGACTGCAGTTGTGATTGCTCGCCGTCTCGCATTTTTACATCCAATTACGGTTGTATCTTGAAGCAACTTTGTGTTTTGATTCCTTGTGTTCGTGAGACCTAGCTGTCGTTGTTGGATGTTCACGCTCACATACGTTGCGGTGTTGGTTGCTTTCAAATGAACGCCGCAATTGTCAAAGGTTCGCCGCCTGCAATTCACGCGTCGGGAAGGCTTCATCATCGCGCCGGAACGAACGCCTGTGCATTTTCAGCAAACTTTGACATCGTTTTGCTGGTTTGTTCTGTTTTTGTCGCTTTATTAGGGTGGTATATATTTAAGCCGCTGAATCTAACAGGCACTTAATTCATGAATTGTAATTGCCACCTTCGGAGATTGTGGGGTTTTCTTTCACGCGCACCCGTGCATTGCTTCCAGTGTGCGTTTACGGGTGCGCTTTGCGCGAGCTCGTCGCGCACACGATACCACATCGCGCCTGAAATTCGACACTTCTCACACTGAGCCGCGTCCGCGCAGGAATTCAGTCTTACACACCTTTAAAGTCGATATTCTCATAAAAAGGGAGTGAAAGCACGAAGCGAGAAGCGAAAAAAAAAATAAAATAAAGCTAAGCTAGGCGAGCTGCCTCGTGGCTAAGTCGGCGGGTGATGCTCCAGCGGTACGGAGGACATGACTCGAACCTTCTCAGGTTTTTTAGTGCCATAGCTGTGTAATCCTTGTTTCTTTCTGTTTTTTTTTTCACTTCGCGAAAGTTCGTTCACTACAGTACGCGTTTGTCACTGCCAACATGCACATCTAAACAACAATCACACGTTTTTCATAGTCGACAACGTGGAACATCGATTAACGTGATTAACGAACTTTTCTCCTTCGATTACGTTCGCTTTTCGAAGTGCCTCTACAGCGGGGAGATCCTTTTCAAGCGTAACATTGCGAAGCGCTGCACGTGCGCGGAAGCGAGAGGAAGCGCGGCGGAGAGAAGGGAAAGCGCGCGACGTTTACCCCCAGTTTCTATGTTTCTCAGTGGACTGTCCGATGGGAACAGCTCGCCGACGGCCCGCAGCGTAAGCTGCAGCGATGCGATTATGGCGTCCCGTGATGATCCTCGGGACGCCATCATCGCATCGCTGCAGCTTACGCTGCGGGCCGTCGGCGAGCTGCTCCCATCGGACAGTCCACTGAAAGCCATCTGTCTTCAGGCAGGTGGTCTGCAAAACACTTCCAGCCATCATGGCTAGCTGAAAAGGGCTCAGCTGCCGCTCAAGTGTTCTGCACCTACCCGCGGCTACACAGAGGGACCTCCAGTTCCCTGTCCAACACCACGCCGATGTCTTCAAGGCGGTTCACTTGCTTGGAGACATTGGACTGGACTACTGGTTGCAGAAGCCATCCGCCGCGTGCCGCTCTCTTCTTCTTCTCTTCTCTTTCCATCTTTATTTCCCCTCTTCCCTCACCCCTACAGACGCTGAGACGTGCTCCCATTTAGGGTAGCAGAAATTGCGTCTTTTCCTTTCCTCAACCTATCCTCCTCCTCCTCTTGCGATGCGCAGCAAGCGTAGCGCGAGAGCGCTGCACGTGCACAGAAGCGAGCGGCAGCGCGACGGAGAGAAGGGAAAACGCGCAACGTGTATTCCCAGTTTCTATTTTTCTGTCAGAGATGGCGCTGCCTGTCAAGAGTCGCAGCGCCACTGAGCGATGCTTTGGGAGCCTATGCGCTTCTTACACCTCCTCCTGAGGGCGATTCGTACCGTGGCCTCCACAATCCGCCATTTCCATTTTCCTGTGCTGCCCTCTGCCGTTCTGGTAGGGAGGTGGAGCTTCGCCGGGTGATCCGAGATAACCGTGCTCTTCCGAACAACACCCTCCGAGATCGGAAGGCGCACGTAGGCCCTACCACATCGTTTTGCGACTTTCCCGCCAGGGCAAGGGCGCGTGCGCCGTGGCACCGTGAAAAAGGCGGATTGGCAACGGCGCGTTGCCGGTGCCAATCGCGGTGGCCACGCTCAGACACTTCCTCGAAGTTCGCTCTCACGGCGTGTGCTACCCAACCGCGCCTATTTACATCTGTTGAATATACTTCTACTTGACTAGGAAACACGTACGATTTAAATTTTTAGTTAGAAGCTTTTTGCTTCGAGAGTTTCTAGGTAGGAATAAATAGTTTGTATGTCGCAAAGTCGTTTACCTTACATTGAATATTGTTTTCCGTATATGCATATCCCCGTACATTTTTCTAGGTCTCGTGAAGGTATGTTAAGCTATGCGAGATACGTAGGAAGTAAAATTTCATACGTCCCTTCACTGTTGATAATGCGGCTCCGCCACATCACTGTCAGCGTGTTTTCTGCATTACCAGCGAGATGGCGCGTAGTCGCCCGGGGGGCGCGCGTGAGCTTATCTCCTGATGCGGGCAGTTTGTACGTCGTCTGCTTTCGCCGGAGAGGTTGCGTTTAGGGTATACAGAGCGCACAAAGGTCACTTCGCTGGCTGCATAGGCCCCGTTAGCGAAAGGAGTGCGCTGTTCAAACACGGTAAAGTAACAACTGTGACACTTGTTAGTTCGCGCTCGTCCTGTGTATACCTGCACGTATGTTTCGTGCGCTTGAACAGCGCGTTAAGTGTCGAGCTGTGAACGTTAGTTCGCGCTCATCCTGTGTGTGCTCTTTTCGTGCGTCCTTTGTTCTTGAGCAGCGCGCTGCACGTTTCGATCTGCGTTTCGAGCTGCCAAACACCAACAGACATTGTGCAGCTCTCGAGAGCTGCACAATGTCTGCTGGTGTTTGGCAGATACAACACGATTTAACGGGGATGCACCCACGTTGACGCTTCGTGGTACATCATTCCAACAACTTACGTCCATGATCATTGATTAAACAAACCCTTGTGGTAGCTCTAGTAGTTCACGGTGAGAGCGTAATCAGAGAAAGCGGTGTTACAGCCAGAAGAGCGTCGCAAATTGGGCGCAGAAACTTGGGCTAATATAAGGTCGCCATACCACGGCGTGTGGGATTGAACACCACCGCCGGACTATAGAGGGAAACGCAACGGGCGTTGTCTCCCCTGTAGCCCGGCCGTGATTTTTCTCGGCGCTAGCGTAAGCGGGGTTACAGCCATAGAGTTTCCTAAAATTAACTAGAGGGGGACTCTGGCGCTGCGATCGCTCAGCCACCATGGGAATGATGGGTGGTACCCAAATTTGCCTAGTCTTCGTGCTTCCGGCTTCGAACGCACTTGTGCCTTTGTTTATTGTTGCGTTTTGGTCCTGTTTCGGATAAAAGAATGGACCGTTGTGAACTTCGTGAGCCTATTTGAATTCGTGAGCCTAAAGAGGTCAAGGTGGTGAAGCGTAACTGCTAAACGTTTGCAGAACTTCGTATTATGGCAAAGCGGATTCAGGCCACACGCAGCCAAAAGAACGAAGACTAGGCAAATTTGTGTACTACCCATGATTCCCATGCTGGCTGAAGCGCCGTGTGTTGCAGCTCACATAGACACTAGCGCCAGAGTTCCCTCTAGTGTATTTATAGGAAACTCTATGGTTACAGCCACTTGTATATTTATGGTAATGAAAAGTCCTAGAACAAGAAAAAAGAAATCTTGTTGGCGCGCGCATAAGTCACCATTTTCGTTAAAATTTTAAAGAAATCATCTTCGAAAAGCCTACGCTAGAAACGGTTACTGGTGTGTATACAGTTACAAAATGCTCATATGTGCAGCGGTCACGCTATCACTTATCTGAGTCTTCGTTCTGATATGCCCCATTTATTTCTACAGACAGACCAACGTAAGAGTGTGCCACATAGTCCGCCTTCGGGGATCGCCTGCCTTTCACGCAAGAAGCTTGTTTGGGGATACCCCCATCGCAGCGACCGCGTGCAGTGTGCGCTCACTGTATACATACTATGTGGCCCCGCAACGGTGGTGTAGTGGTTATGGCACTCGACTGCTGACCCGAAGGTCGCGGGATCGAATCCCGGCCGCGGCGGCTGCATTTTCGATGGAGGCGAAAATGCTTGAGGCCCGTGTACTTAGATTTAGGTGCACGTTAAAGAACCCCAGATGGTCTAAATTTCCGGAGCCCTCCACTACGGCGTCTCTCATAATCATATCGTGGTTTTGGGACGTTAAACCCCAGGTATTATTATTATTACATATTATGTGAACGAATAGCGCCTGTAAACAATTCTTCGCTTTCTTTTCGTCTAAGATTATTATTTAGACTGCGAAAACTTCACTCGGTTCGATATTATTCACATAAATGCCCAGGAGAGCTTCCGCGTGGTGTTTTTCTTAGGGAGCCGACAGCCAATCCTATGAGGAGCGCGCCGGCGTTATTGTACCCAACTAGCAAAAGAAGGGCGTCCGCTAGAGGGCGACTCCGTAAATCCTCGCCCCCCAATGCACGCAAAAGAGAAGAATAATGAGAATGAAGTAGTTTACATGTCAATAAGATGTTTGCAACTATGAAATCTCCTATAGTTGTCAGGAGCGAATGTCACCAGGGAGGGAATTGGCAAGATCTATCGTAAAGTGAAAAAAAAAACAAAACAATTAAAATGTATGAAGCAAGGAAGTATAACAGCGTGAACACACACCCACAAGTGAGACGCCACGGACACACATTGCCCCATAACGAACCAACTCGCCCAAAAAGAAGTATGGATAAACGTATGAGTACGAGCAAAAGCAAGGTTATGCCAGCCGATCAGTGTGTACGCGAGGCGCGCGCATATGCGTCGATCATCTCGTTTCCACGGCTGCTCGCCCCTCTCACGAAGTGCCGGGCCGGTAGTCATGTCGCCCCGCTCTCTGCGGCGCGGCCAACATCAATTCTCTAATATCCACACACGGTGGCGGCGCCGCTGACCATAAGGCGCCGGCGAGGTAGACGGTACATACCTGGCGCCAGGGGTCTTAAAAGAGATTCTCTTCCCACGCTTCGCTCCGCATTTGGGCGTGTAAGCATGCATGCTCTTCTACACCGAGGCAGATCAAGAAGGGTGGTAAGGGGGGAGGAGAAGGGGGGGGCTGCATTCAGGGGGGGGAGATGTCGAACTGAGCGAGTAGGACGAGGGGGGGTTCAAGAGGGGGTTGAGTTATAAGAAGAGGGGCTACGCATTGTGTACGCCTCGATCAGACATCAAGCACGCGTGCGCTCTTTATGAGAGCGTTCGGTGTCCGCCGGCATTGGCTGCATGGAAGCGTTAAAGCCGTCCCTCCGTCGCGTCCTGTGTTATCCTTCAGGTGTATACGATAACTTCCGTGCAGTACGCGCACGGCCTGCAAGCGCGAGTAAGTTGCGTGCAGCGTTGATTAGTTTGGACAATGCGGTTCCGGTGACGACTGTTGCTTGTGGGAGCAGCACCACCAGTGAAGGGAGGAACAAGTGTCGATGCAATGTGTCTGCGCTTGTCGGTATATGTTCGACGGCCCAACGTTCATCTGTTCATCGTGTTCAATATGTTCTTCCGTTAGTCTTGGAGACGCACATGGGCGTCCGGAGGGGCGAGCAAGGAAAAGATCCCCCCCCCCCCACCTTTCGGAATTTCGGCTAATATTTTTCTATGCAGTAGCAATAAGCTACACAGCTCGATTAGTACTCACAGGTCCCGCATATCCGCGTGAAACAGCCTTCAGTATTGCCAGCACACTTTGCACGTTACACACTACTGACTAATTTTGCTGGTCATGACCCGGCAGTGAAAGAAAGGCGGCCCGCGCTTGATGCCCCCCCCCCCCCCCGCGGATGCACCCCCCTGAAAGAAGTTCTGCGGGACACTCTTCGATACGCATTCGTCAACGCTTTTAGAACAACTGATACTGGACCAGTATCGATGGATGAAGTCCGAATGGAATCAGAAATCAGAAAATTTTATTATTTCCATAAAATCAAGTTATTGCATCTCAGTATACAGAAGGAGGCCCCGGAGCCGGAGACTGAATTGGGACCTCCTGTACATGGTAAACATGAAAAAAAAAAAAAAAAAAAAAAAAAAAAAAAAGACTTTAGCAACGACAGGAATGAAGAAAAGATGCAATTTGCATTTTAAGAGCAGTGGTCATGTACATTTCAAATACATAATATAAGAAACAAGAACACATGTGATACACTTGAAAATAGAGAGAAGAAAAGGTTTTCACAATATGCTATATTAAAAAGTACAAAAGTATGCTTTAGGGGCCGTGTAAAAGAAACGTTATGTGGTGTTATATTGATTGATAAGGAACTTTTTTAATTCTTTGACAAATGAGCTTAGAGTCATTGATTTCAAGACAGACGGCAGTGAATTCCATTTGGAAAATGCGCTATAATGAGCGGTTTGTTTACCGTAGTTAGTTCGGATTTTCGGCAAGATCAAGTTTTTGTGTAAAGCAAATCTATAGTGTTCCTAGGGTTGAAGAAGTGAAGAAGATGGTATGACGGAAATGGGACATCTATTATGGACCACAAGAGAAGCAGCTCGAGCTGTGTATTAAGGCGAAAGCCTTAGATGGCTCATCTATATAACGCGAAGACTGACCGTCGACGTCATCACGAGTGAAGAAAAAATCATCACGTGATGACGTCGAAGGTCGCCAAAACTTGTGACGTCATCAGACGACATCGTCATCGTCGCTTGGTCTAAAAGTGGGCCGATCCCTCCCGGAGGCTGTGCAAAACCACGTTGGGTGCAGAAAGCTTTGAGGGCGGGAGAGGGGTCAAGTACAATTCAATTCAATTCAATGTTTATTTGTCTTTCAAAGAAAGAGAAAGAGAGGAGCTGTCACAAAAAGCTACTGCATGAGCAGCTTGACGAGGTGACAGCCCCGAGAATGAGAGAGAGAGGAACGAAGGAGAAAGGCAGGGAGGTTAACCAAGCTAAGCTCGGTTGGCTACCCTACACGTGGGGTGGGGGAAAGGGGGGAATAATAGATAAGATAGAGAAGAAAGAAAGAAAAAAGGAACGGAAATGAGCAGTCAGTGATAACACACACAACGTAAACACGCGCTGGTGATTCGCAGACGCTCGCGAAGTCCGGTCGCCTTCAGGTAGCTCAGTAGGGCTTTCGCCTTAGAGCAGTCTTAGTCCAAATGCATTAAGTGACCGTGTAAGATTTTTATGCAGCTGAGCAACCGAATAATATGTCGGCATCGTAACACCTCGGTTGCAGCTCGTGCAGCGCTGAACAGTTGTATGCAGCAGCCCCGTGTATGTATACGGATATGTCTCGCCGCATTGCACCGCCGGCTGGCGGCGCTAGGGGGCAAGCCGAGAAGATCGCGCATTAGCGAGACTGATTGCGTTGGTGGGCGGGGCGTAGCGTCGGCGGCGGCGGCGGTAGTGCTTCCGGCAAAATGGACGATGCCACGCAATACCGGCGCTGGCGCAAAGAAGCAGTGTTCACACACACTCGCCGAGGGGTTGGGCATTGGCGCCGGAGTGGCGGCGACGGCGGCGGCACACCAAGAGGTCGACCCCTGCGTATACGTTGTTGTTTTACCTTGCCGCCGACAGAGGCGCTGCGCGCCGCTGAATGTGCCGGGAGAGGATGCGGGAACAAGTGTTCTCGTCGTCGTCGTCATAACCTGCCCCCCCCCCCCCCCCCTTTGAAACAACGATAACGTGTGCGTGCGGATGTTAGATCAGCAGCATTAGATCTCATCAGACGCAAAAAAAAAAAAAGCCTGCATGTAGAGAACAAGTACGAGTTTGCGCGCAGCTCCTCCCATTTTTTTCCCCCTCTACATCACAAGGCAGCGCTGCGAACCTGTAGCAGACGATAATGCAACGTGCGTATCAATAATATCGTCTGCTCGCTGCGTGCAACCATTTGTCTTGGCCTGGCTCCGAGTCGTCGTACAAGCCGACGCAAGCCTGCATGTCAGAGCGGGACGTGAAAGAAGTTCCGTGGAGCGGAGATTGGTTGGTGTTGGGGGGTAAAAAAGGGGAAGGGTGTGTAATATTCGAGAGGCAGCAGTATATGGTGCAGTTCGTTGTCTACGCGTTCAGCAGCATTGTTGAGATCAGGTGAGCGACGATCCCTCAACAGAAAGAAGTGCTGTAAAGTTCGAGGGGGGGGGGGCACTCCCCCCCTCCCCCCGACTGGTCCACTGGAGGAGGTCTCGCCCCTAATGCTTGACGCATACCCTAGCAGCCATAATTAGCGGATGCAATTTATTTCAGACGTGTAGCATAACGCTGAGATCAACCTTGCACAGACTTCCGAATTTTCATGGCAACAATGACAATTTAACTTTTAATTTTTGTGTGTGAGAGAGAAAGAATTTGTTGGAAGGCAGAGAGGTCGGCCTGAGCTAGAGCTCATGCCTTCTACTCTGCACAGGGGAGAAGGGAAAGGGGAAAGCAAGAGTGATGAAGGGTTACGATGGGGAGAGGAAAAAAGTAATGGCTATATACAATAACCACGTAACACAATGGTTTCGCTACAGCCTAGTGTTCACTCCTCTGCTTTTAAGAAAATCTATAACTGCCCTTGTAGCAGCTGTTGACACTGTCTGATTGGACATTGCTGGCTGTGTTGTCCGGGCGAAGGAAATGATGAAGTCACTGTCATCGCCGAAACTTGCGCATGATTTGCTATAGCGCGATCCACACCCGACATGAATATATTACTCGAAAACAGGTGCCACTTTCGAACGAATGCGTTCACCCGACTTTTGAGTACGTGGAGTACCCTCCCAGGTAACAAACATACCTTTCAGGCAAAAAGCACAAGTTTTCACAGAAGCGTACCAACTAGCCCCTATTGCTTCTATTGCAGTCTTATTAGTTGAAAGAAGGCCTCGGCAGTAACACCGCATATGTTCTTGAAGGATATTTCAGCATTGAATTCGGTTACGCAGTGTTTTACCGACAACATTAGCTTGTCATGTGGAATAGAGTAAGACAAGGCCTGCTACGTCGAAGTTGGTCGCAGACACTAGGACCAGTATTTCGATAAAGCTATTATTCGGTTACATGTCCAGATCCTGTGATGACCCAGGCAGCACACCGACATTGGACCGATCTTGGGCCAACGTCGGCAAACATTGGCAGCAACATTGGTCCGACGTCGGCAAATTACGCTCGCGCAACTTTCACCTACATCGGCCTCATGTCGGCTAGCCGACGTTGTGCAGAAGGACTTGGTTCTTAGGCTATAGTTGGTGTTTGCTAATGGTCATGGTGTAGCGCAAGGGCACATAACAATGACATACTTACGACTTTATTGGAAAAAGTTATGAAATACAGAGTATATACTGCTCCAAAACGCGCAGGCGCGAAAAGCGACATCCGGCAGGCTACAGGGGGGCGCTAGGCAGAGATAACACATCAACAGTGTGACTGAAAAAAAACACATGTTCTGCGGCAAACAAGACAACAGACGTCTGACTTACACAATCACTACCCTTTTCTTTGATAAAAAAAACGCTTCTGAAAGCTCAAGTGTCGTTTTATCTTTACTCCTACCCACGATCTTGATATCGTGAAACCTTGCAGCACATGCGCAGGCTTTGCGATGCGCAGAAAGATGCGCATTCACGTCCTTGGTCGAATTATTCGCGTGCTACTTCGTGCGTTTTGCTTTTGGCAACAAAGGAAATGCTAGGTCCTTCTTCCTCATCCCTTAGCAACGGAGGCGCATCAGAACAACGTCATTGAGGAGGTCGTGTGAATGTGTTCGTCTGCACGGCTATGTGCAGCACTTAACTATAAGCGCTCCCCTACTTACCATACACTGCGTACCCGAGCGGCACCATTTGTTTCAAAACGTTCTGTTTTATTGAAAGCCACTTAGCTGTCGCGATGCCCACGTTTTCACAGTGCGCACGGTGCACGCTTTTAAATGGGGCAGTGAGTGATCCGAGGCGCACGTGCCACGGCGTTTCCATCAAGCGGCCTGCGCACGTGCGTGGTAGACGAGATAATACGGCGCAGTAGACAGACACGGCGCGGCGCCGTGGTTCGACGGCTACTCTCTCTCTATCTCGCTCACGTCATCGCTAACACGCATTTGCAGCTGATGCGATCTCTTTTTCCCGCGCGCCGCGACGCCAACCCCAGACTGGCGCCATCAAGCACATCACCCGTGCCTCGCTGACGACTCCGGTGATGGCGGCCTTCGCTGGCGTAATGAAGAAGGTCTGCGATTAGATCGGTGCAGCCTCCCAGCTTACGTCTTCATTTTGAGGCAGCAGGCAAGCTGTAGATGTTAACTCGCTCTTGCATCCCGGACTAGGGGCGCCCCTCCGGAGCTACCTTCTAAATAAAGACGTCCGGTTCTTTCTCTTGCCACCTGATTGAGCCGTGATGTCCCACAGTCCGACTGGTATCCCAAAGGCAACGACTTCGTAAACGAATTCAAATTGCGGTGTTTAAAGGGGCATTAAGTTTCCCCCGTCTGCGCCGTTTACGATTGCGCACAGCCTGTAGACACCTTGCTTTTTTCTACTGTGTTGAAAAGGAAAGACAACCCCCAATAAATGTTTCTTTTTCGGCTCCAACTGCGCCTATACTGTGACACCCCGGATGCTTTTATAGCATTTGCTCGTAGACATGGACAAGTTGAGTCGTTCGGACGTATATGTGGTCTTTATATTACGACCCTTTAAAGGTACGCGCACAGCGATCATGCGCCTGTAAACGTACGGATGTGACTCAACGGTCTCACTGTGTTTCCCGGTGTTATGGCGATCTAATTACCTCATCCGTAGATTTTACGAACTCTAAAGCTTAGTTGTATTTCGCGTTCTGATGTCGGGGGGTTGCAATGTGCGTGGTTGTTGGTGAATAATCTGTGCAGCTTTGATCTAAAGAAACCAACAGACAATGAATCTAAGGGACCTATAAGGGACATTACTTATATGTTTTAAATGTAGTGTTGTAATTATGACATAAGTGGTTAAAAAAATTAAAGTGGATGAAAAGTCAACTTGCCGCAGGTATAGGGGCCGGACCTACAGCCTTCCGATGACGAGTGCGATGATCTACCACTTGATACCCAGCCGCCGTAGCTTAATTGCAAGAGCCGGTCCATATATGCCTGTGGCATATATGGCAATACATATATTGCATTGCCATATAATCCCAGATTATATGGCAATGCAAGAGCCGGTCCATATATGCCTGCGGCAAGTTGATTTTTCATCCACTTTAATGCCTTTGCGTTTATGTCATAATTACTATACTACAGTTAAAACATGCCAGCAATGTCCCTGTCAGTTGGTTTTATCAAGTTGTGTCCAACAAAAGATACGAACCCTCGATTCATCATCCCCCTTTCGTTTGTACAGCTTTGACGTATAGCGCGAAACGACGCGAGGACTCGAGAAGGCACACGAGGACACCACACGGCGCTATAATTTCAGGGCTATATAATGCAAGGGCTTTAACGATAGCGCTAATGTCAGGGCTATATACTTTAAGTGAGTGAACATTCGCGTGCTACGCTCGCGGCGGAGATCTTATATGGCACTTGTACGTGAACGCTGTTCGGTAATATCTCGCCGGATTCAAACGTGGTGACGAGTGTAGGGGCCTTCCTTATAACTGGTTAACTACCGTACTTACCAGCGTACTACGAGCGCTAACTAATCTCGTTCACACGGTGTTATAAAACAGCGTGGATTGTCGATCAAGTCATCTCAGTCGAGTTTTTAAGCTGTCTATACCAGTTTTTAACTGCGCTTAAGAAGTCGTTATAGTCCGTATATTCTAACTAGTTCGAGCAACCACCATGCCCACAGGCGTGCGCATTCCCCCCCCCCCCCCCCCTTATCCCGGAGCTCCTATAAGGGGGGGCTGCGGTGACGCAAACACAGATGTTGTGTGTCTGGGCGATCGCTCTATGGAAACCCAACGTACTCCTTTGACCATGATTAGGGGAGGGAGGCGGCCACTCTCTGACGTGACCTAGTTGCGCTCGCATGGTTAATTAACAGAAAAAAAAACTATTCGAAGAGGAAAACACACAGACATTTGCCTACGCGAGGTTTGTGCGTAAAGGTATAACTGCTCGTACAATATTTAAGTGTTCGCAGAACATTGGTACGCTGACAAAACGAACGTGACGCCTCTATGTCGTTCCTTCTGGTAGCCTTTTCCCACATGACTCGAAAGTGTCGCAGGAAAGCAAGCTTCGCGGGCAGTAATGTGTTGTGGAAGACGAGGGCTCGAGACAACAAGTGGATCTATCGACTTGAGAAGCCTTGAGCCCTCGCTTTACATGACATACAGTGAGAGCGTTGAAATACTAATGCAATATTTATGCATTATAATATTTTTACTAATACAATACTGCAATGCAATGCAATATTTAGGTCAGCCGCGGTGGTGTAGCGGTTAGGGTGCTCGGCTGCTGACCCGAAGGTCGCGGGTTCGATCCCGGCCGCGGCGGTCGCATTTCGATGGAGGCGAAATGGTGGAGGCCCGTGTACTGTGCGATGTCAGTGCACGTTAGAGAACACCAGATGGGCCAAATTTCCGGAGCCCTTCACTACGGCGTCTCTCATAATCATATCGTGGTTTTGGGACGTTAAACCCCACATATTATTAATGCACTATTTACGATAAAAACAATACAATATTTACACATTGTCTGATGATAAATCATTCCCGAGCACGTCAAAATAAAGCACTAAACGCTAAGCACTAAACAGGTTAGCAGCGCGAAGCATAGACGTGCGGAAGTACGGGCAATGAAAAACTGAGGAAGCGAATAAAACAATGAACACGAAGTTTACGTCCACCATTAACGTAAACCACGTCGCGCACATCGCTACTTCTTTTCAGAGCACTTCGTATGCTGGCGAGGGATGGACGGAGCAGCTCGGGGCACCTGTCCACTGCAGACATCCGGAAATACAGGCATGGAGAGGTTTGCTTTGTTAACGAAAAATATTGGGCTATTTTATGGGAAATATTTACTTGCGTCTGAGGGTATATTCGGACGCGGTTTGGCGTTTTTACTGCGTCGTTACAGAGTCGAGAGAATGGAGTTAGCGAAGAAGCACACACGCGGAAGTTCTTCAGGTGTATACACTCTAAGAAAAAGAGGAGATCATCTGTTACTCTTCTTCTGCCGAGTCCCGACTTGCCACGTATACAAGCTCTTTTTAAATATTAGGTAAACTCGAACTGCGCTTGGGAGGAGACATCAGAAGCAGGACAGGACGAACGCAGACTGGCAACTGATTGATTGAAACCACACAAACTGCCTTCCTGGAACAATGCGCTTGCACATTGTTCCAGGAGGGCAGTATATGTGGTAAGTCAGTACTGGTTGAAATAGTGTAGCTACGTATAATCCAATTCCAGTTTTGTGTATCTGTTCGATTAAAGTAAAATATGGACCGACAAACTGGCCAGACACCACGAGACCTTAAAGGAGTACTGACACGAATTTTTAAGAATTTTCGGATTGTTGCTCTAAATGAAAGTACTAGTGTCGAGAAACCTATAAAGAGTGTCGTAGTGCATGGGAATGCATTGGATATATTTTTAATACCGCTACCATAAAACAGCAATTTCGGTTTCATTATCCGGGGGGGGCGGCTTCTTAGTGACGTATCAGAGCAGTGTGACGGCACGGGAAGACAGCAACTGGCGACGTACTAACGGAAAATCTGTCATCTGCTCGTGGTGCACGTAAACAACGATGAGTTAATTGCCGTCCAGTGATCCTGACAGTGATTTCTGCGATTTAGGCTGCACGACGGGCGCAGAGCTCGCGAACTCAGAACTGACTTGACTCGTCGGGATAATGTCCATTGCAGTGGAGCTGGCTTGCATATGCTCAGCGACGAAAACTTTAAAATCAAAATAAAATATTTTATACGTGTTGTCTGACTCCGCTGTGTGGAGAGCGTTAACACTGCTTACCAAGGGAATGGAAAATGTCCCTTTTGCGATGTTCCTAAATCATGTCAGTATTCCTTTAAGTAGAGGCGGCCAAGGAATCCATCTCGTAAAGATTTGTAAAAAAAATAAAAAATAAAAAAAAAGGATTCGAGAAAGAGACGCAGGCTTTAGTCGTCCGCGCTTCGCCACACGCCAGAATCAGCGTTCACCGCAACTTGCGCGTGTGTATTTATGCCACGCATACTATATACATATATACAGCATATATGTATTTATGCCACGCATACTATATACATATATACAGCACATATGCATTTACACACGCATATATACACGTATACAGCGCGCCCGCGACCTTTTATACCCCTCGATGGCGAACGAGCGAAGGAGGGAGGACAAGGCAAATAGGGTATAGCGGCCACACAATAAGTCCCACGAATAGCGGGGTCGGGATCATGCGACACTATAGATGGCGCCACCGCCGATCTCGGAGGGAATACAAGAATGCCACTACTCTATTGTTCCGCAATGAGGAGGAGGAGAAGGGAAGGCTTCAAGGTTCCACAAGGCCTGCTTTCCGAGACGCTGTCTCCCCGACGCCAGCGCCCCTAGCGGTAACATCGAACAGCGACGCACACATAAAAAGAAAGCGACCGCCGTCTCGACCTCTTAACAAGAGCTATTGTAGTCTTCTCGCCTATAGGAAAGCAGTGTAAGGGGGAGGGGGGGGCTACTGGTAGCACAAGAGTACAACAAACAAGATGTGGGGAATGAGGGGGGATTGGGGGGAGGGGGTGTTACAGGTAGCACAAGAGTACAAACAAGATGTCTGGTGGGAGAAGGGGGGCCAGACGGTATGGACCTCCCTGTGGGGTCATCACGGCGACAACCGCGACCTCCTAAACCCCCCCGTCGCCGCCCCCCACTTGTTCCCCCCCCTACACGCGTACAAACCGCACAGTACAATCTAGGTAGCGTTGTCGTATACCATCTCCCCTCCGTCCAGCGCCATTTTATTATGTCTTTTTTTGTGTGTAGTCTGTGACGCAGCAGCGGTAAAGAGCCTATAGCAACGTAAAGACTCGTTGAGTTTTGCCTGTGTATACGTGTATGAGACCTTGGAACGACCACGGTGTCACCGACCGCATTGGCCCGAGGCTCAACCGCTTTGGAGGGAAAAGAATGCAATAGATGACAATGAAAGACGGGCCTGGCTATCACTTTCTTCTTTATAGTGCCGGTATATATCTCGGAAAGGCGGCAGTATCTGCGGACGTACCGCATAATACACGCATTGCTTCTCGATATAGCGTTGTTCCGTGAAGGTCCACGCGTACATTTGTACCTCTGCAAACGTATGTATCACCACGAAAACGATGAGAAGTGAGGAATGGAATGTTATAGGCAAAACAAATAAATGAAGACAGCTTCGCACTAGTGGCGCCAAGCCTCAAAGAACAGCAAAGCTGGGCGGCCTTCCTTGTTTCGCTTTATTTCGCTCTTTCTTTCTTTCGCCCTCTCTTTTTCTTTCTTGTGTCTCTTCCTCTCTGTGTCTGTTTCTGTGACTTTCTATCTTTTTTCTATTTCTTCCCTTTCTTTCTCTCTAATTCTCTCTTTCTTTCTGTAGCTTTCTCTCTCTCTGTACTCGTTCTCTCGCCCATCCGAGTTATTGCATCCCACGCCGGACAAATCGGTGCATTGGGAGAGCGCCCGCCGGTCGCGCGTGTGTTCGGGGAGCACAGCAGAACGGGAAGAAGACGAAGAGAGCGAATTTTCTATCTATGACAGCCAACCTCGAGCTTAACGCATGCGCTGTAATATTCTCGCGGCTACATGTTCGTTGTGGACTCGTGCACAACCGCAAAACGACAACCAAATTTCGAACTCTGGCTTCCTTAAAGGCCCTTTAAAAATAGTGTCGCACTCTTTTCTTGCCTTGTTGAAGAACTTTATTCTTGCGCTATGAAGAAATTAGTCAGCGAACACAGTGAAAGCAATGCGGGAGGAAACGTTCACACGTACGCACGAATATTCTGACCCAGAACAATTTAGTGCAATGTGTAAATTCTGTGGCAGCCGCGCTGACCTGTTTCACATGGTTTGGGCCTGCCAGTCTAATAGAAGCATCGCGCAACCTACGCAGCCAACGTGGGAGGGGTGGGAGGAGGCTTTGTCGAGCCCAGCTCTCGAGGGCCAGCGGAGTCTCGTGGAGCGGGCGCGAATTGCAGCTCAATCCAACGGAGTCCCGGAATAGGGACCCGCCCAGTCCTCTCTTAAACTTCATTTTTTCAATAAATGTTCTATTCATTCATTCATTCCAAACGCGGCCTATGATATTCGACATTCTAGTCATGGCGCCGGTAGGGCCTTCGGTGCCAGCGCCGCCTCCCGTCGTGAGGTTGTTGACAGTGTCACCCATTGGCCGCGCCGCCGCCATAGTGCGTCGGGCACAAATATGTTTAAAAATCTGTTTTTTTTAAGCTCCTTGGTCGGACTACTTGGGCGCTGGCGCACGTGGTGCTGCCACTGAATAACGGCTAGGTGGGCGAGTTTGTTTTGGTTCACACTGATGTATTACGGCAGCGCCGTAACGAATACAAAGGACAAGATGAAGGCAAGACATGCGTACTCACAACTAAACTTTTTTAGGAGGAGGAGGAGGAGCGAAGCTCCTTAGGCCCGCCCTCCCCCCCCCCGCCGTCGCCGCTCCCTGCAACATAGATGCGCCGCCGGCGCAAAAAAGACAATGAAACGCCGCTCGTGCCAAACGCCGAGCAGTTTGGTTGTAGCGCACCATAAATTCGACGTTAAACAAAAGAAGCAAGCTCTGTGCACAACTGGTTATAATGGTCGTCTTCCCTTTCACCATCTTTATCGTGGATTGTGAAATGACAACCATCATTCTAGCGCAGTACGGGCGCTTTGTCAAAGGTAGTAGCAGACGCTCTCCCCACCCAGCGCCGGCTAAAAAAAAAATAAATAAATAAATAAATAAAAGCGCGCGGCGTTCGGCGCGCGGTAAAACGGTAAAACAAGGGCGGACGGCGCAAAAACAGTTAGCGTGAATAAAAGACAGTAAAATTCACCGAAAAACCATGTTTGTTCATATATAAAAACCGTACATAGTCGTTTGCGTCCTATTTCTAAGGAGCCTCGCTCATCGATTGTATTCGTACAAGGAACAACTGATAGTTTTTCTGTTTCTTACTGCTGTTTTTTTTTTAAACACGCTCTTTATATGCAGTCAGCATCGTCACGCAAAAAGAAAATTGTCACAGAGCGTGCGAAGCAAACCACATCACGATGATAACAGCAGGATGCACATGCCCTGGATATAAACAAACACAGCTATGAAGACACTATGAAATGGCATTTTAATACACATGTGTTGATGAGGTGCTCAAGTTCTTGTTTTGAGAGGGTTACAGATGCTTGGCTGACGCATTTGTCTTTTAATCTGGTGATGTGAAATGCTTCAATTAATTTATTATATTGTGATGTCGTGGAAGGACAGTGGTATCAACAAAACGGGGATTACATGCACACGAAAGACAATGATTGGCCAAACGATAGGTGGTGGCATTAGAGGAGGAGAGCGAGCGTCGGTGTTCTTGTAGCCTTGTGTTGATGCACCTGCCGCTCTGACCGACGTATATATATTGCCACACGATAAAGGTATCATGCATGTACACACACCCTCGCTTGCAAGACACAAACTTATTCACATGTTTAGTTTTACATCCAGATTTTAGAGATGGACCTGATTTTTTTTTACTATAAGCGTACAAATTCTTCTGGGTGTCTGAGGGGCAGAAAAAACTGTGTCAACCTGGTATCTGCTGGAAACGGTTTTTTAAACCATGAGAAAAGCGATGCAAATTAAGTCAAAACGGAGAATTTGCTAACGCGGGTTTTGCCCATCGTCACAAGCTCCCGCGCGATCCTTTTTAACCCATTTGATGAGCTTGTTACATGCTGTGATTATCACAGAATTGTCCTATCCTGCCTTCTTCAACCTGAGAGAGAGAGAGAGAAATAGATAAAGGAAAAGACAGGGAGGTTAACCTGGTAGAAGAACCGGTTTGCTACCCAAGCTGGCTGCTGAAGCTGTATGTAACTTGATGTCGGCATGACTTAATAAGCGAAGAGCGCAAGGGAGAAAATACAATGCCGTTCTTGATAATATTAGAACGTGCTGAATGAGCGTGCAGCAGTGGCTTACTTGATCTTGGGTGGTGTTTCCAACATGCGTGCTGTGAAGTAAACGTAAGGCGTAAATCCAGATATTGGAGTTGTTGCTGCTCCATTAAATCGCTAGTGAACCGTAGTGCGAGGTCACATTCGTTAAAGAATTCTACAATCTCTTCAGTTGTCTGACAATAACCGTGGTCTTTATTAAAAATCACCAGGTAGTCGTCTACATACCTAAGACATAGCGTATACTACCGTACTTCATAGACATAGCGTATACTTCACATGTGCCTGTGTGAACAGTGTGAAGGCGAAACCGGCGCCAGAACAGCGCGAAACGCAAGGAATGCTGGCTGCTTCCGGAAGCGGAAGTGAGCTAGGGCCCGTGTCATTTGCTCTGGCTGTAGCGCCTTTGTTCTATTTGCAGATTTTCCCTTGGGTTCACCTCCGCCGGAGCGGCGTTCTCCGGCGCAGAGCTCGTCGGCTTTTCCGAATCTGCCATTGAAATTCGCCATTAAACAAATGTCCCGGTGATTTAGGGTATACGATGAGGTGGTGGTGGTGATTGTGATCTCGCAGCAGACAGTGTAGAGTTCGACGCACTCTATCTAGAACACAAGAGGACGCTTTAGAGTGTTTAGAATAAGTTTATTCCAACTATGTACGTGAACATTTGAATAAGTTTCTATTCAACAAGGACAGTAGAAGTAAGGTTCCAACAACTGTCAAACGGTAAATGCTAACCCGCAATGCGGTAACGGAGTTGCAACATGTCATTCTAAAGCCACCATTGCAGTTCGTGGTATCGACTTCAATCTCACCGAATAATTTTCATCGATTTTTGCAGAGCAAAGTGGTTCACCTAAATTGCTCCGCTGCTTCGTTCGCAGCAGCATACCTTTTAATCTAACATTATCCTTGTCGCGTTTCTTTCTTTGTTTTGCTCGTTATCTTTTGATAGTACTGTAGCCATTGTTACCCGCCGCGGTGGTATTGTGCTTGCGATGCTCTACTGCTGACCCGATAGTCGCGGACATTTTAAGGCGAGAGCCTTAATTGAACGGCTCATACTCGCCTCCGTCCGTCCGTCCGTGCCCTGGAACGGTGCCAGCGGTGGCCTCTCCCCCCAACACTCTCTCAGCAGTCACGCGATAGCACAGCGTCTCGTTGCAGCAGTCGAGTTAGTCGGATGGCTCCCACGCGCACGCGTCTCCCCTGTAGCCCGGCCACTATCCACCCACTCATGCAAGAAGGGAGACGCGCGCATCGCGTTCCATTCAGACCGACCCCGTCTCAATGGGCACAGGCTTTCGCCTAACACACTTTGGAATTTACAAAGTGTCCTTCAATTTTTTTTATCGCCATGGCTATACAGTGGTCGCGGGGTCGAATCCCGCCGCGACGGAAACTTTTTCGTGACATCGAGAACCTTCGGCGCACTTCAGACCGGTGATCTTCCCGTACCGGCAAAAGTTCGCCTTGCTGGTTTTCGGTCTAAAACTTGAACTGCCTGGCCTAATTTATAGGTTTTCACCGACTGTACGAACGTTGAGAGAGCAGTGAGATGTACTACTCCATGTGTCTGGAGCAGTACGCTGTCCAGGACTGCCAAATAATTCGCAATTAGGGAGGTCAACTGTCAACAGGTTCAAGTGCGCACGCGCTTGCAATACACGAGTTCCGTCATGCATTCTAAAGCCGCCACTGCAGCTCTAGGTATTGATTTAAAGTTCGCCAAATACTTTTTTTTTGGTCAATATTCGCAAGGTAATGAAGTTAACCTGAACTTTCGTGGCATTTCATTCGCTGCGCATGTCTTTTAACCTAACACTGATCCCCCCTTGTCGCGTTTCTCTGTTCGCTTTGCTCTACATCTTTTGACGGCATAACCAAGGTTGCCCGTCGCGGTTGTCTAGTGGTCATGGCGCTCGACTGCTAAACCGAAGGTCGCGTGATCGAATCCCGGCCGCGGCGGGTGACGTAAAGCTTTTCTTTCATTCTGTCGCATTGCGCAATTCTCCCTCCTAACTTCTTTTTAGGGGGCGCAAAGCACCTTAGGCCCTCGGCTTGTCGGCGTGTCATGTCGTCGTCACGGTCCATCGTAAACGGGTATGCGCCACAAACATTGGGTTTATCCCACAACTCGCCACCGGTCCATACTATGCATATTGTGAGTTAAAGGTTCGTCGGTACTGCATAAAACATAATGTTTGGCTTAGCAGCGGTATCAGAATCCCTGTCAAAATTTACCGAGGCGCTCAAGTTTCTTATCCAAAACCAGAGACACAGACGTGCATCTCTACGGTAGAGTTATCTATTTGGAAACGCCACTTCTTGAAGCATATCTGCAAAGTGATGGTGCATTAGTGAACTGGTGGTGAGTGAAGCAGTAAAGAGTAAAGGTTTTGCTGTGGGAAACACCGGCGCACACTGCATGCTTCGCCCCTCTCCACGTTTCACGTTAGTGGAGCTGAAACATCCTTCCCTACATGACCCTTAGCCACAATTTTTTTTCCTTTTTACTCAGGGCTGTAAGACTGTCCATCGCCTAACGGAATCGGCTGCTGCTGACAGTCAACTCCATTTCCAGTCGTAGTCTTCGTTGATTTTTTTGTAGGCTTCATCGGGGAAGCTGCAAGAAATATCACCTGCCAAGAAGTACTCAATCATTTCTCACGCTTTCCCTTCCAATTTCGCTACAAGACGATAGGTATATTTTGTTATTATTTTGCGTATGTAGACCACTCGCGACAGCGTGGCTTTTCCTGCACAGGTAAACCGCACCGATCTGACGTGCCCTACAGTTCTTCCGTTCTCCCGCCTCGTCAAATACAAACGCAGTAACTAACCAACGAACTAACTAGCTAACAAGTAAAAGGACGAGGAAGCGATTGGGGGCAACAGAATTCCAATTGCTTCCTTTTCGTTTGCCTAATCCGCCTCAAAAACGTCGGCAGTTAAAAAGAAAAAAATCGTCTCAGCCGTTCTGTTGCTAAGGCGGTTCGGTATTGTAGACAGTGTACGCACTCTGTGCTGCCGCTGTATCGAGAGGGCTCTCTCTGAGACCAAAAAAGTGCGCGTACGTTCAAATAAGCAGAAGCAAATGTCCGGTGAGATTTTTTTTTCTTTCTTTCTTGTTGAACGAAGCACTATATTAGAGGATGTGACGATCACTTTTACGCTGGTACTGCAGTACTCGAAGTTATCTGCATCGTGAAAGCGCGAAGCTCCATCGCATCAGGTCAATGAATTGGCGCAGAAGGGAAGCATTGTCGCCTGTGCTGCACTCAACTAATCCGGGGCCGTCCAGGAAGGAACTCGGTAAATGAAGCGAGAGAGGGAAAGGGAAGCATCTACAAAAAAGCTCGACAGAAATGACCGCGAAATAAACGCGTCACAACAACAACAACAACAAAAGGAGAGATGCTCGCAGGTACGCCTGCTTGTGGAACGCAGTAACATACATACAAGGGGGCCAGGAACCCCCCCCTCCCCCCCGTGCCCCTCCTTCCTTGACAAGCATAGAATCATCAAGAGATACACATAGCGATGGAGGGAGAGGGGTTCAAGAGAAGGTAATAGTGGATGGAGGAGGTGTGCGACTGATCCCCCGCTGTGAGGAGGGAGGCCGAGGGAGGGTTGGCGCGCAAGAAAGCGTTTTTGATTTGCAACGGGGTTTTGAACGGCTCGTGGGAGACGGCGGGCCGCGCCGCGCCAAGGTAGACGACGCCATTTGGCCGACTGGCGCCAAGTGAACTTGAACGTCGGCGGCGACTTCGCCACGCCCTCTCGGAGAGGGCGCCACGCGACCCCTCTCCTTCGGGGCGCCGCGATGGTATTGGTTGATCCATGGGCGAGCAGACGACGCCGAGCAGACGACGAGACGCGCCGTGCTTTTGCCGCGTCGTCTGCTCCATTTGATTCCGAGTGCTCGCCGTGTGTTGGCCGGCCTACTTTTTGAGCAAGCTGCTGTTCAAGAAGATGAGATGATGATGCTCCCTGCCTAGCTTCGCTTTTAGTTGGCCCTCTACTCGACAATCAGCTCACCTTGGTGTCGTTTCTGACGAAGATTTCTTTCTGATTGCTCGATATTATTTTGTTTGTGACGTGCGTTAACTTGGAGCGACGACATTGACTACTGGATTGATCACTTTGTGTGCTCGGGCCGTAGTGGGAAAGCTGCGTGGCACTAGGATCCAAAGCATAAAATGTGAAACTCCCAGAATACCACTGAGGCATCATCCGACTCAACTTCTGTGGTGAGTGATTTTGAGGTCTATTTTTTCTGCTATTTATTTCTCAGGTGAAAAAAGACTCTGCTCTTCCGTAACATTTGCTGGCAGGCTTGTTGGTGAAGCATAGCTCATAGGTATGACGGCACAAACGAAACAAGAAACCAAAAAGACACGGGACAAAGTGCTGACACAGGACAGTGGACACAGGACAGTGTCCGGTGTCCTCTGTCTGCACTCTGTGTCTTCTTGGTGTCTTGATATGTTTTCGCTGTTATACCTATGATCTCTTGTTTTCTCACAACCCTATGGTGTATACCTGCCATTTTACGCAGATGCAGTGTAATTCCCTTAAGAGACCCACAAAGCGGTAAACCGGAGTTACTCAAGTCACCGTGTTATTATCATTATTGTTTGCAACTTAAACTGTGTCCTGTCTTGTAGTCAGCATGGTTCTCCGCAGTGCGTATTCTGAAGCGGCTTCAGCTGTGGCCTCACCGAACTACGTGTTTTGACGGTTTGGCTCGAATGATCCTAGTGTACAGTTCGTAAAGTCAGCATTAAAAGAAAAAGCTGAATATTCCGGCCGCTTCGGCAGGCAATAGTCAACTTACCGTATTTGCTCGAATGTAACGCGAGTTTTTTTTTTCCTCACATTTTTGCTACCTAAAGGCGACCCTCACGTTATAATTAGGTATTGTACGTCGGGTATCAATCAATCAATCAATCAATCAATCAATCAATCAATCAATCAATCAATCAATCAATTCATCAATCATTCAATCAAGTTTATTAACATAGATTCAACTTACAATGCATAAATCAAGGTGATACATTTTCAGGAGGACGTCAGAACTGAGAACTACGGGATGCGCTCCTACGAGAATCGCATAAAAATAATTTAGTAATCAAGGTAAGCAGCCTGACAACACGATGCAGCAATCATTAATAATTCAACCAGCCCCGTTTCGCGGACACTGATAAAACGGTGAAGCAGACGAAGCTGGTGGCCTTTCCTTCGTCAGGCTATCGCATTCCTAGCAAGTCTTTTTAGATATGTCGTGAGATTCACCCAATGTCTGTGGCACATACTCGTTGTGATCAGTGTTACCACGGCCCCGGACATGAAAGCCTTGACTAAGAACAGCTTCGCTGTTAGAAACTGAGGCAGCTTCTCACTATAGCGTAGCCAAGCCTGAACGAAGAGCGGAGACGAGCGGGATTCCTTGTTGCTCTCTATTTTCTTTCTTTCTTTCTTTCTTTCTTTCTTTCTTTCTTTCTTTCTTTCTTTCTTTCTTTCTTTCTTTCTATCTTCCTTTCTTTCTTTCTATCTTTCTTTCTTTCTTTCTTTCTTTCTATCTTTCTTTCTTTCTTTCTTTCTTTCTCTTTCTCTCGTTTTAAATGCGAAGCATTTCTTAGCGAACTTCGGCGACTTTGAGCGTATCTATCTATCTATCTATCTATCTATCTATCTATCTATCTATCTATCTATCTATCTATCTATCTATCTATCTAATCTATCTATCTATCTAATCTATCTGTCCATCTAATCTATCTATCTAATCAATCAATCTAATCTATCTAATCTATCTAATCTATCTAATCTATCTAATCTATCTAATCTATCTATCTATCTATCTATCTATCTATCTATCTATCTATCTATCTATCTATTCACCCAATGTCTGTGGCACATACTCGTTGTGATCAGTGTTACCACGGCCCCGGACATGAAAGCCTTGACTAAGAACAGCTTCGCTGTTAGAAACTGAGGCAGCTTCTCACTATAGCGTAGCCAAGCCTGAACGAAGAGCGGAGACGAGCGGGATTCCTTGTTGCTCTCTATTTTCTTTCTTTCTTTCTTTCTTTCTTTCTTTCTTTCTTTCTTTCTTTCTTTCTTTCTCTCGTTTTAAATGCGAAGCATTTCTTAGCGAACTTCGGCGACTTTGAGCGTATCTATCTATCTATCTATCTATCTATCTATCTATCTATCTATCTATCTATCTATCTATCTATCTATCTATCTATCTATCTATCTAATCTATCTGTCCATCTAATCTATCTATCTAATCAATCAATCTAATCTATCTATCTATCTATCTATCTATCTATCTATCTATCTATCTATCTATCTATCTATCTATCTAGCCGCCTACGACTTCGTGCTCTCCAGGCCGTATCGTTAATGGGATTTATACCAAAACTGGTATGGCATAACATCACTGTATGACGAACATGAATGACTGGTCATATCATGAAAATCATGACTAACTTGTCATGAAAAGTATGATTTACACGCCATGGCCGTAGTGCTCCTGCGGCCGTTTTCTTTTTCCGAAAGCGCTCAAGCGCCGCCATCTTGGACTGATAACGTTGCACTTTTGTAGCCATATCAAATAAACAAACAGTGCTACGGTGAACTGTGACGCACGAAAATGCTTGGGTTGGTACACTGAACGTTTCATGAACATGATCGTTTCATATTACGACATTGACAACCGGCAAAACAATCGCTTATCGGTCCATGAGTCGAAAATAAAATCGTGTATACCAAAAATTGGTACGATGAGACATTTGCGCATGACCAACATTAATGACAGGTGGTAATATGAAAATTATGACGTGCATGTCATGTAAAACATGATTTACATGCCACGCTCATGGTGCTCTGACGGCCGCTTCGCTAGCTTGATATCGAATACACCAAATTTGGTATTGCGTGACGTGACTGTATGACGAACATAAATGCCAAGTGGTCATATGGAAATCATGACATGTCATGTGCAACATGGCTTGCATACCCGCTCATGGCACGCTCGCGGCCGTTTCGCTAGCTTGATATACACCAAATTTGGTATTGAGTGACGTGACTGTATGACGAACCTAAATTACAAGTGGTAATATGGAAATCATGACATGTCATGTGCAACATGACTTGCATGCCACGCTCACGGCACTCTCGCGGCCGTTTCGCTAGCTTGATAAACACCAGATTTGGTATTGCGTGACGTGACTGTATGAAGAACATAAATGGCAAGTGGTAATATGGAAATCATGACATGTCATGAGTGACATGACTTGCATGCCACGCTCATCGTGCGCTTGCGTCCAATTCGCTAGCTTGATATACAACAAAATTGGCATTGCGCCACGTGACTGTATGATGACGAACATAAATGACAGGTCCTAATATGGTAAACCATGACATGCATATTATGTCTATCATAATTTGCTCCTTGCTGGCTGCTTCGCATTACATCCATTCCCACAGTGCGTGGGATCTGCCGTTTTTTTTTTTCTATCTCTTTCCTGTTTCTGTTCGTTTCTGTTGCTTTCTTTCTCGATATTTCTATCTTTTTTTTCACTCTCCTTCTCTTTTCTCTCTATTTCTCGCTTGTGCCTCCTTTCTATCTCTTCCTCTTTTTCTCTTGCTCTGTTCTTTCGCTCTTTTTTGTGCCTCTTTATTTCTGTATATCTCGCTCTCTGTATATTTATTTCTCCGTCTTTCTGTCTTTTTTTTCTCTTTCTTGCCTTTTTTTCTCTTTCTCTCTCTGTATACTCGTTCTCTCGCCCATCCGAGTTGTTGCATCCCACGCCGGACAAATTGACGCAGCGGGAGAGCACACGCCGTGCGCAGATGTTCTCGGAGCGAAGCAGAAGATGAAGAAGAGGAAGAAGAGAGCGTGCGCCCGCCGAGTTATTGCGTTGCACGCGCCCTAGGCTGTTCATGACGATGATAGGGTTTTTCTTAACGCGAAACGCCCGAACGGCGAGCTTAAACGAGTCCGCTGTTAAAAAGAAGACACAAAGAACATCGATAGACCCTATGAAAAAAAGAAAAAAAGAACATGTGTTATAAATGTTAAACTTTTGTTTTAGGGGCGAAGCTCCTTAGGGTGTGGGTCTGTCCCTCCTCAGTAGTAGTAGTAGTAGTAGTAGTAGTAGAAGTAGTAGTAGTAGTAGTAGTAGTAGTAGTAGTAGTAGTAGTAGTAGGTAGGTAGGTAGGTGGGTAGGTAGCCACGTATAGTGGAATGTACCCACTCCACGTGATAAAGATGACGATGACGCAGTATAGTGGAATGTACCCACTACACGTGATAACGATGAAGTATAAGCGCGTTCCAGTATAGTGGAATGTACCCACTACACGTGATAACGATGACGATGACGCTGATGACCACGAAGTATAAGCGCGTTCCAGACCACACATTCTCTTTCTGCCATGGATGAAAACGATCGAGCCTTCGCCCACTCATCATCATTCACTTCGTGGATATGGCGTGATTTTTTAATTGCCTGTGACAGATAGACATTGAGCTCAATTTCGCCAAACGGCGGGCGTCGCTTGCTCGTGAATTCCGGATACATTCATAGTCAGGCTAATTAGGAAAAATTTACGGGACGCGCTGTAACGTGCGCATCGTATGTAGAATAAATAGCCGGGTATAACCTAGCCCGTGAAGGCAGGTCCATTCCAAGCGAATTTTCAGGGTGACACAGCAGTTTCGTTCATTTCTCAAATTGAACACGCGTCTTTAGAGAGAAAATTGACGTTGAGGAGCGCTGCCTACTCTATTATGCGAGGACCATTAAGACCGTCCCTACGAGCACTCAGGAGAAGACGACTGCTGACCGTCGTTCGTCTGTGCGCGTTCAGAATAAAAGTTCGACGATCTTCTCTTGCTTCTCTGCTACACGTGACAGCGGTAAGCGCTACGAGTTGCTGTGGTTAGAGAAATTTATTAACACATACTATGAACATGAATAACATTTCAACAGAACAGAACATGCACAGACACGCAAAATTTTTTTACAAAAACATAGGTACACATATGCACATTACATGGTGAACAAAAAGCACAATAAAACTGGCATAGGGCTGGTGCGTTAAGGTCGAAAATGTCATGGCAGACAGCGTGGAATACAGTAAAACAGAAACCCACACATTTTCGACACTTTTTCTTCCTGTACATAGCCAGATACTTCATAAATATATATCCCTTTAAACTGTACGTCAAAACTGTAAGAGTTAACCTTGGATCGCTACCCGCCTTTCTTTTTATCTGAAAACGCAAAAAAGAGACTTTCTATGCTCTGAAAAAATTAAGAAACACGCATCCCCTTTTGGTAGAGTAGACGGACGAATAAAGAGGGCCAAAAGTTTCTTGGGATCGAATTCCTGCTGGTATTATCGGCAATCGCGAAACCGTCCGTAGAAATGTATGCCAGAGTACGTCTGCCTCAAGGACAGAGAGAGAAAAAAAACTTCATTTAAAAAATCAGTCAATCACGTCAGGCATTGCCCGTCGCCCCTAGCCGTCGGCCGGAATCCCTTGAGACCCGGCAGCAGTATAGTACACTCTAGCAGCAGCAAGGGCTTGACTGATGATGTCCTTGGTGGAACGTTGGGGGTCTGAGCTGCGCAGCAGGGCCTCCCAGGATTCTCAAGTGCGTGACCCATCGTACTGATTCGGGCATACATCCATACCATATGGGCCAAATTTGCTTCCTCATCACAAAATGAGGCTTAAAAAATGAAGTTTAAAGAAATTCTGGAAATGGAAGCTTTTTACAATGTCTTATATATACCGAGAGGCCTTTGCCCTGCAGTGGGCGTAGACAGGCTGATGATGATGAGGATGATATATACCGAATGATGCACAGCTAATCTATGCCAGTATCATAACACCAGATCCACGCTTGATCACATCCTATGGCCATGTCCACCATTATTCAGCAATACTGGTGTCGCGGCCTCCAATGAAGGCCCTCGGGCGCATTGGCGGACTGCGCTGCTCACTTCGTGCTTGGACCAGCAACTCTGGGCGTTCCAGCAGGCCGAGGATGCTGCCGGGAGACACGGTCTCCCCGTTTAGCTCCTAGGTGGGGGCCCAGCTCAGCAATATGCCGGAAAACAATGAAGTTTGCCTCTCTTTCTCTTAGCAACATATGTGAAGCCAGTATTTGCCTGGGGTTCACCTCGAGAACATGGCCTTCTCGTGTGATGCTCGATCAGAGATAAAGTGATTTTGTTCTACTAACGTAAGCAATAGCCTAAATATCAAATAACAGAACGCTGTTCCCGACAAAAGGTTATTTATCTGGATGAGTATCGGTAACTTCATCTCACCCAAAATTTGCCAAAAGCTTTGAAGCATCTTAGAGAATTAAAGGGGTGGTGCCACCAAATTTTTGGCTTGCGCGTTCTTCGCTGCAAGCGTTTCTTATAGCTCTATAGGAAGCATGACACACGCACCATTATTCACGTATTATCTCTAAATAATTTAATAACGCCTTATTTATGTGCACAACTTTCGGTTTCGGTTCCTCGGTGCCAAGTTGGGCAGTGACGTAGAAGTGTCGGATGCTTGGTCACGTGACCACACAAGGCTCGAGCGAAGATGCGCAGCACTTAGCCAGGAAGCGATCGAAACTCGGCGAGTGATGTAGCAACCGATGATTTGCGGTACGTAGGTTTCGGAGGTGGTGGAGGTCCGGAGGTTACTCACGTCACTATATTTGGTGTGACGTCACTACAACTTTCGTTGTCTTTCTTATAGAGCTACGTCAGTTTTGATGCGCTAGCGATGGGTCTCGATCGGGAGAATGAGCATTTAGGTATGCTTTCGAAGTGAATTAAAATACCATCTAAACGTTTGCTGTGTCCGACCCGTCGTGTGGAGTGTCCTTGCATACAGAGAAAACCCACAACAGGCTTGTTATAGCGTCAAGATTTGATGACACCGCCCCATTAAGATACCCGTTGAGTTGTGTCGGTCCGGGAAAAGTACCGATATGAAATTCGTACGGCGTTTAAGGTAAACGCCGCTTGTTCTTCGCTGTATATGCTAAGGCTTTATCGTGCCTGGAGTAAGATGGTGGATGTCTGGTTTCACTTTTCACAAATGATTTCCACTCCAGCTGTTGTTGTTTTTTTAGATGTGAAGCATCTTATGGCGAAGCTTAATCCGATGGTGGTAGTGGTGGTGGTGGTGGTGGTGGTGGTTGTGTCTCCTCTAGGCATCCCTCCCCACGGCAACCACACCCTCACTGCGCATGCGCTCCCCTCCTCTCTCCTCTTCTACGCTCCCCCCTCTCTCCTCTAGGCATTCCTGCCCGCGGCGTCCACACTCCCACTGCGCATGCGCGTCCACCGCTCTCTCTCCTCTCTTACGCTCCTTCCCTCTCTCGCCTCGCGACGGCGACGCAGGCAGCATCTGCTAGCGAGTTTCTTGGTTGAAAAAAAGTCACAGTTTCACCGCAAGGGTGAAGCAATGAATGCGATAGCAAACAATTGTAATGTTATACGAAGTGAGGCTGGCAGCTAACTCTTTTTTGGATCCGATCTCACGCAACTCTAGAAAACGCTTGTTTAAGAGAATTCTCTTCGCGTTGAGAGCGCAGCACGTAGAAAGGTACACCGGCCCCCCCGCTGTGGCCGCCAAGAAAGGGGAGATAACGCGCGCGCCCGCGCCCGCGCTCGTAAAATCGAACGTGGTTCCCTTTAGCGGGAGATGGTGTAATTTTTAACCACCTTAGTATGCACCTTACATTCGTGTGTGCGTCGCATCAGTTGGTGTCATGGCGAACGTAATTGTTTCATCTCAGACCAACGTAAGTCCCAGATATGCTTGGAACTAAAAGTTCGTCGCTTCCGTTTACAATATTTAGTTTGGCTTAGTGCTGACTTCAGAATCTATTACCAGACTTACCAGGACTTCCAGTTAGCGACTAAAAAGCTAGCGACATGACCGTATCTCTGTATAGTGAAATCAACGGTTAATTTCACTTGCGTGGCGTTAACGGTTTAATTGCCATCGTTGTTTGCTTTGAAGTGTTATGATGAAATAAACTTTTTCTAAACACAGTCATGTATATTAGATTAATGATATGTGCACTCCAAGATAGTGATGTTTGCGAAGCACATAGCTGTCCCGATGTGTATATACCCCTGATCACCGAAATATTATTACGTTTTTGTTTTTGTACATAGTGTAAATAAACTTTTTTCTAAACAGTATCTTTCTGTAACAAATTTTCGTGTGTCTGTGCATGTTCCGTTCTGTTGAAATGTTCTGTTGAAGTGGTATTGATGTCCACCGTCTGTGAAAATAAATTTCTCTAAACACAGCGTGAACTCTCCTCTGGCACGCAGGGTGTCTTAAAGGGGTGGTGCCATCAAATTTTGAGGCTATAACAAGCCTGTTGTGTGTTTCCTCTGTATGCAAGGACACTCCACACGATGGGTCGGACGCAGCAAACGTTTAGAATATATTTTAATTCACTTCCGAAGTGTACCTAAATGCTCATTCTCGCGGTCGATGCCCATCGCTAGCGCATCAAAACTGACGTAGCTCTATGGGAAGGACAACGAAAGTTGTAGTGACGTCACACTACATCTGTAGTGACGTGAGTGTCCTCGGGACCTCTGTTACCTCCAGAACGTACGTACCGGCAAAGCATTGGTTGCTACATCACTTGCCGAGTTTCGATCGCTTCCTGGCTAAGTGCTGCGCATCTTCGCGCGAGCCTTGTATGGTCACGTGACCAAGCCTACTACACTTCTACGTCACTGCCCAACTTGATGCCCAGAAACCGAAACCGAAAGTTGTCCTTATAAATAAGGCGATATTAAATTATTTAGCAAGAATACGTGAATCTTGGTGCGTGTATCATGCTTCCTAGAGCTATAAGAAACGCTTGCAGTGAAGAACGCGCAAGCCACAAATTTGGTGGCACCACCCCTTTAAGGAATGCGGCCGAAAATCCTTAAAAATTTCGTAAATACATTAATGACTCGCTGCCTTCATAACTTTTTCTGTAGGGGAAGGCTACTTACAATTGGGCTAATAACGTCATTTAGGACGCTAATTAAAGGATTTAAAATATTTCTTAAGTAGTGGAGACCGGCGGTCAGGTTAAATGGCAGAATTGAAATCATTCGTGCGAAGAACGCAGTGCCGTTTCGAGATTTCGGAGCGGACATAGGCAATTATTTCGGAGAAATGAAATTCGACCAAATTCACCGGCGAAAAAGAAACATGGTGTACGCGCCGAAGTTCAAATAACCGAAACCACTAGGGTGCCTCGATGCCAGCGTTCCTTCGTACGACGGAACGCTGACATGGATGCACCCTATAAAAAGAAGGCACATACCAAGCCATCCTGCGACATAGCGCACATTGGCGCCCCAACTTTGGCCGCATAATGTAATTTACGACATCTAGGTTTCATGAAGTAGAGTTACGGACAAATGGAACGCGAACAAAAAGTTAAGTAGTAGAGCAGCTTGCACAAGCGATAGCTCGAAACACCAGAAGCCAATCGGGCTTGTTGGTACAACATAGTGGTCGAAGCGAGCGTACTAACTATCACGACGTGGACAAGAAAGCAAGACATCACCTCAGCGTTGCGGTAAAGCTTCCTTCTTTTCTAAGTCGTGATTGTGCGCTGGTTTCTTTTCCACTGAACAGTGGGACACCGCAGATTATAAAGGTTGTCAAAGAAGGTGTGGACCTCACAAGCGTGCAAGCGGAATTGTTGCAGACGATATGCAGTATCATAGGAGGCGCCAGAGGGGGTTACGAGAGGCATCAACTCACCCACCTATTATCATCTGCGCCCCCACTGCCCCTCTCAAGAGCTAACATAAGTCAAAACACAACGCACAATTATTTTCCTCTCGACCCCACCTCCGCGCGCACCCACCCCGTTGCAGGAACTCGCTTATTAAAACTTGTTGCTGGCATAGTTGGTAAGTCGTTTTATTGTAAGTACTTTAATAAAGTTTTCTACTACTACTACTACTACTTAGTGTAACGTGGTAATCCCTCGAAACACTCTCACATTCACACTCTTCCACTCGAGAAACACACACCACACTGCGCTGTGTAGTGTGTGTTTCACAAGTAGAAGCGTGTGTGAATGTGAGAGCGTTTTGAGGGATTACAAGTTGCGCTAAGTACTTAAAATATGAGGAAATCGGTTGTCGTGAGTTCCCCGCACTCCTTCGAAATAAAAGAAATCCTGGTGCCGCCCCTGCGCCTTACCTGCAAAAACTAAAGGCCTGACCACACGTACGCGTTACAGCGTGTCAGCGCGTGGTTTTTTGACACGGCGTCGCGCCCTCTCCCTATAAGGCCTGACTACGTACGTGTTGAAGTGCGTCAGCGCGTGGCTTTTTTGACGCGGCGTCGCGCCCTCCCATGTAGAGAGAGGGAGCGCAACTTGCGTAGCCTCCCCACGCCCTCTCTCTAAATAGGGAGAGGGCGCGACGCCGTGTCAAAAAACCACGCGCTGACACGCTTCAACGCGTACGTGTAGTCAGGCCTTAAGACCAAGTGACACGTTTCACTCAGCCCTAATATGTCCACATTTCAGTCGTCTGTGCTCTCCCTTTTGTCCCACTCTAAAACCTATTTTATTGTGTCACTTCATCCGCAGGCATACACGAGACTACCCGGGGACAGCGAAAACAATGCGGATTCCTGAGGGGCTGCTGCTCTTTCCTCGCCAGCGTGCCTCTTATGACGTCATCGCCCGCTCCGCGCCAATCAGCGGCCGCACCTTCGACGGCGGCGACGCACCACCCTCGGCGCACGCGGTTGCAGCAGTTGCAGCACACCTTCGGCAACGGATCGCCCGTCGAGCGAGTGCTGCGCTCTGACGGCGGTCCGGGACTCGTCCTGGGTCGCGCAATCTTGGTCGGGGACTTCCGCAAGAACCACCACCATCGACGACAGCACAACAAGAAGCCGGTCGTCGCCGATGACGCCGAAGACCAGAGACCCCGACGCGACTGGTGCCGCACGGCGCCTCTGATGCAGCGCGTCTGGGAACGAGGCTGCCACTCGGCGTTGCTACGCAACCGCTACTGCTACGGGCAGTGCAAGTCCTTCTACGTTCCGCACGGCTACAACGTCGCCGTTGCCGGGGCCTCGGACGCCAGCAACAACGGCACGTCCCTGAAAGCGGTCGGCATCGGACGCGGCGGCGTCGGGGCGTTCGTGTCGTGCGCCGCCTGCAAGCCTGTCAAGTTCCGGCCGGTGCGCGTGACGTTCGTGTGTCCCGGTCAGAAGCCAGCGCTCCGCAAGAGGACGCTGCAGCGGGTGCACAGGTGTCGCTGCCTGGCGGCCGATGCGACTTCGTGACGTCACTTGCACCGTCAGCAATGAAGGACGAATGGTCGATGGGGGGAGTCTATGACGTCATTTCGCCGAAACACGACAGCTCAGGTGTCGCTTTGCAACATTCGGGACGTTCACTTCCGCCGCTACCAGTGAAGGACGAATGGCCGAACCGTGATTCTGTGACGTCAGTTTTCGTCCAGCGCCGGAACATGACACCTAGCTGTCGCGTTTCGGCGAGATTCGCCACTTTGTGACGTCACATTCACGAGAAGTGAACGGACGAATGGCCTATGCGTCCGATTCTGACGTCATCCCTTGTGTGAAGACAAAACGAGATATGTGTTGGCTCGGCAGTAGCGGCTGTGTTTTATGTTGGTACCTTGTGAACCTCACTCTAAGTACGTTGTTGAGTTTTATTTTTGTGCAACAGTGTGTCCAGTACTTGCCGGACGAGTTTGACGCTGACGTCATCGTTACGTCACTTGCATGTGAAGCCCGCTCGACCGTGTGAACGTTTATATCGAGTCGATGATTCGCGTTTGCGATTCCAACTGTACCAGCATTCACACTATATGGTGATCGCACACGAACGTCTCCAGAGACTGGGAGGCCACATTGCACATGGTCCTGTGACGGGACTTGGTATTGATGCGTCCGTGACGTGTTCTCCGTCTTAAACTTCCTTTCCATTTGTGAAATGAAGGCAGCGAGTGATCGCTGCCTTTGTCAGTGCCAAATCAGCCCAAATGCTGTAGTATGTATACTGTAGATTTCTTTTTTATAGTGTGTTTTAGGAGTGGGTGCGCATGCGCGTCGCATCCTTCATGATGACATCACATGAAGGGCGAAATGGCTTGTTTGGCTACCGCATATGAATCTGTATATATTTTTTGCACGTGTATGCCATAGTTCCACGGAAAGACTATGCGTATGCGTTCTTCAATACACGAAGAACACGACATAACATTAGTTCCCTACACTGCCAGTGTAGGGACCTCATGTTCTCGTCATCTCGAAGACGTATCGCGGTTGTAGCTTTCCGTTGCTCCGCTACTGCGATGACGCCTCTGCGCATGCGTGACTCCGCCCACCGATGAAAATCCTACGTGACTTCCCACTCCGAGACAACTGCTCAGGCGCGATATCTCCGTTTAGTTTTCTACCTTCGCTGCGTTAGGAAGCTCGCGCATGCGCAGTTGGCTCGTAACGCCTTCCTCATGCGAGCTGCGCAGGTGTGCGGATACCCGCATGAGTAGACGCCTCACTGCGAAAGCACATCGTGGATCACGGTACGCTATAGCTCTCGGTTGTTACCGACTACATCCCACCGTTAACCGGATGTTCTTGCTGTCTGTTGTTCAGTGGCTGGTGAATGTATTTATGAGTAAGATGTTGTCTGTTGGTGTTTCATTAGGTTGTGTCTAACTAGGTAAACAAACCCTTGATCTATTCCCCCCTCTTTCATTAGTTTTACATCTGAACGTGTTACAAGTACATTCCACTATACTGTAAACAAAGTACGATTATTGTACACTGTATCCGTAATCATAATCGTAGCAACGGCTTAACGACTATCACATCGCGCTTCTGATAAAGTTTTGGGCTGGGTTCCAGGCCGGGATTTGAGGTGGGCAAAATGCAAAAACCTTCGATTTATGTGCACGTGCTCTTATTCGAGTGCACTTTAAAGAACTCTATAAATTGTGAAGTTTTATTCCGAAGTCTCACACTGCTGCGTGCCTGATAATCTCAACGTGATTCTGGCACGCGAATTAACTCCAGCCACATTTAATCCATAATTATGTACGTCCTTATGGTATGCAGTATGGAAACCTGTAGTACTCATAAGACCATATGTGATTATGGTACATTTAAGACATGCGGGTCTTGTTTCGAATGGGTAACCAAAGGCGTGAACTTATAACTATGTAATTGTGGTACTATATTATGTGTGTAAGGCAAAATTCATTGCAAACTTTCGCTTTCTATCGACGGCATGCCAGCTGTCATTTGGCAAGTAATGTTGCCTCGAAGCACTCCTGTGCAGGCTTTTAAAGTGTAACTTCCAGGAGCTTGTCATTTTAAATGAGCTGTATCAGTTTTTTTTATGTGCTGTACGTTGGAACCAGTCAAGCAGGATATTTTCAAACTCACGGAACTGTCAATTTCTTTCTTTTTTTCCGAATTATAGAGAACACAAACGTTAAAATAATCTGTGCAAACAAGGTGAACACTGTCCAGTGATAGAAAATGAACAAAAAAAGGGGTCGTAGGTTCGACTCCCGTTGACGGAACATTTTTTTCTTTGTCTTCTTGATCATGCGTATTTTTGTACGTCATTTCCGTGACGGAAATACGTTACTCAAATCTTGGTGGACCCCGCATAAAACGTTTTCGTGTTAAAAAAAGAAAACAAGAGCGAAATTAAGGAAGCGTGACTCGTTGCTGATCACTTACCATGATGACTTAGATTGCTATGACGTCAGCACTGCTGCCAAGCAAAATTGTGGTCTCATGTTCAATTCGTTCAATTCACGGCGACGCTCATGTACGTAGATGTGAACATGAAAGAAAACCAGCTGTTCGAAATTCCTTCGAACTCTCCACTAAGACTTTCCTCATAACTATGTTGTTCTGGAACTTCTGGGCCCCATATCTAATCTCTCTATCTATATCTATCCATCCATCTGTCTATCTTACGGGGTTTTGAGGAAAGTCCTTACTGTCCTCTGCCCCGTTTTTCATGTGTATATATACGCGCACGCATAGAAACACGCGCACAAACACGTGTAAAGATTGGTTGAACCCGTCCCCCCTGAAAAAAAAAATATTTCTGGCTACGCCTCTTCTATACCAGTTACTTAAATAAAGATCACAGGTATTGTATTTGTTTTAAATCTCTCACGGTCTGGAACGTATTACAGTTCCACGGCCTAAATGATGTTAGTCTGCGGCCATGAATTCCGGTGTTGCTGCCTTGCAGGAAAGTGAAATGCATTGGCATGCAATTTTAGCGATAGTTTTGCCAGTTATTTTTATATTATTATTTCCGCATCTGCTTGTACTTATCGTCGTATTGACTTTCCTTTCTCTCTTTTGTTCGTCGTTTTTTTTTCAATTGACACTAAGAATACAGCAGTTGCTTCTCTCACAATATTCTATCAGCTGGAATCGTTTGTTGTTTTTTCTAAAATGTGCACCAACAGTAGTAGAAAAACAAAAGCTTGTGACTCTGTACATAGTCGAGTGGTTTTCTAGTCTCCCGCCACCACCTGTCGCACGTTTGGCTCGACACGCTGGCTGACAAGTGCTTGATGCAGCGCAGCACGTCTAATAAAGTGCTACAACCTGAACACGTTCTGTACCGCTGCCTTTTGTGTTTCTTTCTAAAACACCTACCACCTGTATTTGAATGCGACCAGGGTGTCGTTTGTTCTTAACAACGGAGCTCTTTTAGCTCGGCAAAACTTCGCGTGGCGTTCGCAAAAACTCGGGCGGGTATGCGTTACAGGAATAAGGCAAGCCCCACTACCGAGTAAAGCAGGTGCAAGGGAAAGCGAAGGACATTACAGCGAGAGAGCGGAGCCACAGAGACTGATGGAGAGTGGTGGGGAAGGGAATCGGAGCCTGGGGAGGGAGAGAGTAAAGCCTAGTAAAACGG
Organism: Rhipicephalus appendiculatus; assembly: GCA_030522465.1. Classification (NCBI taxonomy): domain Eukaryota; kingdom Metazoa; phylum Arthropoda; class Arachnida; order Ixodida; family Ixodidae; genus Rhipicephalus; species Rhipicephalus appendiculatus. The sequence continues at coordinate 267,221 of JALIZH010029322.1, read as the reverse complement.
GGAGTGCTGAGGCAAGGAGCCGGGAAAGAGGAACCGTCGGCGGCGCCGGCGGGGTGCGGGCGAAGCTCCTTAGGCCGGCACCCCACCGTCGTCGTCGCCATTGAAGCTCCCTGGCACGGTGCCAGCTGTGGCGCCTCCCCCTCACGCTGGAGGATAAATGAGCGCTGGAACGCGGATGGCGTCTGCACGATGCGCAAAGTGCGAGAATACGAACGCATCCGAAACGAAGGCAGATTAGTCTCCCTCTTTCTTCGTCTTTACCCTCTCCACTCAAACTGGCGAACGCGCGTTCCCGCCACCGAGCGCAGCAGACGCTCTCCGCGCGCAAACAAGGCGCGCGGCGCAAAAAAAGAAAAAAAACTTCGCGTTAAAAAGAAGCCAATGTTCTCCCCGTGACACACACACACTCTTGCCATGGACGACTACAGTTACCTCCATGCTCCCATCTCTTTCTTCCTCCGACAGTAGAGCCACTGCGGGTTCGCCCGTTTCTGCGAGTACTGGAAATACGACGTACCCGATGTGGACACCTTCAGTAAACGCTACTTTCCCAAGATCATTGACATCGACCGAGACACCGAAATGACAATCTGCCTCGCATCCTTCGAATGGTTAAACAGTTTCAAAACGTACTATCGTCAGCAATATGAGCTCGAACACGCGAGCGCGTGGCAAAAGCCCTCAAAACACAGATAACGTGATAAGTGTATGGCGCTGCCGAAATCAGAGGGGAAAGGAGGAGCGCTCTTCCGCTGACTGTTGGCACTCCCTTCACTAGCGTTGCTGATTGCGTGCCATCGGCGGCTAGCGATGATAACACGAAAGAAAAAAGAATGCAAGAAAAACAAAATAAGTAAAAGATACCACGTACCAAAATGCTCAGCCACTATTAGATATAATGCAAGCATTGCCTGTCCATCACGCCAGGCCACGTCACAGCTGATATCTCAGCAGCTACAATGCCTGATGGTTCGTTGGGTGTGGTTGGGCGCCTTGATGCGAGTTCGTATCACCGCTGGCACCCAGTGACGCACTATAAGCTACCGTCTTACAGCAAAAATATCGAGGCGGGAGTGTCGACAGCTAGCCGAAGCGCGCCGCCCTTTCCATTTTGTTTCCGACAGCGGCCGCTGCGAATCAGCCAATGTAGGGTTCGAGGCTACTCGCCACGCGCTCGCGTGTTCGAGCTCATATTGCTCACGATAGTACATAGTCGTTTGCGTCCCATTTCTAAGGAGCTTCGCTCATCGGTTGTATTCGTACACGGAACGACTGTTAGTCTTACGTTCGTTGAGGGGTAAAAGGCTTTCGCTTTTACAACGTGAGATTCAGAACACTGCCTACTCTGCAATGGGGGAAGCGCTATGTACGTACAATATATAAAATTATTCAGACACGACCATGCGATGCCCATGTTATGCATATGCTATCCTGCGCAGCCTGCGTTGTGGCTCTGCCTCTGCGCGAAATTTTTTTACGATTATCGCGCAATAACTTCATTAGTAGAAGAAGTAGACAACTGCTACAGAGCACGTAACCTGCTGCGTCTGTCCTTTAATTCAATATTGCCAATCAGATAAGGCTGCAAAACAGCAGCTGCATCTTAAAGGGACCCTGAAACGGTTTTGACGATTTTGTACAAACACATTGAGCCAGTAGACCAAGTCCTAAGGCTCATTTACAGACTAATTTAAGCTCTCTGCGTACACTGTGTAATTGATTACAACGCTATAAAGCTGCGAATCGCTGCAGATCACTGCGGCTCAGCCCAACGCGTTTTCAACCGCCCCTCCCGAGTATGACACGCAGTCTGCGCACGATCTGATTGGCTGCGGTGTGCGCGCACGAAAAATGTACACATGTTCACGGGAATCGAACCCGCAGGCTGTCTCGGCCGCGAAATTTTGTGTCAGTACCCCTTTAAGAAGCAGGTCAACATGTCAGAAACACCAGAAACAAATATGGTAGCTACAGATACAATAGTTAATCACTGAAATATCCTGAAACATATGGTTCCGGCGATTGTCGTCTCTTTCGCACTCTTCCATCATGCTTTCCACTTTGCAGAATTCTGAGAAAGACGACGATGAAAAAAATACTACCTGTGTTTGCGCAGGTGTTTTCACAATACCTCAGACACTTTTTTTGAATTTCTGGGTTATTTAGGTCACAATTTGTAGCAATATTTGTTCGCGTCCTTTTTATAGGACACCAGGGCCGAAAGGGTTAAGGTCATTTGGTAAGGGGGGGGGGGGCAGTCTCCTCCCCTGCCTCCCCTCCTTGTGCGCACGCCTATGGGTAGTACTCTATGTAGTCGAACGTCTTTTTCTCTGAACACAAGTACGACATCGTGTTGTCACGGCACGGCTGCACGATCTCCCCTAGTAGAGTGCCATCGTACACTAAACCGTCAGCCATTTTTTTTTTCTAAACACAGTATGGGGGGGCTTTATCGCGGGACGGCTCAGTGCTGTGCCACTGTAGGGTACGTGTAATCGTTAACCATGTGTTCTAAACTACGGGATCATCGTACCGCCCCGGCATGTAGCTCGCCCATAGTAGAGTAAAAATTACTCTAAAACGTTAACATTTTCTTCCAAACACAGATACGCTTTTCTGCTGAAATTGGACAGCTTCATCCAGTTCTCTCTCTCTATTCTAGGACAATACAATTAAATTACTCTGAATAGCTTACTTTTTTCTTTTCTCTAAACCAGTATGAAGGGACAGCATTGTTCTCGTAAAACCCCCAAGGATAAGGCGACCGTAGGCGCCTTCGAGATTCGGCAGGCCTGTTGAAACTTCGCGAGACCGGTGTCGTCACAGCGATTCAGAAAATCATCATCATGGAATGAAGTCATCACGGCGTCACAGATTGCCAAAATGTGTGACATCACGTGACATCGTCGCTGGGTCGTAAGTGGGCCGATCCCGGGGGCTATGAAAAAGCACGCTAGGTGCAGAAAGCTTTCGGGGGAGGAGGGATACATTAGGGGCCCTCAGCCGCCATTACAGTAAAAAACCTGTACGTCTGAGGAAAGGTATGGGGAAGACTTGGTGATAAGGGGGGCGCAGGGGCACCCCTCCCCGTCTCCCTGCCCGTGCGCCTACGCTTGGACTGCTTCTGGCATTGGAAGAACATTACCACCTGTACGGTAATTTACCCTTTCACGCTGGGGCGTTGCCAGGATTTTTTTTTTTTTTACTATGACCTCTTAGGTGACTAAGGGGGGCGCCGCACCCCCTAGTCACCCAAGAGGGTGGGGGGAGGCGCAAAGTCTGCCCAATACATTGACGTAATAGGGGTTGGGCTCTGCGACGAACCCCCTCCCCCCCCCCCCCCCCCAACCCACCCTGAAGGGGAACCACGCGCACGCTTATGCTGGCTACTCCACCACCCACAACCTCGCCTCTGCAATGAGAAGATCCAACCAACTTACATTAAGTACACGGCGTTCGAAAAATGCGCAGAGGAAATAACTCGTTCGGAAGGACTAGGCGCCAAAAGCCCAGAATTCATTGAAAACGTAACGTTGATAAGCGGCTTGCGTCAGACGTCCAAAGGTAGTTTACATTGTTCAGTTTTCCCGCGATTATCGGCTGGCCTAGCAAGTGCTGCCATGGAAGCGGCTTTAACGCGAGACGCGGAGAATAGCGCATGGCCTCCGAGACGTTGCTGTGAGATTTTGGAGGCCCCATGTGTTTACAGATTTCTTCGGCATCTAACACATAGCCATCGCTGTATCCACGCTTCTTGAATCACAAAATGAAGTAATAATGTCTCAAATTGTCTCAAACATAGCGTCTATCACTTGCTTTTGCCTCAAGCTGCTTTTGCCAAAGCACAATCTCAAAGAAATAGCAATATGTTTTGTGTCCTCCAGCGTAATTATTAGTTGAATTAGAACCACAACCTAAACAGAAATAATGTCCACTTATTTATGGGATTAAAGCTGTTGCTAAAAAAATGGGAAAGTATGTGGCAAACATTGAAAGCGTTGGTGCTCCGGTTTCGGTTTCGTTTCAACGTAATGGCGACGACCGTGCGTCGACATGTTGTGATGCTGTTGCTTTTCATTGAGCGCGCGATTGCTTCTTTAGCGAACTCTACGCGATTCCACTAAGATTAACGCGCGTACCTGTGTGCTAGTTGCGGCTACTCAAGTCCCGTTCTTTTTCTGTTTTCACTGCGGACTCGCCCGATGAATATGACAAGCGATCCGCGGGAACCTAAATAAGGCAATCCACGCGCTGTCAAAAAGAGGGTATGGTTCCCCCCGGCGCAGCTACGCGCGATAATCAGGCGCCGGGCTGCTTCGAAGTCGCAGAAAGACGGAGTGGCGGCAAGGCCCGGAAAAGAGAATCCAAGCAAAGTGCGAGTGACGCATCATCTTCTTCGAGAACAGCGGCGTGCGCTTCGAACAAAAGGAAAGGGCTCGCAGGCGGCGACTTCACCAACATCAAGAACAGGCTGTGTTCCCGTTTCGGTGCGGCGTCGCATCAAGCAAACTCCACGGCGAACAGCGAGAGCTGCGACTCGCTCGCCGAAAGTGCCGATGATGCCGGAAACTCAAAAACAACAAGGTCAGTTTTGGTGCAACGAACACACGTGCTAAGCTTTAGCGCTCGTCCTGTGCTGTGTGTATTCTCCTTTATTCCCAAACATGAATAATCAACTACCGTGCAACAAATTCTCTTAATTCTCTTGAAACACGCGCGTTTGAGAGACCACGTCTTCGTGACCAGGGACCGTAGAGAGTTGTGCGACTTTGGAAGCTCTCGAGTAGGCACTTGTGTGATGGCATATGTGATAAGATGCAGTAAACATACTAGCATTTGATACTATGAAGCATGCATGATGTACTGATAAGAGGCTAGAGTAATGATCGTGGGAGATCGGTCATCTAGGTTCTTTGTATGATCACATAAATGCAGATCCTGTAAATGGACTTGCATTTGATACTACGAAACATGCATGATGGCATCATTACAGACTGTAGTAATGAGAATTCGAGGCTGTCAGCTCGGTTCTTTGCGCAATTACGTAAGAGCAGAAGATCTTGTAAACAGACTTCCATTTGATACAACAAAGCATGCATGATGTCAAGATAAGAGACTCGAGTATTGAGCATTAGGGGCTGTCATCTCGATTCTTTGATTACGTAAGGGCAGAAGATCCTGTAAACATACTTGCTTTTGATACTACGAAGCACTCACGATGTCATGATAAAGGCTCTGGAGTAATGACCATTGGGAGGCTGTCATCTCGATTCTTTGTGTGATTACGTAAGTGCAGATCCTGTAAACAGACTTGGCATTTGATACCATGAAACATGCATGATGTCATGATTAGAGACTAGAGTAATAAACCTTAGAGGCCATCATCTAGATTCTTTGTGCAATTATGTAAACACAGAAGATCCTGTAAACTGACTTGCATTTGATACTACGAAGCGTGCACGATGCCATACTAAGAGGCTAGAGTAATGGGACATTGGAGGCTGTCATCTCAATGCTTGGTATGATTACATAAATGCAGAAGAGCGTGAAAACTGAATTGCATTTGATACTACAAGGCGTGCACGATGCCATGCTAAGAGGCTAGAGTAATGGGCATTGGAGGCTGTCATCTTGATGCTTTGTATGATTACATCAGGGCAGAAGATCCGGTGATGCATGATGACATGATTGGAGACTAGAGTAGTAATAAGCATTAGAGGCTCTCTATCCAATGTCTGCGTCAATGCGATATTGCAAAAGTTCTCACGTTGTGCTGTTTCCGCTTTTTTTTTTGCAATTTATTTATTATTATTTTTACAGCTACACACCACTTGAGAGCCAAGTCGTGGCAATCAAGCAGCGACACCCCAACACTGTCTTGCTGGTTGAATGTGGATATCGCTTCCGGTTTTTTGGAGAAGATGCGGAGGTAATCTTGCGTTTATCGCCTCTTCACTGGTATCTTATCTGTGCGGAGAGAGTTTTGCATGTTAAAAAGACGCTGGGCATAGCACCTGTATTGATCCAGAGTAAATTTACTGTATGTAATCTGATGCAGGCCAACACCATATGTCGCTCTGCTTTACTGGGTGACTGCCTTGTTAAAGTCAGGTTTAATACTGGATGAATACCTTGCTTCGCTTGGAAAGGTGTGATTCATTATAAATAGCTTACCAAAGCCTGCATTTCTTGAACTACATACGATATATGTTCGTGTATAGACTTATTTTAAAGGAAAACTGGCAGTGCAATCTGTCCTACAAGTGGTCTTGACTATGTATACGAAATCGAGTGCGTTGTCAAGTTCGTAGTTAACGAGGAATCATTGGCTAGTTGATTGCTCATCTTCAATTCAGTAACGTCGCTAGAAATGGAACACACAAGAAGGCATGAGTGAAACTGCACATTTTGCAGTGTGTCGTTTCTCTTGCACCTTCTTTTCTGTCACGCCTCAAACTTCCTGTTACTCCATTGGACTTCCTACTTAATACCTGCTTCTGACGGATTGCATTTGTGCGAGGCATAGTACGACTGAAGTTTCTTGATCTGGCAATACACCGACGTGCACGCAGCTGGCTTCCCGTGAGCTCTCCATCATGTGTAACCGCGACCACAACTTCATGACGGCCAGCGTTCCGGTTCACCGCTTGGGCTTCCACGTGGAGCGGCTCGTTTCCCGCGGCCACAAAGTGGGCATAGTCCGGCAGACCGAGTCGGCAGCGCTCAAGTCGGTCGGGGCGTCGAAGTCTACCGTCTTCACCCGTGAACTGACGGCGTTGTTCACCAAGTCGACATTGATTGGAGAAGGTATACTGATGATTTCGTAGTGCTTCTGGTTATGTGACGACACGGAGCATTCCCACTAGATTGCTCACTCTTTTTAGTTGTAGCGTACACTTTTGTGCATGCAACTTGTATTTGCCAGTTCAGCAGCCGAGAAAAAGCAGCAGACGTTGAGCTTTTCGTGAATCAAATCCTGCGCATCTTCATTGCATCTACACTTAACTTCACTGTACTACATGTTGCTACAGATAATCGCTCTGTTGAAGGCACAACCACGTTTCTGCCATGTTCCAGCAGCTGTCAAAAGAATAATTTGCTATTCTCTCAATCTGAATGCAAGCAATAATACACTGTACTACAAGCCTGGCATGTACTTCAAGCCCGTGATTCAATCCTTTATGCACAAATGCAACTTTACTGGCTGCAAAGTATACAGGCATTTAATTACCCTCGATTAATATTGACTGATTAGAAAATGCACAAATCAACACATTATTGCCTCGTCTTTCTTGCAGTGAGAGTCCATTGCTTTAATTAAAGTTGTGTAAGTACGACAATAATTTGCACCTAATGAGGTTATATGGTTTATTCTTGGCAGTTCATTGCCATTCTCGTGCAATCCTTCTAGAAACATTGTCCGCAACAGTGGTGTACTGGTTATGGTGCTCGGCTACTGACTGAAAGGTCGCGGGTTCGATTTCTGCAGCGGCGGTCACATTTCAATGGAGGCGAAATGCTAGAGGTCCGTGTACTGTGTGATGTCAGTGCACGTTAAAAAAACACCAGATGGTCAAAACTTTCGGAGCCCTCCACTGCGGCGTGCCTCATAAGCATACCGTGGTTTTGGCATGTAAAATCACAGATACTATTATGATAATTATTATTCCAGAAACATTTGCACCGCTGATGGTACTGTCGAATGCGGATATATCAAATCTGATGGGGACCAAGAAAGAGTTCTGTACATAGATTATTCAAAATATGAAATATTTTGTATTTTGAAAGTATATTCAAGCGTATTTTAAAACTTTTCAATATACACAATAATTTTTTTTTATGTGGGTTCAATAGATGCGGGTTTGACTGTATCACGTGGCACATTGATTATGTTTCTGGCATGCATAGAAAATGTTCCTACATGCTTAAATGCACCTGCATGGAAGGTTTTCGGGATAAGCTGCTGGTGTTTTAGTAAGCATGGTAGAGCTGGCCAGCTTCTAAGCTGAGGAGAGCCGTGGAAGCTTGTGTTAATCAGTTCTTACATTCCTTACTCAGTGTTCTTCTTGTTTCCAGTATTTATTGTGCATGTCTCTTATTCAACGCATGATATTTTGTTCCTCAGTTTGGGTTTCATGAATCCTGCTTCACTTGCAAATTGTAGCTGAGGACCCGCAGTCAGCACACATTTTATTCAGATTCATATTGTTCAACTATGTGTAAAGAAAATGTTTTAAATTGCGATATAGATTTTGTAGGCATAGTTGCTGTTTTGGGTTTTGTTATTACTTACTTTTTCTTGCTTGCCCACCAGAACTCTCAACCGGATGCGAAGACTCGAACAAGGGAGGCTACTTGGTATCCATATGCGAAGCCGACTGTGCGACGCCGGATCACATACTCGTCGGGGTTGTGGTTCGTACAGTTGCTCTACCTTTAAAAAATACTCGTTCTTGCTCTACTTGGCGGCCAAGTCTGCTTAACGCGAGAAGGAAAGAAAGAACGAGAGAAGAACATTGGACTAGCGCTGCTGTCCCATCTCGTCCTCTTTTTCCTTTGCGCAGCTGTTTATTTTAACCGCGGAGCTGTTTATGCTCGAAGAAAGTCTGTTAGTCGCGAACAAAAATTATCATTATCATGAACCAGCACGCACCCTTTTTATCCTCTTCTTCATCTTCGATTTTGCTCCCAGAACACGTGCGCCGATTTGTCCGGCGTGGGATGCAATAGCTTTGATGAATGAGAGAGCAAGTACAGAGAGAAAATGAAAGAGATAGAAAGTAATAGAAAAAGAAAAATAGAGAGAAAGAAAGGGAAGAAATACAGAAATAGATAGAAAGACCGAGAAAGAAATAGGGAAAGAAACGGACACAAAATATAGACAAAAAAAAAAACAAAAAACAGAGAGACTGAAAGAAAAAGATAGAGAATCAAAGAAAGAGAGAAAAGAAATAAAAATAGAGAAAAAGAGAAATCGAGGGGAAGCGAGAAATAGAGAGAAAGGGAGGAAGGGAAGAAATAAAAAGATAGAAAGAGGAAGAAAAATAGAAATAAACACAGACGAAAAAGAGATATAAAAACAGAGAAAAAGAGAAAGAAAGAGAAAAATAAAAAGAAACAAGGCAGGTCACCCAGATGTGCAGTTCCTTCTGGCTTGGCACCACTGGTGCAAAGCTGCCTTAGTTTTCTTGCATTCTCAAGTCATGAATGAACTCTGTAAAGACACTACACCATATTGGTTAATGTGTTGTTTTCTGAAGCGAAGTACAAAACGTGAAATAAGTAAGCGACCTTAATGCAAAATTCGGCGGTCTGAGAGGGGCTCTTGCACTTACTGTGTTTGTAAACTTTCGAGTGACTGAATGCCATTCTCTTTTTTTCTTCCTCAGTCGATGTGTTAATCCTTAACCCTCCCCCCCCCCCCCCCCCCAAAAAAAAAAGGTGTCTGCGCCTAACATGGTTTTATATCGCCCCCCAGAATCGAAAGCATATTGCAGGCTTTCTGTACCTCACCTGGCAATGCACTGCGTCCAGGATTGGCACTCCTTTGACCGTGCATTGATATCGCGTGATTACGTCATCACGTGACGTCACAAATTTTGGCGATCTGTGACGTCATGATGTCACATGGTGACGTCGTCAAGTCGCACTCCCCAATCACGTGTCTTTTCTTGCATTGTTCGTAATCATGCCGCGGCCAATGGTCACTTTTGCTGTTTGATGAAGCATCTAAGGCTTTTCCGTTAAAATATAACTCTTTACTGAACCACAACCATCAATTCCGTACCTGTTTGCTGAAGTGCGTATACTAATTCCTTTTTATACTAATTTCTGCTAAATATATGATTTCAATTTATGCCGTACATTAATGTCCACCCTATCGTTTGCAACCCTTAGCTTAACCCTTTTCATTCCTCCTATATTTTTAAAAAACATTTTATCAAGGTTTTCGGACAACCCACACCATCGCTTGACAGGGTGGCCTGGAAACATAGGAAACACTCAGTACTCATGCCACAAGGAAAGGCAGCAGGCAAAGGACAGGTTGGCACTCCTGTCTCTTCCCCATTTCCTTATTTCACGTTCCATAATTAGCGACACAGAACATGTCAGACTCTTTGTTTTTAATGCCAGATTTGCACTCGCGCCAAGACCCTCGCTTTCGTCCTCAGCCAAACGCGTCTGGTTGCAGAGGCGGCCCAGCCGACCACGGGAGCAGTTCTTTACGACACGTTCGAGGAGAGCGCGTCTTCCTGCGAGCTGGAACAGAGGCTCGAGAGCCTTCAACCAGTCGAGATTGTTTTATCCGAGAAGTGCCACTCCATGTTGGAAAAGACAGTGTGCAATTTCACAAGCTCGAGGTAAGTGGACATTGGTTTTTAAAGGGCCCCGAAACCACCACAGAGGTCGAAATTCAGTTATGATGTTGCAGTTGTGCACGAGTCTACGATGAACATGTAGCCACGAGCATTTCTCGAAATTGGTGTCGTAATAGCGGTGTTACACGCGTTTGATGATCGAAACACAGCACTTACCCGTCTCGCTCTTTTTTCGCTGCGCTCTGTTCATCGGTTCGTCTCTCCTCCTCCTCATGCAAGGATAAAGAAGAGAAGGGAGCGCATGTGCAACTGCTGCAGACAAACAGGTTCTTGTTGGTGCTGAAATGACATAATACGGGTGCTGATGTCACAACCAAGCGCTGGGAAAACCAAAAGGTCGGAGAGGAGCACGGGATTCGTTTTTCTGCTTCGGGGTGCACCCGCGGCTCGCAGCGCTGCCGCGTTTGGCATTGTTGGTCATTACGACATTCTGGAAATCGATGCGCGTCTTTACTTTGGAATGTTGAAAAAATACCGAAGGTGGTTTAGGGGCCCCTTTAAATTGTGTGTGTGCAGTTGTGAGGTTTATGACTGTAAACACGGCAGAGGCTTGCCACTTTCATACACTCAGCGCACTCTCTTGATCCACTTATGCACTTTTGTGGGGTATGCAATTAGGTTCAAGGGGGTGGAAAGAAACGTGAACAGTGCAGCGCGCTGTTTTCATCATGCTCCGAACCTCGATGCGTGCATGGAGTTAAGAGTGCCATCACAATCTGCAATTCCATACAGGGCAGTGCTTTGAGCTGCGGGCACCCCACAAATTCCAAGAAACAATCTCTTCTCCTCTCCAGGCCTTTCGGTAATGCTCAGGGTTTGCCGTGATGTCAACATTGACATTGTTGTCTGGTCATGTCATCCACAAAAATAACCTGTTTGTCTGCTCGCAGATATATGCCCTCGCCACTTTTCCTCCTCGCACAATGAGGAGGAGCAGGAGAGATGAGCCAACAAACAAAGCGTTGTGAAAGAAAGAGGGAAACAAGCGAGGGCCTCTTCTGAATCATCAAATGTGTGTAACTCCGCTGTTACGGCACCGTTTTGAAAAATTCTCTCAGCTACGTGTTCGTTGTAGACTCGTGCACATCTGCGACACCACAACTAAATTTTGAACTCTTGGTGGTATAGGGGCCTTTTAAGGCAACACGATTGCTTAATTTACCATTAGCTCAGCGTTAGCGGTCTCTTTCTTGCCAATACTACGCAGAAACAGCAGTCTGTCGCATCTCCAAATGAGGACGCTGTGTCGCAAAGAGATGTACAAAATCTAATAATTTGGTTGGTTTGAACCTGTTTACTACGCTGGTATGTGCTGCTAGTACTGGTTTGCATTCCTTGCTTCTTGTTGTTGCAGTCGTGAAGGGGTGCGCGTGGAGCGGCTCCCGCCGGATCACTTCAAGCTGTCTCCCAGCCTAGACGCTCTGACCGCCTTCTACTCGGCCAACAAGAATTCGTCGAGCATTGCCCAGCTGACGGCAATCCCGCCAGTCATCATCTGCTGCGTTGGCTCGCTCCTCGAATACCTGAAAGCATTCAAACTGGAGGAAATTCTCAGGGACATCAGGTACGTGATTCGCAAACTCAAGAACCTTTACTTCTTACTCATGAATCAAAGGTCTTCATTAAAAAAATAACCAACGTTGTGAACGTGTTCCGAATAGGTGAAATTCTAGCAGGTATCAAGCAAGTGTTGTAAAATTCGAAGGGGCTCTGCAACACTTTAGTCACCATGTTTGCTATTGATCATTCTCGGGATATCAAGCAACAAAGAGCAAGAGGAATTATAAAAGTCGAACGCACATAAACCCAAGTCATTGGTGAAAGATATTTCAATACGCGAGCGAAGTGAGGCTTATCCCATGACTTTCTTGCTTTCTTTCTTTATTCAATACTGCGGACCTTATACAGGTCCAAGCAGGGTGAAGGCAAAAACAAGGAACAAACAAAGCAAACATAAACATAGGTAATACAGTTTGAAACAATCACAACGGGATGGGCGGCAATAAAGAATTATTCCAGTCTGTTACAGTGCTAGGGAAAAAAGAAGAACCACAATTCTTGTGGTTCTAGATGCTGCATTTCACTCTCCTGTGGCATCACAGAGTGCTGCCAATAGCAGCGGTGGTTTAGCAGAACTCTGTACTCAAAATACAGGACTGAAGGAGTTAGCTGCTTTGATAGAAGTAGTTAAACTTAAGAGCAAGTTGTACCTCAGTACAACTTGTTCTCACTTGCGCTGTTACTCCTCGCTCTACAATGAACCAACTCGCCCAAAAAGAAGTTTTGATGATTCAGTACAACTGGTTCTTAGGTCTTAGAGGGGCCCTGCAACACTTTTGCAAGTAGCCATGGAATGGATTCACTAAAGGACCTTATTGCCTCACGAATCGACCGCCGCAAAAATTTTTAGAATCCTTCCAGTACGAATGGAGTTACAGAGATTTGTCACATGCTGTAATTGCTTTCTATCGTCCCGACGAAAGTGCTGGCAGCTAAGCAGGAAGGGATGGCACAGGAGAAGAAGGTACGTCACGCGTGCCTCGTGACCTTGAGCACTTTTTTTTCTTTTTCTACGAAAGCGCAACTTTTCAGTGCAATTACGCGTGCGCGCGCGGACGCGTGGCGGCCTTTGGGGTGACCACAGTAACTCCCGAGCGTGCCATGCTCAAATCAGCCAATGGCCTGGAACTTGAGTCTGTGAGGCAATGATTTTTTTGTATATAGCATCATTTGTCGAGAGAAGAGAAAGCGATTTTTAGCTGACTTTGAGAATTTATTTTAAATTCCAGGCAAATTCCAGTGTGGCAGCCACACTTGTGAAGTGTGGTTGCCAGTGGACAAGTTGCAAAAACTACAAAGCAGCTTTGCTGCACAGCAAAAATTCATGCACGATGGCAGTGCAGTCTGTCCGTGCTACAATTGTTGCACGCAGGGGAGTGTTTCGCATGTCCGCGTAGACGTTGAGCCGCCGCATGCCACGCTCTCGCCTCCGGAGGAGCAGCTTGTTGTCGGCATTGCCGCTTTGCCTCTCACGGGCGAGAGCGCTTTCACGATCATTTTCATCCATGGCAGAAAGAGAATGTTTGGTCTGGAACGTGCTTATTGTTCATCGTCATCAGCGTCATCGTCATGACGTATAGTGGGTACCTTGCACGTGCTGTGCCATGATGGCAGAAAGAGAATGCGTGGTCTGGAACACGCTTATTCTTCATCATCATAAGCATCATCGTCATCGCCTGACAATGGACAAGCCTAGACCCTAAGGTGCTTCGCCCCTAATACGGTACATGAAACGCAACACTGCGTGCAACAATTGTACCAAGAATGGAACGCACCTGCCATTGTACATGAATCTTCGTTTTGCGGTAAACCTATCGTGGAAGGTTTTGCAACTGGTCTGTGGGCGTGCCCACATTGTTACCTGAATTAGTTGCTTTCTCTTTTTTTCCAGCAATTTCACTCCCATGTCTAGTGGATGTCGCAAAATGGATCTCACAGCGGCGACACTGCGGCGGTTGGACGTGTTCAGGAACTCGACAGATGGATCCGTAAAGGGCAGCCTGTTTGGCCACTTGGACCACGCTTTGACAGCCTTCGGTCGCCGCTTACTTTTCTCGTGGATTGGTCAACCAATGGCCGATTTAGAGTGAGTAGTATACATTTTGTATACATTTTGCATAGGGTTTCTTAGCTGTGCTGGTTGGTTTATACGCATTATGTTGAAAAATCGTGAATGATGAGATGGGAGAGAACAAACGGTACAAAGCACTTTAATTTGGTTGTTCTTTCACCTGTCGTGTCATTCATGCTTTTTTGCCATGATGTAGTATTTTCTTTGTTTGATACTCTGAATCGTGGAGACAATTAGCATTTTAATCCTTTACATCCAAAATTATTTTTGAAAGAATATTAAAAAATTACATATTCTTTTCTCAGTACTCTGTTTAAAAATCAGCGTATTAAATTACCAGAAGACATACGTTTGAAACAATACTCTTTATTGGAGAACGTCGAGAAAAAATTTAGTTAAATACATTCAGACCTCATTACAACGAAGTCACATCTGACATGAAAATTACTCCATTATATCTGGACAGTCTGTATGAACATGTTTTTGTTACTGTATCTATGGCAAGACTATTCTTCATTTATTTTGTTACAACTGATAATTCATTACGTCCGTGTTCGTTATATGACGTTTATTGGAAAAGCCTTGGCTTCGCTGCATCATTTGCAGTCAGTTTTCCTCGCGGTATAGCAGTGGAAAATGGTATTATGGTTTGTTGCACATTCTGTGTGTGACAAAGAGAATTAGCTACATGGTCTTTGATAAGGGAAATTGCGCTAGTATTCCATGGAACAACCTCGACTAGTCCATGATCGCAGGCATGCACAATGTTGGGATGTACTGAGCTTGTCCATGAGAGGTAAGGTGCCAAAACATTTGGCAAGCATTTCTAACATGCCAGTGCTGTTCATTTCGTATTTAACTTGTCTCCGTCGTGCCGTGCTTGTAATATATTCTTCATGCACCATGTGTGCAAGATTTGTTGTCACGTGTGACCAGTGGTGACAAAGGAAAGGGAAACAGATGTCGTGCTTTGGACTGAATTCGACCCCTTCCATGTTCAAGTTGGGTTCCTTAAACGGGCAGTATGCCCTTAGCGTAGTTGAAAACGACAGCAGAGAAACTGACGTGCTCCACCACGATGTGCCATGCTACCAAGCACCACTAATGACAGATGGTGAAAGTGCACTTAAGTATTTATAATGCTTGCTTGAAACCAGTTGTTAACTAGCTCGCGCACTACTCTGAGTTGGTTATGACCGAGCTTTTAGGTAAGAACGCATTATGATTGATTGCACAAAGGTTGCAGAATTGAATCCTGGCCGCAGTGGCCGCATTTTGATGGAGCCAAAATGTTTGATGCCCATGCGCGTCTATTTAGGTGCACGTTTAAGAACCCTAGGTGGCTGAAACTTTTGGAGCCCTTCCACTGCGGCGTCTCTCATAATCATAATTGTGATTTTGGGATGTAACGCCCATTACAATTATTATTATTATTATTGATCGCATTATAAATGGATACCGTAATCACTCCATAATTATTGTGGACAGGACGGGTGCTGTCACATACGCTTTGCGCATGCTACGATAGTATGTACAAAGCAACATCCTTACCAACTCGGCTTAACTCTCATGTTACACAGTGTCTAGCAGCTTGTAAATAAGTACTTGGTACATTCATCAACAGTCCATTATAATTTGTGCCTAGGGGTATACGCTTCTGTACTGAAGGAAGCATTGCTCAGAGCATTTTGTTTCCACAAAGGTTGATCAACGAACGCCAGGAGGCTGTTGCGAACATACTCTCGCTTGGAGCCAAGAGCCTCCCCGAACTTAGAAAGTTTCTCTCAAGAATGCCCGATGTTCAGCGCGGCCTTTGCGCGATCTTGCACAAGAAGGTAAGCACCCAATTTGCCCAGTAGTAAATTATAACACGCTCCTAAACCAAGAATTTGTTGACAGGCTTGCAAGGGCTGAATTAGTGCTTTCATTTCAGCAAGCTAAATTAACTCGCTTATTGTCTGTAAACTTGCTGTACGTATTTACCATAGAACTATCAGGATGTATTATTCATGGATTTATTATTTAGCTTCAGGGAGCAAAATAACCACTCATTCATATTGGATTTTCTGTGGGTTTTCAAGATTTATTATTCATGGTGATAATTCGGCAAAATGTATTAGCATTGCAAATTTTCAACATTGCATGCCTATTTGCTTTTTGGTAGAAAAAAAAAACCCTTGCGTATTTGTTAGAAGTGTTTTTTTTTTCTCCAAAGTTTCGGGCTACTAAGCTTGGGGTGCTCCCCTTACATGAGTTTATACAGTAGCCGCATTGGCAATGAAAGCCGTCATGTCGCCATGACAACGAATTGCAATAACTTTGCTTGGGACAGGTTATTGACATCATTGCTCCTTCTCAAATTCTTGTGCAGGTGAAGCCATCTGACCTTGTGGAAATATTGTCCTCTTTGTCCCGTGCACAAAGCCTCTTTTCAGCACTCTGCACAAATTTTTCGCTCGGCATCACGAGCACAGCGTTGAAAAACTGCTTTGCCAACATCGCGAGGCTCTTGAGAGACGTCGAAGGTCATCTGGACTGCCTGGACATCAGTTCCGCCAAGTATGTAAGCGCACTCTTGTACATTGAGAAAACTGTAATACGGCAAATAAGCTTTGCGGAAGCCCTCAAGATGGAGGAAGGTTTGCAAAAAAAGAAACGTCATCAATACGTTTGTAGCACATAAGAAATGCTTATGGTATTTCTCAGATACGAATTACAGACAGAAATACCTGCCAATTTTTTTGGATACGACAACGAAAAAATAGTGCTGAATGAACGGGCACACAAGAAGAGGACACACAACACAGGCGCCTGTGTTGTGTATCCTCTTCTTGTGTCCCCGTTCACTCAGCGCTATTTTTTCGTCGTCACTATGTACCAATGAGCTGATCTTGGATACGAATTTCATACGAATTTACACACGGATTGAAATATATAGTCCAGATTTCTAGATACAAAGTACATGTGGATTTACATAAGGATTTACATGTGGATTTCTGAGAAAACTTCCCAGTTGAGAAAAAAAACTTGTCTCAGTGTGGGATTCCATGCCGAGACCAACGCCTTTTTCAGTGTGGTGGCTTTACCACCTCTGCTTTATTAATAATTGACCCTTGCATTGCCTTCTACTAGCCTCCTACTTATCTCAATTGCTAGAGTGGCCGCCCCAGAAAGGCAATGGTCCTGGGTTTGAATACCGAACCAGGAGGAATTTGTCGTCACCCGGGAAGCTTTCTTTCTAAAAAATGTATTAGGATTTCTTTTAAAACTTCATGCTACTAATGGGTCGACGACAATGGTGCACTTTCGAAAGGTGTGTTACCATAGAAGTTAAAGCCAAATACTTTGCATATGAAATTGATGGGAACTAGTGAACTGCGATGTTATGCAGTGGCTTGGCTGCAGTGCTGGTGTGCTTGAAAGTACAATAAAGTGAAGGGATGTGTTTGGTTTGTTTGCAAATTTATTAGGATTTCTTTTGAAACTTCATGCTACAAATGGGTGGGCGACAATGGTGCACTTTTGAAAGGTGTGTTACCATATAAGTTGAAGCCAAATACTTTGCATATGAAATTGATGAGAACTAGTGAACCGCGATGTTCTGCGATGGCTTGGCTGTAGTGCTGGTGTGCTTGAAAGCACAATAATGTGAAGGGGTGTGTTTGGTTTGTTTTCACCAGTAAGATGAAAAAATACCATATTTTCTCGCACACAATGCTCCCCCATGCTAGTGCTGCAACCCGCACGAGCACCTACAAGCTGAACATTTTGACAGAGTTGCCCATCTGATTGGGTTAATTTATAAAGCCTTTAAAAGGCTCTAACCAAAAAATGGGTTTCTTTCCCGACATTTCGGAATCAACTCGATTCCTTCTTCAGGGGAAGTGGCGGCTTACTATAGGTGTCAAGGTGCGGTCTTTAACTTCTTTCACAGACCAGCTGGGGAGAACAAGGGAAGATGTGTCTTCTTTCGGGGGAAGAGTGTTAAAGGGGTTGTGGCTGCTGCGGTTGTGTCAGATGTATGGGCTGGGGGCGGTCAGGGACGGTTGAGTTCACTCCAGACTCTGTTTGTCTTGCCCTTTTTGCTGTGGTTAGGCCGCGAATGTAAACTGACAGCAGGTTTCCTTTGCAACGGTTCAAGTTGTTTTTGGTTTTTTGAATGAACCATGACTCCAGTAGCAGTAACATTTTTTGGTTGGAGCCTTTTGAAGTCTTGATCACCTACAGCCTGTAGAAAACTTTTTAAAAGATCCCCATGTATTTCCTTCAAATCGCTTTCCTTGCATGGCCGTTAAACATTGCCGTGAAGCTGCTTTGCTCACCAAATTTCGCATATAGCTTGGACTCTGACATTTGTTTATTTATTTTTGTTTGGGTTATAAGAGAGAAAATGACGTAAAAGGTGATCTCGATGTTATTGCAGACGCGATGACATGGCCACACTCTTCAAGGACTTATCCGACTACCCCGACCTTCTGAAATGCCACGAAGACGTCTTCGACATCGAGCAGAAGCTTCTTTCTCTCCGGAAGGATATTGCCGTGCAACTTGGAGTTGCCACTTTTGACTACAAGACAGTCAGCGGACTCCCGGTAACTACTACGTCATGGTCCTACTTCACAACAGTGTTTTAGAGTGGACTTTGGATTACCTTTGTTGTGAAAGATCACTAGTAAACATGGATCAGATAGAACACATCGATTCATTGTCAGTAAAGCGCAAAAAATAACAAACAAAACACAGGAAGAGTAAAGAACACAAACAGGCTCTGACTTTCAACTGAAGCTTTGTCCCGTAAAACAAGCCATTATCAAGAAAAGGGCAAAAGAGTCCGCACAGCAGTGGGAGGGATTGAAGGGTGTCGCCTCTCCCAACATGGTCATCATTCTATCCCGAAGATAAATTCATTCTTTTTCGTGCAGTATCACAGAGGGTTTGCTGACGCACAGCTGTGATAGCTTGTGGATGTGTGGAACATTCGACTGGTTCACATGCATTTGGTTCCTATGTCTGAAGAGAATCTACGTATCACCAAACATAGGTGTGCACCCGCACTGATGGCAGTAGTGCTTTCAGGGAATTGTAATGCTCTCTAAGTCGAATGTTAAAAGGGCACTAAAGTTAAGCAATAAATCAGTTCAGATTGATAAATTCAACTCTAAAACTCTAAATTCAACTCTAAAACTCTAAGAAGGGCCTTTGTTAATCACCAATAATACTACTTCAAAAATTTTCCTTGCTAAAGGCTCCTCGTATCTGCACAGAACTTTGAGTGAAGGGGAGGAGCCGCATTTGGCACAATGGATGGCAAGGGATGCCCTGTTGCACGCTAAAGTAATTCGTGCAAAAGTTGAATGCAGAGTACGCCTGATCAGATGGCTTTGAAATGTGTAACGTTCATGTCTTACACACACCCTCATTGCGATGCCTAAAGAACTGCGAGCAGTAGTCATTGCGCCTATAAATGCAACACAGTGAGCAAAAAAGTGCTGCTACAGTTTCATGATGTACAGTACTCATGGTTTAAAATGCAAAATCATTCTTTTTTTAGTATAACTGCTCTGAGAAATTTCTCGTGCTAATCATGTCGTGTCGCTTGAAATCTGACCACTAAAGGCAATGTTGGCTCTGATGTCAGCGTTTGAGTCAAAACTACACTGATTTACATGAGCTGTAGATGCGGGAAACGAAAAGGATGTGCATTGCTTAGACCCTAAATTTTCACATTTCGATCCTGGTGTACTGCACAAGGAAAGGGGCAGACTGTGCTTAAAGCAACGTTACCTGACCTGTGCTGTGTGTACAGGTGCAGTATTTGTGAGTCAAATATTTTTCAGAAAAAAAGGCGTTCGGGGAGGTAATAGCACCTAGTAGCGCTATGTTTTAGTACTGCACGGATCTTTCAGTTACTGTGCATTTCTTGTAATGGTTGCGTGCCTCTTGTGTCATTGTCATAATTTGAATACATACACTATATTTTTTAATGCACTTATACAGCGCACCGTTTTAGGCCCCTTTACAGCCACCTTGCACCCGCTCATTGTCATTAATCACACCATTTCTTCTACATTATGCCATTTCTTGGCGCTCTTTACCCATAATGGTTTGTTGCACGGTAGACCACCATGTCTCATCATATGTTCATGGGAGCATTATCTGTTGATTGGGCATGTTTGTTTTATTGTGCGCAATAAGTGTTGCACATACCGTGTGATAAGATGCGTTCATGCGCAATTGTCCCATCGTGTTAGCGTAAATGTTGTAGTGGAACTTGGTAGCACAAGTTTCATGGATTTGGTGATTCCATTCGAAATTTAATGTAGGTGACACTTGATATGTCATGTGTACAACTTGGCAGACCCTCTGATTTTACGCATTATTTTCAGTACCTCGTCGAAGTTCCCGTCCAGAAAACATCCATGCTGCCTCGGGACTGGTTCAAAATAAGTTCGTACGTATCCTTGCACATTGGTTTGAGATTAGCAGAGATGCGTGTCTGCCTTAGAAATGTTTCTTTAATCCACAAAGATAGATAAAATTGTGCTGTGCCTTCTAAACAAATGTCTATTAAATGCTGACCATAAATTGCGCAGGATTCATCGAAGCTCTGTTTCGTAAATAATGTGTTTACTCTAATATATGTAATTAGCTAGAGTATTTACTATATTATATCTAATAACAAATATCGTATAAGCATATATTTGTTCTATGCTGCTGTCATTAGTGAAAAAATATTTCATATTGTCTGAGAAAATATATTGATTGGTTTGTGGCAGTGCATTGCAGATTGCCATGAAGGAATGCCACAAATCAGAAGTTGGAAGGCCTGATAAGCTAACATTTAAAAAAAAATTTTTTTCTTGAGCTTTGCTTTGTGCTGCACTTCTGGTTCTTTTCGTACACATCTTTTTCATATTTTCATACATGTCTCCTGGTTCTTGTCAATATGTTAGGCTCTATTGTATGTTATAACCTTCTAGTTTTTCAAAAACTGTGCTTGCCTAGTCTCCTTTCATAGTTCCTTGTCATTGGTATCGTTAATGTTCCTCTGGTAGATACACAGTATAACTCGCTCTAATATGTTTTTCACGGCACCACAGAAAAAAAATACGCTGTAGCTGGGAAACAAAATGCAAATGTGCAGTAAGAATTGGGGAGAAGGGCTGCTAAATAATCAAACAGATGCATTGCACACAGCTCTACCTCAGAACTTACACATCAATTTATGGCATAAAAAAAATTCGTATATGGAAGTCCGATGTTTCTTTCGTGCCTCTGCCAGAACTGGACCCTTCTTGAGCACTTGGATCGCCTTGTCACTGGCCATATTGCAAAACTCCATATTGCACATCCGGCGCAGCACCAGTTTATGATGTATTGGACAGGAACATTGCGGGAACAATGTGTGAAACGGGGACTCTTAAACGTGTAGTAGATCCTTCGCTGGGGCTGTATGGTAGAGAATATGCGGGAGTACGTATGCTTTAGGAACGTACAAGTGGTGTTCTCTTGTATACCATTTGCCCTAGTAGCTGTAATTTACTGCAGCAGTTCTTTACTGTTTGGTTTGACCGTCATTTCGTTTAGGACAAAGACCGTGAGCCGGTTCCGACCACCTGTTGTCGAGTCTCTATACAAAGACCTCTGCGTTGCCAAGGAAGTGGCGCTTATGCAAAGCCGCAAGTCCTGGCTTTCTTTCCTTGAGTGAGAATCTTGCATTTCATACTGCATGATGTGTGTATGTATTGAGAAGATAGATTTTTGTTTGTTTCGAATACTAGGTCGCCAAACTCACTCATGAGTCGACTCACTCAGACGCAGATCGAGCTGTGAGTCTGAGTGTGTCTGCGTAAGTAGTATATTCATTGTAAAAAAAAACAGCGCGAAACAACAAAGACGAGAAAGACCAAACAGGACAGCGCTAGCACTGTTCAGTCATTCTCGTCTTTCTTGTTTCGCGCTGTTTTTTTACTATGAATATGTACCAACAAGCCCAACTTCGCACGCTTCCTGAGTAATATTTTGGCGAGTTTGAGTACCGAGTGAGTTCGGTTGAGACAAATTTCATTGTATCTTAGTCCGAGTGAGTGCAGTTGAGGAAAATTTTATGGTGAGTCTGAGTCCGTGTGAGCCCCTAAGCACAAAATATGTTTCTTGAGTGAGTCTGTGTGAGCTCCAAATTTTTAGCCAACCTATGGGGATAACTACTCAACTTCAGCATTACTGTCAGGCTTATGACGGCTCACGTTGATACTCACTTCTGCTCACAGATACTTCAACGTGCTAGCATTCATACGTCAGCTCAATATTTATTGATCAGAGGCGTGCCTTGACCCCCCCCCCCCTCGCAAAAATTTTCAAAAATATTTTTTGATAAAAATATCTCTTGTGAGTTGTGAGTCATATCTTTCAATAAAAATGTGCCTTACTGAATTTACAATCACTGATAACTCGTATGTGAAGGAACGAGATCAAAATGCTTATCACAGAGCACCGATTATGTGAGATATTGGTGTTTAAGTGCATAGACATCCTGATCGAAAACGCTAATTATACGTGCACAGACTCATGAGTGGACTCACTCAGACTCATTCGGACTCAGATCGAGCCATGAGTCTCGGTTTGAGTGAGTCCGAGTAAGTAAAGTTTAGGCTAGTCTGAGTTCCAAGTTAGACCGGTTAAGAAAAATTTTAGTGAGTCTGAGTCTGTGTGAGTCCGCTTGAGGAAAATTTTTGGTGAGTCTGACTCCAAGTGAGCCCTAAGGGAAAAATATATTCCATGAGCGAGTCTGAGTGAGCTCCACATTTTTTGCCGGCCTATGGTTACGATTACTCAAAGCTAAGTGCCGGGGCCAAAGCTTGGCAAAAATGAAATTTTATTTTAATTAAAGTGTGGAGGTAGTAAGCAGAACAAAAGAGGAAGCAGATGTGAGGGCAACTAGATTACATGCAGTGTGGAAAAATATAAGCATTGATTTTACTGGTTGCGATTTGTCTCTTTGTTTACTTTTATTTGCAGCCTGTTCCTCATGGATTTGGCAATTTAGTATTAAAAAGAAATAGTTCATTTTCTACATGTTCTTCTTGGGTTGATTGACTTCATGAGACTGTTGCTGGTTTCATGCATGGTTTGCATTCGTATTTGTGAAACACGTCGCTTCTTGATTTCATGACCATGTCGAACTCTGGTACATGGCAGGCTTAAATCCCGACTTATCCTTTTTATGCAATATTAATCATGTTAGTCTCTCTTTACAGGTTCAGTGATAATCAACTTTTAGTTTTTATCATTGAAACTAACGTTTGCTCATGAGAGAGATGTGACGTTGGGACTCATAACCTGTAATTGCAGGAAGCTCAGTACGAGGTACACGGACTACCAACAGGCAGTGAAGAGCATAGCCACTGTGGACTGCTTCCTGTCGCTGGCCGAGACTGCGTCCCAGGCCGGATACTGCAGGTCAGACTCATGAATGCTGCATCTCCGATTCGTTAAGGTGCACGTTTATGTTTCAGATTTTCTTGTAGATTTACAAATTTGTAATTCAAAATCCCATTTTTACCGCTGCCTCAGCACGTACGATGCCATCTATGCTATAGAGGCAACACTGTTTAACTGCGTAAGCATTTCTATGCCAACTCAATAAGAAAGCCATCCGTACGTCTGTCTGTCACATAAGATGATTGCCGCTATAAAGAAATAAATGAACAAATGCAGCGAATGGGCATAGGCGTGCGCACGAGGGGGGGGCAGGGGGGGCCACCCCCTAATCACGTAAGAAGGGGTGGGGCGCAAATTCTGCCCCATACATTGACTTAATAGGGAAGGGGGGGCGCTGCGACGAGCCTTCCCCCCCCCCCCCCCTAAGGGGAACCCTGCGCACGCCTATGTGAATGGGGCTGGTTGGATCATGATGGCTTAGCGATCCTGCATTGCACTTGTCCTTTTAGACTGTGTCCTGTGCGTTCCTTGTAGTGCGTAATACCCCACCATAAGCACATCGCTAAGCGATGTGCTTTTAGAAAAAAAAGAGAAGAGAAATTGAGAAATAGAGAAAAAAGAAATAGGGAAAAGAAAATTAGTTTTCACTCCGGTGCTTTTGTTTGAACCAGGGCCCTCACGGCACGAAGGCGAGTATCTTAACCACTGCGCTATGCATCTATGCTTGCAAAGTGTAAATGTACGTGACCGAGGTGAATGCGGTTGTACGCGCGGTGCAACACAAATGTGGCAAGGTGACACTCTCTACGAAGGCTTTGTTGAATTTCATGGATGTGGAATGAAAGCTTTGTGCAGGACAAGAAAGAAAACCGATAGGGTGGACTGTACACGCATCTCATAGCACATGCATGAGTGCTAGAGAGATGATGAAAGATGCCATATTGGTGCTGCCCGAAAACGGCGTTCTACAGACCACCTCTATCTACAATAACAAGCAACACTTATGCATCTTTTAGACGATTCTTAAAGGAGATTCTGTGTGGTTTTTTTCGGTTGGCAGCAGCACACGTGCTGTTCCTAATTTGTAAAGCTGAACACCGCTTCAGGCCACAGATGCTGCCTAAAGACCCAGCCACGAATCCGGATTGTCCAGGGAAGGCATCCAGTGCTGGAGCTGAGTTGCGCGCAGCAGCAGTACGTGAGCAACGACACTGACCTCAATGTAAGCGGACCGCAGCGTTGTACGATCAAGTGAGCTGGCTTCGTATTTGGGTGCATGGGGTATATTTCCGAGGACAGCTCTCGCGACGGTATCGCGAGCTACGAGAAACTGCTGTTTTATGTAGAGTGTGTCTTTCCTCTTTTTATGCGTAGCGTGCTCTGCTTTACATGTACAGTGGGGATGGAAAGAAAGGCAAACAGTGCAGCATCTACATTCTTTGCTGTTCTTCACTTCTTTTGAAGCGGTTGTAGCCTGGATGGTGATAAAAAGTCACGGAGTCATACATGATACAATCAAGAACCATTCCAGCATCTTTTTATTACCACCAAGGTCAGAGCATGATGAAAGCAGCGTACCACATTGTTTGCCTTTTTATCCATCCCCCCCCTGTACATGAAGTGCTGTGTATGCATTTGCATACACAATTTGTTTTTGCCTGTTGTGACCGGCAGCACAACCTGCAAAAATTGCTAGTTGTGCGACTGCTCTTTTTTGCAAGCTTTTTATTTTATTGAATTAAATCACTTCAGTTTATTACCCTATGGGGCCCTTTCTTGGGGGGCATTACTTAAGTGGTGGTGTTTCACTTAAATTAACAACTAAGCGGCAAAGATTGTTTTTGTATTGGAGGTGACCACCAACACGGTCTTCAAAAGCTGATGATGAAGCGATGGTGATGATGGTGATGGTGAAGCGATGGTGATGAAGCGCTCCGCTCAGCACTTCGTCGTCATCATCTTCTGCCATATTCGCCCGTGACATTATCTTAGGGCGGGTCATTCCAGTCTGTAGGTGCTTGGAAAAAAGAACAAGGCGGAAAAAAAATTCAGCCAGTTCGACACCATGAAAATCGTTCGACAGCGAAGCTGCAAGCATGTGAGTGTATGCGATTGGCTTGCGAGATCATGTGGTGTTGTAAATACGCTGCTAGATTTGAAATGTGCGTGCTTACACTTGATTGGGCAAAGCGAGATCACGTGACCTGCGGCCTCGGCCAATGGCCTTTCAGCAAACGTGTCGTGTGACTTGTGTCATGTGGTTTCTAGTGTGATCACGTGACCTGCCGGCTCATGCAGTAGCGTTTCATCAAACGCCTCGTGTCACGTAGTTTGCTGCCAGCACAGCCTCAATCCTGCCCTACATGCACTCCCCGTTATCTCTATGACCCTCTTATGCGCCCAGGTGCCTTGCCTTGGTTTATTACAATTAATGTAAGTCTGTAATTAATCTAATTAATGGAAGTGTACAATTAGTGGAAATTTCTAATTAATATAGCTAACGAAAGTGTGAATTGCTTTCCCGGTATAATGTACCCGAAGGTCATCATCATTGTGATCATCATTTTGTTTTATTTATTTCTTTATTCACCCTCTGGTCGCCTGAACTGCATGACGCCTACTACTATTACTACTAGTACTACTACGACGACAGTGGCACAGGGTTGGCTGAGACAGCCTCAATGTAAAAGTAGTAAGCGAGGATGTCGTAATATAATTCCAGTAGGAACATATTTCTGAAACACTTTCTCTGCACTTAGTTAAGTCTTCACCGTTTGTTGAGTGCGAATTTTCATAGTTACTGCAACGTTGCCGGTCACGTTGTCCCAGGAGACCATGCGCTGTTGCATCATCACCGGTCCCAACATGGGCGGCAAGAGCTCGTACATGCGGCAGGTGGCCCTCATTGTCATCATGGCGCACCTCGGCTCCTACGTGCCGGCCGAATCCGCAGCCATCAGCCTAATCGACGGCGTCTACGTCAGGTCAGCGATGCGAGATTCATCGTAGGGCCAATGCAGTGTGTCTCGAAGCTTAATGCAGCTGTTCCGAACTGGTGAAGTTTACTGATCAAATATGAGTGTTTGATAAGTGAGAGCTTTGAATGGCTCATGTAGAATACTTAACATTTTCGTGCTTGTAACACTGTCATACCTTGATGTTTTAAGCACAGCCATGCATGAGTGACAGGTTCAGATGCTTTGTGACTTCCTAAGGTTTTCTTTTGGCTTTCCTTTGACTTGCCTTTCAACATTATAGCAGGACATAGTGAAAAGTTTCAAGGTGGGATGATTAGATAAAATGTTCATATTGAGAAGCATTATTCAGGGAGAAGAAGGGTAGATTGGAAGTGGGAAAAAACGCTGCCTGAAATTTGCATCTTGTTAGTCCGCTCGAGTGAAAAAAAAAACGTTTTATCATTTATTTCATCTTATGAATAGCAGCGCAATATTTAAGCAACATGGACAAGCAGACAATGATATACACAACACAGGCGCTGAACTTCATCTGAGTCATTTATTGATGTGCAAGTCATTTCAAGTGATGTGCACGCTTTACGTTGTGCTTAATTTGGTTGTGAACTTGAGTGAGCTTGTAATTGATAATAAACTTAATAAATCGTGCTAACGGAATACAGCAAATGCAGCACCGCTTCGATGTAGCGTTTATTGACAGGGCAGCAGAATACATCCTGAGGAAAACAACAAGATAATGAGTACACACGACGGATAATCTCGTCTTCATGTAGTTAGTGCGAACACTAAAGAGGCAATGTATTATAGACTGTAAAATTAATTGTTTGAAGTTGTATTTTTTTAATTTTGCAGCAGTAGGCTGAAAATTAAAAGACAGTGACAGACAAAATATGATTTTCTGGTACTTTTGCCCCAATACTCCAATGAAGAAACCTCCACACCTTTCTTGAAACAAGAATATTGACAGGACGCTTTTTCATCAAACTCTCATCTATTAGTTTATCTATTTTGCCTGGTTGATAACATTTCATTTAAGATTTTAATAGACATTCAAAGTAACAATAGTACAGCGTTTTTTATGCACGCGTTCTTCTGCTCATGTCCTTTCACGTGGCATGACTTTTGCTAGGTTTTTTTTTTTTTTGTCGTGCTTTTGCGACTAAAACAGAATGGGTGCTGAAGGACGACATCACTCGCTGGCGAAGCACGTTCCTGAGTGAAATGCTGGAGACCACGGAAATCCTGGACAAATGCACCGACCACTCGCTGGTCATCGTGGACGAGCTGGGCCGAGGCACGGCCACGCACGACGGCACTGCCATTGCTTGGGCTACGCTTCGTCACATCGTGGAAGAGGTCTGCTTCTGTCTACTACCTTTTATTTGTCTGTTTATTTATTTATTTAGTATGATACTACAATTGCATGAAGACATTTCTCTAGAGGAATGTCACAGAGGGAGGAAAAAACACGAATAATGGTCACAATGCAAACACGTTAACAGTGAACACAATAGTGCAAAAATAATGATACAAAGTAAACTCACCAAGAGAAAACACACCAATAGTGAAGACACCAAGAGTAGTCACACCAAGAGCACAGGTTGTGCACGTCGGAATACGTACTACACCCTATCACAAATATGCTGCGTTAACAGACTTGCAAACTCTTTATCAGTCATGGACACCACCACCTGAGGCAGTTAATTTGATTCTTTAATTTTATGGGAAAGGAAAGACGATCGAAATACTTTTGTACGACAAGAGATTTCGCGCTACTATCAGTGAGTCTGTTTCTGCATTTGGTTCACAGAAACGGTGCTTGGCCTTGTTCGTAACGCACTACCCGCCGGTCACTCGGATGAAAAAGCTCCATCCGAACAACGTCGTGAACTGCCACACGGCCTTTGACGTTGATCACGAAGGTGAGTTGTGGGCCAGTGTAATTTTCTTGTATGTTGTTGTAGGACTGTTCGAGATTTATTTGCAATGTGTAAATATTTGAATCGGTGTAATTGCTTCTGAGAGTGAATTGGCCTTCCTCCCTTTGAGGTAGGGTGGCATTCAGACACATTTTCACTCGAATTCAACTTTGAAGAAAAAGATTGAAATGATTTTAAATATCAAGTTTACAGGGGTTCTGACACCATTTTTCGAAGGTGAGTTTACTCTGCCATACATATTACCTGTATACAGAGACAGTTCTGAGCAAATTTGAAGCGCAGCAAATGCTGATACAATATTTTATTTTGATATTAAGTCAATTTTCCCATGGTGCACCCTACCGCCATCATCACTAGCTTGACATAAGGTTACAGTCCTAATTATGGTGACTTCACACAGCAGTCTGGCTGGCAGTGGTGACATCAGGTACCAAAACTTCCAAAATAGCCGCTTTCTGCATCACCAAAACATTGAAAATGTCCATTAATGTGTCACCAATGGAGCCAAAGTGCGGAGCGGCTGTGGAAACGTCACAATGTCTTGCGCAAGCACCTGACGAGAAGTTCATACTGTATTGCGACATCAGGGTACAGTAGGAACTGAAACCAGCCTTTAGGAACATACTGTAATTACTTTTCCAGGCAAGACTTTGACTTGGGCGAGTTGGTACATGCTTAGCAGGGAAACACAGTGCAAAAAGACAAGGACGAACAGCGCTCGTCCAGTGCACCGTATCTTCTTTGTCCTCGTCTTTTTGCGCTGTGCTTCCCCCCTCTAATACTTTTTCAGGGTGCACTCATGCTTAGCAGCACATTTCTAGGCCCTTGAAGGCTTGGCCTTTATTTTACACAAAAGAAAAAAAAACTGAAAATTTTCATGTCATTAGCTTTAAAGGGACACTAAAGGGAAATATTAAGTCGTCGTTGATTGCTGAAATAGCGGTCCAGAAACCTCGTAGTGCTACTTTCGTGCCAAGGAAATGCTTATTTTGAAATAAAATCACGTTTTAGTGGTCCGCATCGCGTTAGCGCACTTCAAATCACCCGCCTAAGCGGAATCTCTGATGTCACCATTTCTGTGCCCAACGTTGCCCGCCTTTACTGCGCGGCCGCCGACACTAGCAGCAGCAGATCGAAAGTAGCGGGAGCCACAGCAACAACAACGGCCATTGAACAATACTCTGCTTGCTTGGTGCAACTGGTCTCCGCTAGATGGCGCCACCTATCCAGCCTAACCAAGCGAAAACGCAATTTTTGAACCACTCGCGCCTTTCCCCATAGTAATGCCAGGCGGTTCCTTTTTCTATGAATCAAACAGAAACGGACAAGGAGCATTTTATTACGTGTTGTAATGCACGGAAGCTTCTTTTTTACCACAGCTGGTTTGATTACCAGTGAATAATTGTAGCCGGTAGCTGTGATGTCATTGGGATCGTTTCCTAGATGTCCCACTCGTAGCGCATGTGGTGTCATATATTTGCCTTAATTTCTCAATTAGTAGAGCACTGCTGTTGATAATATTGACGTTTTAGACATTCCCAAACATTGATCTTTCGCTCTGACGCAAATTGTTATTTGCCTTTAGTGTCCCTTTAATGCCCTGGGTGTCTAATGAATCAATCTTTCCATTTCCCATGAAAGCAAGCAGTGTCATAGCAAGCAGTAAAAAACGTGCATTTGTTTTCTTGCTCTGCCCTATATTTAGGGAGGATTGATAGAGGGCTCATTTCTTTTTGTTAGGCACAACCTAATAAAACCAACAGACAGTGCAGGTAAGAAAGGTATAGATTACATTGCTTATATGTTTTAACTGTAGCATTGGCATTGTTACATAAATGGAACGGGATTAAAGTGGATGAAATATCACTGTGCCGTGTCAATGAACCAAACCTACAACCTTCGGATAACACGTCTGATGCTGTACCTTAGGCACAGGTTAACACTCTCAGCATTACAGCAACCTGAATGCATAATAAAGTGGATGGGAAAGCGACTACCGCTGTATCTCAATTGGTAGAGCATCGAACGTGTTATCCAAAGGTTGCAGGTTTGGTCCCTAACTGCGCCAAGTTGATTGTTTCTCCACCTTAATTCCTCTCCATTTATGTTATAATTACTATACTACAGTTAAAACGTACAAGTAATGTCTCCCCTATACCTTCCTTACCCTTATTGTGTGTTGTTTTCATTAGGTTGTGCCCTATATTTAGGATAATTTAGGATAAGCCATCGGCCAATTGTCGAGATAAAAGCTCCCAAGCTAAACCTTCCTCTCAATATCCCGTAATATTGCCAGCTGTATTGGCTCTTGTACAGCCGGGTTCATCAAATTTTCTTTTCTGTTTCTTTTTTCCAGAGGCAGTGACGTTTCTGTACAGTCTACAGCAAGGCGCGGCTGAACAGAGTTACGGACTCAATGTTGCCAGACTCGCAAAGATT
The DNA here is from genome assembly GCA_030522465.1 of Rhipicephalus appendiculatus. NCBI lineage: Eukaryota > Metazoa > Arthropoda > Arachnida > Ixodida > Ixodidae > Rhipicephalus > Rhipicephalus appendiculatus. Next base: position 236,416 of record JALIZH010029322.1, on the reverse strand, counting down.
CCGGAGCACGTCATCACCCGCGCACGCGAGAAAGCGACAGAGCTTCAAGAGGCGATGAAGGCCAAGGAAGAACTTCAGCTGGAAGCATGTCGCAGTACGTCAAGTGAAAGCCCCGGATAGCAAGAGCCTACCTTAGATAAGCACTTCTAATTGTTAGGTACTTGTACAGTCGCTTTTACCTGTTTTTGTATGTATGTTTATTTGTCCCATGAATTCTTTTACGGGTTCTGAGCAGTTGTGTAGATCTGAGCTGTCTGCGGTCGTAAAAACTAACCCGACAATGTGCTTGCTAGTACCGAAACATAACTACCTTCGATGCTGTAATAAAACTCTGCTGGGAGCTAAGTAGCATGATGAACACTGACTGATTTATCATTAGGGATTTGCCATCCCCTCAGGCTTTGTATGAAGGTCTCTGAATTAATTTTGACAGATTGGGGTGCATTAACTTGCACTTGGATCTTGGTAGCTGTGTGTGCTGGGTACTCATGAGGTAAATCTTATTGCAAACTAAAATACAGCTGCTAGAAAAGTCATTGATCAACTCTAAGTGGGAAAATATGCAAATACCCTTCTCTCTGCATGATTGTATAAAATATAATACCCAGAATTAAACGCCTGTAGGAATTGAAAAATTAGGCATTGAAGCAATTCAAATGACATTCTGTATACAAGAAAGATTGGGGGTAGCATGGCTTATACTATGCCTATATAGAAGCAGGTCCTGGAATTCGTTAACCTACGTTTGAGGAACAATAGGAAGTAGGGGTGTGCGAATATTTCGCACTTTCAAATATTTTTTTAATAGTGTTTCCTAGTAAGTTTGATTCACACCGGAATGTGATCATTTGAAGTATTCGAACTTCTAGAAAATACATGTAATGACGGCGAAACTGCTAGCCACTTCCACCGTTGGTCGGAGCAGCCGCTGCGCAACGATCCTGGCACGGGGTCCGCTGCCGATGCGTAAAATGCTCATTCACGGTTCCGAGGAGTCAGCGAGCAGTGCGATTCGTTGCTTGCGATGAAGCTCATTGCGGCTCCTTCGCTTTCGCATGTCTGCTACCATGATGTTCTTGCCTGCAAAGTTCAGATTCGTCTCGCACATTGGCGCCATGAGCGGAGTTAGGCCTAGCCATGAGTAAGCTCAGCCGTGGTGTGCATGGCTGTGGTGCCCAATGTTTCAAAGTATGTCATGCTTGATCGCGAATACATACAAAGAGTTGTCCCGTGATGGTCCAGTCATGAGGTCTGAAGTACTGATAAGCAGAGCATCTAACCACGGGTCTGACGAGTCAGCGAGAGCGCGTCTCCTATGTTCGCGTTGAACACGTCACGTGATAATTGAGCCTCCCCTCGCAGCTGCCAAACTAAAGTGTAATTATATTCTAAATCATTGACCTGTGAACAAAAAACGAGTGTGAACGCGTCACTAAGTAGCGCAATCTTCGACAGCCGTGACCTCGCGATGTGCAAGCAGCAGACGACGCTCGCCTGGAGCGAGGATCGGGCCTGTGGCAATGTGTGCTGGAAGCAAGATGGCAGACACAGCCACTCAGAGGCCTTGAAATGAACTTGAAACATTTGCTTTTTGGGCGCTTGTTTCTGAATGGAAGACTCAGCTGAAGCGGGACATCTGAAGACTGATCAATGCTTTTTCCGACGAGCCCAAAATGGCGGTGCACCATAGCGATGTTGCTCCTTAAACACTGTTTTTTTGTTGCGATTTCCGTAATTTTTGCCACCTTGGCAGGCGCAACAAATTTTTGACCGCACTTCCACATAGTTTGCTAGGAAGATATTTTGGTATCAGTGAAAGGACTACAGAAAAATCGGCCTCCGCGTTTTCTCATTCTTTATAGACATCTAGGGAACACGACTTAGCAGCGCCCCTCCAGTGCTTCGACCTAGCCAAAAGAAAGCCTTTCGTGTTCCTATCTTATAAGAATACGCTTAGGGCTCCTCTGCAACTTTTTTTTTCTGTAATTTCGCTTCTAAGTATTCGAGAAACATTCGATTCTATTCGCACTCAAACTTCATTTTTCGGATTCGCTTTGCACCCAAAATTTTGTTATTTGCAGAGCTCTAATAGGAAGTTGACACGAGAGACATAGGACTCATTATAAGTTCATTTGGTTTACTGCGCAAGTCTTCATGAATGTGTTGCTTTTGAAGTTCTAATGGCACGTTTCAGAGCCTGACGCAGGAGATTGATTTTGGCACGTCCAGCAATCGAACAGGCATCATTTACTGGCTTCTTATCCTCAGTTTTTTCTGTATGAAGCCTGAATTTTGCCTTGTGCTCAGTGCAGCTTCGTTTTCAAAGCTGCGAACGCTGAGTCCAATTATCTTTTTTTTTCCAGTGCCACATATTTAACTAGCGCCTGTCAGTATGCGAGGTGTCCTTTTAAGGACAGGTACAAAAAAAAAAAATAATAATAATGATAGCACAAAACTAGGCTTCGTCTCGCAAGCGGCAATTCTGGAGAGCTGGAGTCTTCTTGAAGGGTTCCGAAATGGGCAAGTTCACAAGTCGCAATGTGCATCGAGTTCTGCCACAATCGGAATCGGAATGTGGCGCGTTGCATCAGCGCAAGTGTCCATGGAAGAACTGTCAGTAGCGATCCCGAAGGTGAGTAAAAAGTTCGGAGAGGCGCTGCGCGAGTCGCGTGTAGTCACGCAGGGTGAGGTAGTCGCGCAGGTTGCGCTCGCCGGCGCGCTCCAGGTTCTTCAACTCCTCGGGCATCGCATTGCGCTCCACTTCTGGCCCCAACTCCACTCTGAAGCGCTCCATGCCGAACAGCACCTTGCATAGAAGCTGAATCATGCCCTGGTGCACCTCGTTAAATATATCCCGGAAGGGCTTGCGGAATCTGATCTGTCCCAACACTGCTTGCTCCATGGCGAGCTCGTAGTACTGCAGGCAGTTATACGCTGCGTGGAACACCGTCCGGTACGCCTCCTCTGGCGTTGTGGACTGCTCCAACTGGTCCGTCGGAATTTCAGGCATCCACAGCTGTCTGTAATGGGCCACGGACTCCTCGAACTCGGAGTCGGAGAAGACGGCTTTGACGAACCTGCGCCTCACGTCGTCGGCGTATTCACCGGCGGACAGCGAGGTGCGGGCCAAGGAATTAAGGAACTTGTTCGCGGTCGTCGAGGTCGAGTCCTTGGCGTCACTCATGTCGAACAGGTCACACGAGCCGGCCCACCAGGGGTATTGGTTCTCGCTGAAATGTGAAGACAGCCATCCAGAATGTACATTCGAGAACTAACTCCGTTTCATGCGTCAGATGCAAGACTATGGAAGCTAGTGAGACTTCTTGCAGCAGGTGCGTTCGCACCAAGAAATAGTTCAATGATTTTACCCCTGCAATGAGACTTCTTTTTTTTTTTGCTTTTAGTCTGAGCAATAAATGAAGACACTTTGTGCCTTAGAAATAAACAAAGCCTGTTATTTATACATTTGTCAGTAGGCTGTTCAGGATCGCTTAGCGTCTCTTTGTTCTTGTTGAGGCATTGTTTACAACAGGGGTCTCAAACACGCGGCCCCCCACACCACTGTCTTCGTCCAACATTTTTTATTCTCTTAATAACTATGTAGCAGCAAGCATAACACGGAACGCTCCAACGCGTGTCCTGAAAGTTTGATTGACGCTAGCGCCGCGTAGCTTTGGGTTCTGTTGCCGAGATGTTATCCATGCATGCCGACATACTATCCAAGCATACCAAGATATTATCTCGGCAACAGCGCCCGGCGCTTCGCGGCAGGATCAGCCGCAGTAGTCCAGACCACGCGTCGGAGCGTTCGTGTTAAGCTTGCCGACGATTGCACGTGCGCCACATAGGAATGACTGGTCTAAAGCATTGTTTTCGTGAGGCACCTCATGTGGTCGCCATGTGTTGAAGCATAACCGTGAAACAAAAACTACATTTACGAATGAGCTTCAAGATTTTAGTCATTTAGGCGACCGCTATCAACATGTTGGAATCCTGTCGCCAAATCTCCTTCAGAAATGACCCGTATATGAGATATGGGAAAGGGTGTTTTTTCTGTTTAAATGGTAACGCTAGCTGACAATTTGTACAAAATGACCCCCCCCCCCCCCCTGTTTTTACCTCCTTCACTGTCCCGGCCCCTGCGGGACTAAATTGTGTCAGTGCGGCCCACTGGCTGAGGTGAGTTTGAGACCCCTGGTTTACAACAACGAAATCCAAGTGTGAGACGCGTGGACTGATACATTTTGTTGACTGGACTTCTCGCATAAAACCCTTGCTTCTGCTATACTAAAACGCTGGTGGGGGGCTCATCTGTGTGATGACTATTGATTTGTTAATTGATTGTTCAGGATTTGGCATCTATGCATAGTAAAGGGGCTGCAGTGAAGGCCTTTGAGTTAACACTAACGGCCTGATGTTCATTGGCACATATTGAAACCTTGTTACCTGAGCGGTGTTTAATTTTCAAGAGGTAAGAGGTAAATCTCGGCACAAAAAAAAAAAAAAGAACACCTTCTAACTTCCATGTTTAACTTTATTGGAAGTATGTGCACTTCCAGCTTCGTGCCCGATTACATGAAATCTCTTATGCTCGTAATTAAGAGACTGTGGAAACAAAAATTAATTTAGGCATGTGGACATTATAAATATTCATATACCGCAAGGGTGGAATGCACCATGCGACGGCTTATAGGTCCAGTAAAAGGAGCAGACACTGAAATTCTGCGGACGTTATCAGACGAACGATTTGGGAATGACAGAAGAAACAGCAGCCACATTTGTTGTGAGATAGCTAGGTTTATTGAGTGAGCCTTGCAACTTTTGAAATGATACGCACAGTATTTATTTCACTTTGTTGAATCCGTGTTTGTTACGTCAAGCTTTGACCTTAAGCTGTTGGAAACGCAGGGATCTTGCAGTATTGGCAGAAAAAAAAATGTCGATTAGCAGGTTCCTATCAACTAACTTCAGGGATTGCCGAACGAAATCTTTTATTTTTTATTTGTGAAGGGGTTGGGGTGCAGTGGTAGTGTTCACATGGCTTTGCTAAACATATACCAGCACAACTTGACGATTTCTAAATGTACACTGATGTATTTTGCAATGAAAAAAAAAAAGTGAGAAATGGACGTTCGATGTTGTGTAGATGGTCTTTGCTGGGTGCCGCTCCGACCAATGTGTGTTCGTGCAACAAAAGCAGCACTTCACCGGACTGGTGTCACGTCGCGGATCGGGGGGTCTGTTCTGCAATTGAAAGTAGCGGCAATACTTGTTATGCCACACACTGTAATCGCTCGCGACTGAATTTTCACAGTAACCTTCGAAACGAAAAAGGAAAGGTATGTTTCTATATGATGTCTAATTTCTAATGTTACGTCAGCAGTCGCTAAAGTTACTTTCAGATGTTAGCAAACACGGCCTATTAAATGCTCCATCAGCTTTTGTGACTGATGTGCAGTGCACTATGCTTGAAGCTGCATTGGCCTCTGTTCGTATCGGTCTTCTTAAAAATATGATTTCAATACTAACATTACAACTCCAGAGGAGCAAAAATTTTCTCTTAAAAGAGTGTCGTGCTAACTACCCTGGCTCATGGGTGCACTGCAGAACAGTAGACATATTTACTGGCCCCCAAGGTAACACAAACCAGTTAGTTGGGAAAATTGGGAAAATTGTGAGAGGGAAAAGTTTCAATAAAGCAACATTCCAAACGTAACTTTAGCAAATGCTGAATGTTGTGTCTGAATGCAACACCAGACACAGTAAAAAAGAAAATTGTTGGTTCACCTGATAGTGGTAGAAAGTATATACTAAAATATCCCAACTGGGCCCCTCCTTAGCAGTATAGCACCTTGAATGCTCAGATGGCTGTTCAACAGCCATGGCAGAACATGTCTGTAGACGGAAATTCAAAGGAACCACCTGCAGCTTACGCTCGAGTCTCTTGCCTTCTTCATCTCTCATCTAATACTTTCTCATGCAATATCATTCATTGCATTATGATTCATTGCAATATCATTCATTACCAACTAGCAGCCATCTTGCACTTAGCCATTACCACAGGATGAACTTGAATATCGTGTGCTTAGGCACCTCTAAACACTGTTGCCCTCAGGGGCGTAGCCGGAATGTTTTTTAGGGGGAAGGGGGGTTTCAATCACCTTTTATATGTATTAGTATGTGCGTTTGTATGAGCGTGTGTACATATACACATGTGAAATTTAAAAATTTCGGTTGGGAGGTTTGAACTCCCCAACCCCCCCAAGTATCACTTCTCTGAGGAGTACTGACACAAATTTGAGGCATCGTAAAAGCAACATTTTTTGTTTCCTTGGTATGCGGTGTTAACGCTCTCCACAGACCGGAGCCAAAAAATATGTATAAAATATTTTACTTTGATGTTCAAGTTTTCGTCGCTGAGCATTAGCAAGCCAGTCCCACAGTAATGGCCATTATCCCGACAAGTGAACACAGTTCCACTAAGTTTGCAAACTCTGCGTCCTGCATGCAGCCTAAATCGCAGAAATCACTGTCAGGGTCACTGGACGATAATTCACTCATTTACGTGCACCACGAGCAGATGACGAACCTGCCGCCAGCGTTTCGCGAGTTGCTGTTTCCCTGTGACTTCACACTGCGGTGACGCGTCACTGAGGAGCCGCCACATCGGCATTGTAACCGAAAGTGTTTTCGCTGTCACCACAATACTCGTTTTAGGATTATCGACACTAGTGTTTTTATTTAGAGCAACAATCCAAAAATATTTGAAATTCGTGTCAGTACTCCTTTAACGAAATACCGCTTATATAACTAGGTACATTTACTGTTCCGTTAATTTTGTTAAACAACATAATTGCTTATACTGCCCGTGAAAGCTAGCGAGATCTACGAAACCTTGCCCCACTGTCTGGCGCGCCCCATTCGTTCAAAGCTTCTCCCGTTTAATAGTGGTTATAACTATCTAACTTTACTGTCCCTGACTTTGTTAAAACGAGGTGATTGCTTGCACTGTTGCTCGTTATTATAGCTTGCACATGACGTCATGCACTTGGATTCTGAACGACAGCTTTGCTAATCCAAAATGGCGGCTTTTGTGACGTAAAGGCAGCATAATCGCGTGGTGGTTAAGCTCCTTCAGAGTGATAAGGATGCCGCTGGAACGATCTTCGCTTCTGTGCACGAAACCGAAAGAACCAGCATGCGATGTGCTGATCGAATGGGCTTCACTACTAGGAGTTTCTTGCCTCACGAATCGACTGCAGCAAAAGCTTTTAGAATACGTGGTGTATACGAGTGGAGGTACAGGGATTTGTTGCACGCTTCATGCGCTCTCTCTCCTTTCGTACCAGCGAGCGCGCCGAAAGGTACGCGGGGGGGGGGGGGGGGGGGGTATTACAAATGCGCAAGAAAATGCGTCCCTTTGTGAGCACGCGTCATGGCCTTGAGCGCTTTTATTATTTTTTAACGCGATAGCGTTAAAGAGCTCGTTTCGCAGAAATTCCGGCGTCGGCGTCGGCGTCGTTGGTTGTGAGCGAAAAATCATCATCTTGTCCGTGACCGAAAAATCGAGAAAGATGCAAATAAAATAAATAATAAAAATTTTCGGGTCCGAGTGAGAATCGAACCCGGGTCGTCTGCTTGGTAAGCAGGTGTTCTACCACGCAGCCATGCCTCTGCTTGGAAATACTGTGAAAATAACTTCCTCTGCTTGGAAATGCAGTGAAAATAACTTCCATGCTTCGCGAACGCAAGCGTCCTTTATATAGGCGTCGCAATATAACATGTAATATCCCAGGAATATTGCGTGGTACAAGCGTACATTGCCATCGGGCGTCAGAATATGTGACTATCATAACGATTCCATAGTTTAAAGCCAGCCACCCATTACAAACGGCACACACCTTACTGCGCGTATTCCCTTAACACCACGTAGTGGGTGCATAGCAAGTTCGAAAACATTTCCCACATTTGCCGCGCATAATTTCTCGTGGTTTAAAGCATACTACCCATTACATAGTATGCACTAAGTGATTGAAGTACGCAGTAGGGACGGGATATCGCTATCGCGTTCAACTCTTAAAGGCGAAGCTTAAGGGTCCCCCCAATTTTTTTTCTTTTTCTTCGAACGCGCGGCTTATTTTCAGTGTGGTCGCGAGCACGCGCGCGGGAACGTGGCGGCATTCCGCGGCAGCCGCTGTAACTATGCAGCTCACGATGCTCAAATCAGCCAATGGCCGTGGACTTTGGGTTTATGACGTGGCCATTCGAGTTTATGTCATCATTTGTAGAGAGAAGAGGGAGTGATTTCAAGCTCACTTTGAGAACCAATGGTGAATTCCAGGCCGCGTGCTGCGCTGTAATGTAGGCTCGCGTGTTCTCAAGAGCCTGCGCTCCCGATCGGCAGCGTTTTCTGACCGTGCTCAAAAAGTGTTGCAGGGCCCCTTCAACTTGACGCCACAAACTTTTAGCCCCACCGTGTTGGTGCTCCAACATGGCGGTTTTAGTGACGTCACTGCAAGCCACACGCGCGCACACAGACACACACACGCACACGCACATGGAATGCGTCTGACCTTCGGCGGCACATCTTGACGCAGTGGCTGATGCTAGTGAAACCGACGGACGTCGGGCAGATGTTGACCCGCTGCTCGCAGCGCCCCCCGATGAAGGCGATCTGGTACAGTTGCTCCGGTATGGTGCACAGGCGTACGTCGTTGTCGTGGCACTGGGCCGCGTCGGTGGACTCCCCTGCACACAGCGGTGACGTACAGTAAGCCATAAAATCTTGACCACGCGAGCGCCTGGCGAAACCGCCTGCGCCGTCTAGTGGCGAGCTGTCTGCTATCCGGAGCACTGCTCTGCCGATTGCGCAGCCAGAACACCATAGGCGTGTGCCGGAGGGGGCAGCCCCCCCCCCCCCCCTAGTCACCTAAGATGCGGGGGGCGCGAAGGCAGCCCCGTACATTGACATAACCGGGAGGGGGGGCGCTGCGACTCAGGCAGGGGTAAAGTCCCTGTATGTTTCCCTGTATGTAAAGTCCCTGTATGTTATATATACAGGGACCTTAGGCAGGGGGGGGGGGAGTCGAAGTCAGCCCCATATATTGACATAATATAGGGAGGGGGGGCGCCGCGACGAACCTTCGCCCGCCCCTGAAGGGGAATCCTGCGCACGCCTATGCAGAGCATAACGCGCGCCGTTGCAACGGCGCGCGTTGCCGGAGCTAATCGCGGAGTCCACGAGTGGAGGCATAAGTGTGCGCACGGGGGAGGGGGGGCGCCCCCCCTTCTCAACTATTTGGGAGCGTGTAGTCTGCCACATGCCTTTATTTACGTCATGAGCTCCGATAAGGAGTCAAATGAACACTAAAGCGTAACAATAAATTAGTTTAGACTGATAAATTATACTCTGAACACTCTGGTGTCGGTGATTTCATCCCTATAGCTCTAATATTGAGGAAACTAATGTCGAATGTCTCACTTTTGAATTTCCCGCCGAAACCTCCGATGGTGACGTCACAGATTTGAAAGTGTTTATTTAGTAGTTTGGCCGCATTGGCTGAACTAAAATTCTTGAAACTTTGTATTCGAAGCCTCTGGCACCCTCAGAACATAATGTACTTTACTTTTACTGATCAGGAACTACGCGGACCCTAGCAGACGCTGTCAAAGTCTATGACGTCACGGCGACTGTTGCGGGAACTTCGAGGTGGAGTCGCCACCCGCATTTATTTTCTTGCGCGTTTTCTCGCTTACCAAGCGTCTTCTCGCAGCAAGCGTGCTGTTTTCGATTTTCTTAAATAATAATTTACTAATACGAGGAAAACCATTTTTCTTTTTAGCGTACGTCCCTTTAACTCTGCAGTTGTTCGACAATGTCCACATCATAGTGATGCAGAACTATCGATATCACTATAAATGCTATCGATAGTTGAGTGACGGTCGCAAGTAATGCCACGGCCGGACTGGAGGAGCGGCACGCGCGCACTCTCTTACGGCCTGCGCACCCAACGAGGGAACAATAGGGCAGATTCTTGACAGCTCGTTGCAGGGATCGCCGCGTGGGGGAGCTTCGAACCCACCCTCCACCCTCTCACCTCCTTTTTCTCAGTCGACGCCTCGCCCTCGCTACAATAGCCTCGCTTCTGACCGAGTCAGCCGACCACGCGTGCCGCACGTGTTTTTGATCTGCCGCGGAATATTTCGCGCGGGCGCCGCTCCTCCCTGCAGCTGAACTGGCGAGGGTTGGGCCGCAGCGCCAAGAACTTGCGGCGGTGAAAGCTAGGTGGGAACTAGACACGAAGCGCAGGCCGTAAGTACCGTAAGAGAGTGCCGCTCCTCCAGTCCGGCCGTGGTAATGCAAATGAGTTCTGCGGGATCCCGCTAGGTGGCGGAAGGGTTAAGAAAGGGAATATAGACAACCACCCGTGTGTAGCACGACGGGCGGATGTCTAACACACGGGTGAATGTATTTTCCGGGATGGATGGATGGATGCTATGAGCGTCCCCTTTATAACGGGGCGGTTACATGTCTGCCACCAGACTCGAAAAAAATAGGGAAAGAAAACTTTCTTTTTATGTTGGCCTAATGACCTTATCTACATTGATTAAATCTATGTTATTATACCAAAGAAAAATATAAATTCACGGTCTATCTCTTTGCCTCTTAAGGCAGAATGACCTTATTTTTCCCCATTATTTATTTTTGTCCTTTATCTCTACTTTTCTGCCACCAATACTCTAACCGTCTCTTACTTATTTCTATCGCGGACGTGTTCAGCTTTCCATCGTTGTCCCTAAAACCCTTGACTTCATGTAGACTCGTGCCCACACGTATGATATCGCCACATTCAATCAGTACATGTTCCATCGTTTCCTTAGTTCCCCCCACAGCATGTACATTGTCCTTCTTCGTTACTGAATCTCGCTTTATAACTACGCGTTCTAAGGCAAACCGACCTTGCTTCAAACAGTAAAGCGCTTCCCCTTGAATTATCATAAAACCTTTCCCTCCATATTTCGTTTTTTTCCTTTTCGGTAGTTACTGAGAGCCGGCTTCTTTTCCATCGCTGTCATCCATAAGTCCTCTCCGCCTCTCCTGACTTTTCGCTTAATGCTCCTTGTTGCCATATCGCCCACACTGCCAGCCCACACTGCCAGCCTTCCGCCACCTTGCGGGATCCCGCAGAACTCATTTGCATTACTTTTGTGTCCATGTGCTTCGAGTTGTCGATGAATTCGCCCTCGCGCTGCCAATTGCTAGCTTCCTGGTTAGCTCTATTGGTAGAGCGACCGCCCCGGAAAGGTTTGGTCCCGGGTTCGAACCCCGGACCAGGACGAATTTTTTGGCAACTAAGAAGTTTCTTTAATCCGTACGGATTTCCTTCTGGCTTCGTGCTACAAACGGGTGGTTGTCTTCTTTTCTCTCCTTGAGCATTCCCCGGCTCGTCGAACAGGCGGGGGGATCTTATCGCATACGCCTCGGAGCGACGGAGATGGGCCGGCTCGTTTGATGTCCGCTTCAGCGGCGTTTGTCGCCCCCGCTCCCGCACTGTTACCCGCGGGTATTTTTCTTCGTGGCTTTTGCTTATATATATAGACATATACATATACGGGACATGACGGCAAAAATCAGCCGAGAGTGTCCATATAATTGCTATCGCAATAAAATCTGTCGATGCTATCGATAGTCCATGAACTGATAGTTTTGCATCCCTATACACAACGTGTTCACCTTTGCACTTGTCTTCGCAATCTTTCCTGGAGCCGAAGCCCGCCCCGCGCAGGCACGAACCATTGGTCACTTCGAGGCAGTACTCCGCGTAGTTGTAGTACAGCGAGCTGGACGTGTCGACGCCCGGAATGCAGAAGCGGAAATGCACGGGCGCCGAGCAAGCAGGCTGGGGCTGCGGGCCAGCTGCGAACAGGACCCCGATTGCAAACAGATGTACAGTCGCGCTCAATATGAGTTGCAACAAGCTGTGTGGGCTCAAAATGGCGCCAACACTGCAAATCAGGCACCTACATAGAAAAAAATTGGTGAATTAAACTCTCTAAGCTAGCGGTAGTTTCCGAACCAATTTAACGTTTGTCGGCTGCATTATTCAAGTTTGGGGTCACTTTAACCCCAGCCAGCGTGTTGCAACTCATATTGAGCGCGACTGTACACACAGGCGCGCTCACTATGACTTGCAACACGGGAGCGCGTGGCCTCACGGGTTCCAAGGTTGCGCATGGCTTCAACTTGCTTTTATTTCAACAACTAAATATTATCTTCTTATTTGGGATCATACCCAAGTGAGAGAAACGCGTTTAGTAATGGTTAATAAGGGCTAGTGGAAGCCATGAGCAATCTTTGAGCTCGTGAGGCCACGCGCTCCCGTGTTGCGAGTCATATTGAACACGACTGTATCTAAAGGGGTACTGATACAAGATTTTTCAGTGGTTGTTTATTATTTTTTTGTCCTTGCGTCAAATGAAAGGCTAAGCACTCGAGAGCCCGGAAAATGTACTGGTAAGCATTAGAAAAATCACGAAAAAGTAATTTCAGTACGTTCTTAAAAGGTAGGTTCCTACTGTACCCTGACGTCACGTCACGGTACGAACTTCTTGTCACGTGCTTGCGCAATATACCGTGTCGTTTCCTCGGCCGCTCGTCTCCGTGCGCACCGTTCGTGACGCATCAGCGGCCATTTTGAATGCTTTTGTAGTGGATGTTTGGGTACCTGACGTCATTGCAACTATACTCCGTTTCACACATCAGGTGCAACGCTGTGGGACTTCTTGCAGTCGATGCAGCATCGTTCGCATTCATAAATAGTTCAATGTTGTTACTTCCCAAAATAGATTTTTCTTTTCGTTTTTAGGCTCATTATTAAATGAGCATGTTTCTTACCTTACAAGTAAAAAAAAAAAACGTTGTAAAAGCTCGGCTCGCGCGAGCGTTTACAGCGACAAAGGCCGACCACGAGACCCGCGGAGGGATACGTTTTGCTGACTGAACTTCTTGCATAGCTTCCACACGCTGTATGCAAGCGCTGTGGAAGCTATGCAAGAATTCAGTCAACAAAACTCGCTTGCTATCGCTGTATGCAGGTGCAACGCTGTGGAAGCTATGCAAGTTCAGTCAGCAAAACGTATCCCTCCGCGGGTCTCGTGGTCGGCCTTTGTCGCTGTATGCAGGTGCAACGCTGTGGAAGCTATGCAAGAAGTTCAGTCAGCAAAACGTATCCCTCCGCGGGTCTCGTGGTCGGCCTTTGTCGCTGTATGCAGGTGCAACGCTGTGGAAGCTATGCAAGAAGTTCAGTCAGCAAAACGTATCCCTCCGCGGGTCTCGTGGTCGGCCTTTGTCGCTGTAAACGCTCGCGCGAGCCGAGCTTTTACAACGTTTTTTTTGAAACGGAGTATAGCCATACTGGAGCGTGAAGTCATGGAGGAAAAAAAAAATATATGGAGCACGCCTAGCGTCCACAAGCCAACCTCCTATGAAGCCGCTCGCCCCTCGCGTTCACGTCTCATTTCCCATGATGCTCCTGTTTCATTTCCTCTTTTGGTGGGCTCATGAACAAAAACAAATTGACGAGAGCCCGCGCCTAGCGTCCACAAGCCAACCTCCAACGGACGCCGCTCCCGCCCTCGTTCTCCATACGCGGGGCTCACTTCCCAGCATGCTGCTGTTTCATATCTTTATGGCTAGGCTTCAAATTTTAAATGCGAATGCATTTCTTAGTCGGGCTATGTCAGGCATCCGGCGTCGTGCGGCGTTGGCGTTGTCCGCGGCGGCCTCCGCGCGCCGGCAGGTGTTATCTCTCCGCGCTCACTCCCTCTCCCATAGCAACAGCTGCGGGCGCGCGCGCTTATCCTCGCCCCTAGCAACCGGAGCATGTGGTGCGAGAGAGTGTAGGAGAGGGTAGGTGCAGTGCTTCGCCGCTCCTTCTCTCGCCGTTCGCTCTCTCTCCTCCCTGCGCCCCACTCTCCCGTCCGCTCGCGCCTCACTCTCGACCGTTCGCTGGCTGGGCGCCTCTCAAGGCGATGGCAGAAGTCGGTGTCGGCGCATTCGCATTTCCTCACGATTCCCTTCGGGGAGGTGGGGGGCATTTTTTTCACGTGACGCTTCCTCATAATTTTTTTCCTCCACGCGTGGAGTCACCGGAATTTACACTGCAGCCTGACGTCACGATATAGTGTTGATGACAGTGTGTGCGTCATGCGAAAACCGACTTCAATGTTAAAATGACATATCTAATCGTCATTTACTGAACTTCACGCTTGAGAGCCGCCTCTGCATGCAGGAGATTTGTATAGCAGAGGAAGCTCTGAAAATTGGTGCTAGCGCCCCTATTGTAACTATATTGAGATTAATTATGTTATATGCAGCTAGATGCACTGTAAGATGTAATGGGACCTTGTTGGCTCTTTTGTTTTCTTTATTCTACAATTTCTTCAAAGATGTCCCGGAACATCTGCGCGATCACCGGAGCCATGGCTGAGAGCACAGGATACCCAACCAGATGGCAGCAGTCATCCACCTGCGCCGATGGTGGTATCTGTCGCCCGGTTTGGGTTCGATTCGGGCTCTTATCCTGACCTTGTATTTTCTGTACCCGCCTGTATTTTTGCACACAGTCAACGCCGCCGATGCTGACACCTCATTTTCTGCGACACGGGCTCTTAAACGTTAATTGATTGATTGATTGATTGAACACTATCTTGTCCGCCGCGGTGGTATAGCGGTTAGGGTGCTCGGCTGCTGACCCGAAGGTCGCGGGTTCGATCCCGGCCGCGGCGGTCGTATTTCGATGGAGGTGAAATGGTAGAGGCCCGTGTACTGCGCGATGTCAGTGCACGTTAAAGAACACCAGATGGTCGAAATTTCCGGAGCCCTCCACTACGGCGTCTCTCATAATCATAACGTGGTTTTGGGACGTTAAACCCCAGATATTATTATTATTATTAACACTATCTTGGTGATATAGCATCTTGTCGCGCTGCATGCCCTGCCCATTTCTTTTTGATTTCGGCTAAGATATCCTAAACACTCGTCTGTATCCACTCTGCTTGATCTCTTGTCCCTGAAGGTTACACCTATCATTTTGTTAATGGCCGCTGACTGGATTCTAAGAGAAGGCAAAGGTTAGGTGGACAGATTAAAGAAGTTGGCAGGGATACCGTGGCCTCAGCAAGCACAGAATCGAATTAATAGGCGAATCATGGGAGAGGCTTTTGCCACGCAGTGGGCGTGGTCAGACTGACGATGATGAGGTTATAAGCATAAGATAACATCGACGCTGGTTTAGCCTGTATTAGGCACAATTCAGCCAACATTCGGCGGTCGATGCTTACTGCAGGCAGCCCTGCAGGAAACCATGTCGCGGAAGCGGTTGTCGCCAACGAGGCAGTTGGGGCCGTGCCGGTAGCTCCGGCACGAGTGGTCGCTCTGGTCGAACACCACCAGCGATTTGTCGACTCCCGTAGGCGCCACCTTACCGGGACACAGGATCCCTGGCGGAGGATCGCACATACCTGCACGGGCACAAGCCAAGGAGGATATTACTTTGGAGCTGATTTTGCACTGATTTTGAGTACTGCTAGCCTTGTTCTAGGCCTGCATTGATGACAGCGTGACCATGCGCCACGAGACAGTGGATGGACCACCAGCCGAACTCCTAAAGCAATACGTATTTTAAAACTAGCAGTTGTTCCGTGTACGAATACAACCGATGAGCGAAGCTCCTTAGAACTGGGACGCACGCGGCGTTCGGCGCGCGCGGCTTTTCATTGTCCAGGCAACGGACCAACCACTGGGCGGACGACAGGGAGAAGCGATGGGTTCGCGCGTTCGCCGGTTTGAGGGGAGAGGGCAGAGTCGAAGAAAGAGGGAGAGGGAGGCTAATCTGCCTCCGTTTAACATGCGTTCGTATTCTCGCGCATCGCGCAGACGCCATCCTCGCGCTCATTAAGCTCATTTATCCACCCGCTTGAGGGGGAGACGCCACAGCTGGCACCGTGCCAGGGAGCTTCAACGGCGACGGCGGGGTGCCGGCCTGAGGAGCTTCGCTCCTAAAAATGCTGGAGTGGAAGCTGTCGCAACGCATAGCCGGCAAAGGTGAAGCCATGATTTGCCCCTGGTTTGTGTCGAAAATACGCTCTTTTCGGGTGGCGCCCGCCGAGAGATCAAGTGGATTTGCTCTGTCAATATAAACGCTAGGCGAATTATAAAATAAGAGATCGTTGTTCCCTGTGAAAGTAATCTATCGAGATGAGTATACATGACTTGATCTCCGAAAAAATTCGCCTAGACTTGGAGGTTTCGTAAGGCAACGTTTAACACGAAAGCACACGTCGAGCACTAGCCGTCCCAAAAGGTTTACTAAATTGGTACACGCTAACATTTTATCTTGCCAATGGTAAGGTGGCAGGTTCTCTGCTTCACTTTCGAGAAACAACTTCCACTCGAGTAATTTTTTTTTTCAAAATCCTCCTTGGCAATAACGGCACAACAACGCTTACCGATGGGTGTGGGTGTATCGGGTATATCGGGTATATCGGGATTTGTCCCGTCTGGTCCGATGACTGCGATTAAGAAAAAGAAAAAAAAACGTGAACGTCACAGTACAGAAATGGTCAGTAATTACAAACAATGTAAAGAAAGCACAAAAAAGGTTATAGAGCTAAACCCACGTAGAGAACGCTATACATCATGTAAACTTTTGTGCGCTACAAGTAAACAAAATCGACGAAGAAAATGGTACGGGACAACATGTGTTGTCCCGTACCATTTTCTTCGTCGATTTTGTTTACTTGTAGCGCACAAAAGTTTACACTATGTACAACCAACTGGCCCCTACCCTGGCTCTTCTAGCTATACATCAGTCAACGATATAGGATTGGTCATAACCGTTAATCACAACGCAGACGTTGTTGGGCATAATGTACTAGAAGATTGTCGGAATAACATTTTAATACTATTGTGATACACCGCAGTGTTGCATGCGGGCATCGCGATTCTCCCTCTATCCTCGTGACGTTACACTCACAGTCGAATACAACTTAAGAAGTCCGCGGCACTTTCTCCTCACAGGCGGATGCACACAACGCCTGCACCAATGGGCGCGCATTCCAGACTGACGTCATAAGCCGGACGGCAGGTGACTCCGCCTTCGGAGAACATTGCCGAGTGCATGAGCAGTACGCTAGCCATGGAGGCGATCGGTTGCCGCACTTTGGTCGTCTGCAGGGGCGTAGCCAGAATTTTTTTTCGGAGGGGGGGGGGGGGGGTCAACCATAGTTTATGTATGTTCGTGCGTGCGTTTGTATCTGTGCGTGTATATACACGCAAGCAAAACTGAGAAATTTCTGGGGGGGGGGGGGGTTGAACCACCTACCCCCCCCCCCCCCCTGGCTACGCCCCTGGTCGTCTGGACGGGACCTCCCCGGACTTCTTAGCTTGTATCCGACCATAATATATGTATATATAGTTACCACTTCCGGAACGTGACATCCGGGTAATACATGTATAACTTCCGCGACGCTACCTCCCGTCCGTCAAGTGACTTACCGTGGGCACGCCTCTAAAACACTTCTGCATTACGGGCATAATGACTTTCGAAATGCTCTAACAGACGTGATTCGAGTGTTTAAATGTTGCATCGTTTGTAATAATTCGTAACTGAATAGTCGGTCATAACCTCAGAAGAAATATAAGCTCCGCCCACAGCCGTCGCTGTCCTACCAAGAGAGGAATTTGCCATAGACTTTGCATCCAACCAAATTTCACCAGAGATTCTGACGTCACTGCTTTACCAAAGGTCATATTTTAGGTAGGAATAACGAACCTTTTAGATTTCGATATGCGTGGTACTTACATTAAGCACAGAACAAGTACTTATATGCCATCGAAAGGAAACCATGCTTGCACGACTCTCTTACACGGTTGATTGGCAGGCACGCCGAGGTTTTGTGGGCGGAGCTTAAATTCAGTATTGAGTTGTAACGGACTATAGAGATTGTCGTTTGAATTTTGTTCTCTATTGTTGCTATTGTATGCGTGTAATGTTTAAGATTGCGCCCACTCCCAAACGCCGTATGGACTTCAGGGTGATTGAACGAATGACTGAATGAATGAATGAATGAATGAATGAATGAATGAATGAATGAATGAATGAATGAATTAGCGTTTCTCTGAACGTATTTGTGCCCTTCGTGCGTGCACTTGGACGGCAGTTGGTGGAAATGGAGCGGCGACCCCAGGAAACACCGATGCTCGAAGACACCTTTACGGATTCCTGCGTAGAAGAAAGTTTTCTGGTTTCCTGGGCGTCGTTTTCTTATATATGCACATCTATCCGTGTTTGGCCACCGCCTCGTGATTTGCGGATTTAACGCCGCCAGCCCGACCACTGTACCTTCATTTAACTTTGACCGATGTAATTGCCCCCCCCCACCCCCCACCGGTTTTTTTTCTTTTTTCAGAGAGAGAGAAAGAGAGGGGGGGGGGGGGGGTAATAAATTGACGGTGGTGTAATACAGCAAACCCTACAATAGTGGAAAGAACTAGAGGTCTACAAAATAAGGGGAATTTTTTTCGAGGGGCTAGTTTCCTTGTTAGACACAACTAAATAAATGCTTTGAATGCACAGGGGCCATTAATTGTTGTCTTGAACTGTAGAGTAACAATGACGTAAATTGTAATAAATTAAAGCCCCCCTGTTCGCTCATCGATGGATGTGTGTCATCGTCACAGCGAGTAAAATAAGCGTACATAACACAACGGCGATCGCTGCTGACGATCCGTAGCGAAAAAGAAAAGAAAGAAAGAAAGAAAGAAAGAAAGAAAGAAAGAAAGAAAGAAAGAAAGAAAGAAAGAAAGAAAGAAAGAAAGAAAGAAAGAAAGAAACGAATACTGTAAACTTACCGCATCAATGCGTAAGTCCATCGAAGGATGCAAAACCAACAAACGTTGGCTCGAGGAAAACTTCGCCGACGAAAACGTGCGGGCGGCCGCGAATGCGTGGCCTCCGTGATCAGCTCGGGCTGCCGGAGCTGATCGCGGAGGCCGTGGCGCGTGTAAACGCCTACGAAATTTGAACGCACGAAGGCGCGCAGGAGAGTACACAAAACGTAATCTAAAAAAAAGACGTTCCGGTTTCTCGGTGTGGATTGTGCCTTTGCTGGAATGCATTCGCAGTTGTACACTTGGTCACAGTCACTTATATTTAGTCTAAGCGACATGTTTTGAACGAGCCACCTTTCAACTTGCAACAGTGCACAAACTTGTCAAATCGCTAAGACCCTACACCCAAGTGCCACCTAAGTTTTATGCCTCTATAAGGAGGCACTGCATGGGCATCACTAATAATGCGTGAAATTTTTCGTGCGAACGAGGTTACTTACCAAGGTTGGGCCTCTGAAATATTAATTTATTAGTTACTGCTTAACGGGCCGTTTGACAATTGGTTAATGTTATACTTACGAACAATACGTTGAAACGTTGGTTTGTTATTTCACTGTTTAGCTATTGAACACACACACACACACACACACACACACACACACACACACACACACACACACACACACACACACACACACACACACACACACACACACACACACACACACACACACACACACACACACACACACACACACACACACACACACACACACACACACACACACACACACACACACACACACCCATATAGATAGATAGATAGATAGATAGATAGATAGATAGATAGATAGATAGATAGATAGATAGATAGATAGATAGATAGATATACACCACGAAGGTTGTTGTATACTTACGCAGGACACCCTTCTAACAGAAGTGTTAGCGTCGTACTGTACCTTTTTTGTCACGTGGTGTGGGAAGCTGGCATAAAACCAGCACGTCGTAAAATACACCCGAGGCCGAATCACCTTACAGCACCAGGCTCCCCAAATGCTGCGCAAGGAGTACATAACAAACATATTTGCGCATATTTGCACAATCGCAAATGCGTATTACGTGACTGTCCCGCGGTGAATTTCTACGGTTCCTTGCACTTGATCAGACCCATAGGCGTGCGCACGAGGGGGGGCAGAGGGGGCGCCCACCCTAGTCACCTATAAGAAGGGGGGGGCGCAAAGTCTGCCCCATACATTGACTTAATAGGGGAAGGGGGGCGCTGCGACAAGCCTTCGACCCCCCCCCCCCCCCGAAGGGGAACCCTGCGCACGCTTATGATCAGACCGATGGTCGTAGGATTTGCAGTAAAAGGAACACACGCGCGGTTAGGAGAACAAATATGAACAGTTGATTTCGAGGTAACATTGTTTCACTTACAACAGTACCGGTTCTTGAATCTGAAAGAGAGTGAACAAATTAGGGAGCAATTAACACATTTTCATTCTTATTTTGGAAAGGAAGGCTAAAGGCCTCGATCGCCGCTGACACGCATGGTCTGTGCACTGGTTCAGGTCACTGACAGATTCAGTTGGGACAGCGTTGCACCGTCTCAGATATGCGGTGGGTGCAAATGAAACCATACCTAAATCATCGAATTGTTCGTACCTTTGGGAGACGTGTCATGAGAGTTAATTACCTGCATAAGTGGATCATTGTTCCACCAACGAAGAAGACTCTTCGATCGGGCAGCGATGCTGATTCTAATGATGATGATCAGAGGGGCGTAGCCAGAATTTTTTTTCGAAGGGCGGGGGGGGGGGGGGGGGGGGTTCAGCCATAGTTTATGCATGTTCGTGCGTGCGTTTGTATGTGTGCGTGTATATATACGCAAGCAAAATTGAAAATATCCGGGTGCGGGGGGTTTTCGAACCCCCCCCCCCAGCACCCCCTTGGTAGAGTGTACTAGAACTTTTGAGTGGCGCGAACGGAGACCGGTTCTATTGTTAGGCGCCGACCCCTGTCGCGCGGAAAATTGCGGCGGCGCTGTCATCGCCGGCACTTGAAGAGCGCCCGCTCGTTCCGCGGTTGTCACGGTTTGCGCTTGGTGATTATTCGCGTTGGATAAGTCTATCCTAATCCGCGCAGCTCCTGCTATGCCTCCGAAGCAACGGCTTCATCATTACTTCGTGCCAGGATGCAAGACTTATTGCGCGTGGACTTTAACAGATGCGGAAAACTTCCCTTTCGTAATTGTTTTTTGCCATTGCGGGACGGCATCGCAAATGATATGTCGAACAGCAAGATTGGAAAATATTCTCTTACGAACATTTTTATCGTAAGACATTTTTACGAACAGTGGCTCAGGTTTTCAAATTGGCTCTTTTCAATGACCGTGCAGATGAAGAGCCACGAATGTTTCAGTGGAGAGACCTGCGGATGTTGAACAAGCCACTGGACGTAGACTGCGCAGTATGCGAGCAACATTTCGAGCCCCATTTTGTGTTAAGAGATAGTGTACTAATCGTGAACGCGGTCGAAGTGCGAATACCTAGAGGGACGCCGAACTTGCTTTCGTACCTGAGTGTGAATTAAGACACCAACACTGAGGCAAAAGGAACCTAAACCCGTGGAAAGAATAGCGCCATCGTACAGCTGACTTTTTTTTTCTTTTTTACTTTCCTAGATGACGTTTAAAGCACTCAGATAGAAGACTCAGAGTACGGTGCAGGTGCTCACTACGTTGGCGGACCTTCCACACTAATTATAGAGCTTCTATCCAAGTTAATGACACCGCGCGAATTTCCAAATTTTTCTATGTGCACTTGACTCCTGCGCAATTGAAGCCGTGCTATTTTTTATTGCAAAGTCCAGGTAGCGTTGAGTGCGGGGTGTGTGTGTGTGCGTGCGTGTGCGTTAGAAAAGTTGATTGATATGTGTCGTTGGACCACCGCACGAGAAGCGACGCTCTTGCAACGAGCTGCAAGCATTCCTCTGCGTTGTGGAACGGGGTATGCGTCGTTTGTGCCTACATATGAATTCACAAATGTACTCAAGGAAAAGAGCCCTCTTCAGTCTCGACCTCTCGGGCAGATCGCTAAATGATCATAATAATATTTGGAGTTTAACGTCCCAAAATCACGATATGATTATGAGAGACGCAGTAGTGGAGGGCTCCGGACAATACGAGCACCTTGTGTTCTTTAATGTGCACCGACATCGCACAGTACATGGGCCTCTACCATTTCGCCTCCATCGAAATGTGACAGCTGCGGATCGAACCCGCGACCTTCGGGTCAGCAGCCGAGGACCATAACCTCTGCTCCATCGCGGCGGACAAATGATTGGAATGTTCATCGATATTTTATTAAATGTCGTACGGTACAGATCCATTCTACTTTAAATCTACATAGCAATTATGCCTCCAGGACCAAATGTATCATTATATTACAATAAGCATAGCGGAGGAGTGAGTCGCATTTTCTCAGGTATTTGAATAAATGATTGAATTCTCCTTTTTGCGGAACAATTGCTATACAAGTTCCTCTGCAGGCCTTTGAAAACAAGAAAGTCACTACTCAAGCGACGGATGCTAAAAACTACATAGGGCAATGTGCACAAAATCGGAGCTTCGAACAGCAGACCAATTAAGACGCTTGTGTCAAGGTGAAAGCACTAACTCTGTCGTTGCCAGTATGAAAAATCTGCTGCAGCAAACGCTGAGAGCATTCTTCTGTACAAACTTCACTCTTTTATCTCCCAAAAATGTATTTGTAAATGAAATGTGTCGCTCTGTTTCCTGCGCATTTGCATTATTTGTGGTGCATTACAATGCTTTAAGACTTGATAGCAGTGCACAAAGTTTACCTGCAGTGTTGGCAGCCCATGTGAAAGGATTATTCATTACTGGATACTTGAATGGGAAGTGCACTTGTAGGAGATACCGCTGTGGCATTACTATAAATCACTTCGACAACTGAGCTGCGCTGACGACGCGAACGGAAGCTACGCAAGCGGTCATGGCACGCGTTGCAGGGAAAGGCAATTATTACTGCCCGTAACTCGTTTTTTATGTAAAAATTGTTGTGAAGTCGCGCACAGGAACCTTTACATGATCGCGTGTACAAATGTCGGCGGGGGGAATTAAAGTGCATTTTACTCACCCCTATGCATTAATTTAGAAATTTACGGCGTATGTTTTCGAACGGAAGCAAAGGTAGAGCACCACACGAGCATAAGCCATATTTCTCTGCGCGTCGACAACGCGCTGCGCGACAGGCTGCAAGCTGCAAGCAAGCGCGAGAGGCGAAGACGCGTTCAAGTGCGGTTGACTACAGCGCCACCGCCAACTTTCCGCGCGCGGCGGCCCTCTCCACGACGGCCGGTCGCGCCACTCAAAATATTCTAGTACACTCTACCCTTGGCTACGCCCCTGATGATGATGATATGGAACGCTTTATTATGGCGCTCTCCCACTAAGGGTGGTTGTTCAAAGAACCGCGCGACAGGAGATTTGCAAAAAGGACCTGTCAAGCTCAGACAAACTCGTAATTAAAATTAAAATAACACGTTGAATAATTTAATACACTAAGCGAGCACGTGGTCAGGCTATCAGATGGAATTTATGTAAATGATTATGACCTGACGTGGTGGTAAATATCTAGTGATGAAGTTATATAAAGAATAGATTTGAACGAAATGGATTTGGGACAAAGAAAACGAAGAAATAAAAAAATATACTAACACGTTAACCTTTTTTGTTTGATTTATATAATCGAGCAAAGTGGAACATACATCCCTTGCGACTATATTTAATGTAATGTAGTGGCGCCGAATAATAAAATTACTGGAACACTTATTGCTAATCATACGTTCTGATGTGTAGCTTCGAGGTATCTTTTTGTCTGATGGAAATACCCGCGGTAGAACAAAAAGAAATGATATATAGCTTTTCAATTTCATTGCGAAATTGGTACAATGGAGTCGCCTTGAGAGCAGCTTTATGCGGGTAAAAAAATTTATTTGCGGAATTCGAGGGCGTAATCTGGCGTGAGAAACCTCCAATTGTCCTGATGCACGCGATTGATTATTCCAACGAAAATCTCAGGTGTGGGAAGTCTTTGAATTTGGGCAGGGATAATTTCCCTTACGTCGCTTTGAAAACTAGCATTTCTATCTAGCCTTAAAACTGCCACGTAAGCCGCATCTGTTGAATGAGTGATTAGAGGTCCACTTAATAAATGATGTGCACTTAGGAACAACATATGGAGCGCGTGTGTGTAGAGAAAATGCTGATGCGCAGTTCGAAACTCGCGCCTCTCTGCTCCGTCAAGCTGATTGGACATCTAAAGAAAAATGGACCACTAAGACGACTGCACCTTCCGTTTTGATAAACGTAATGCCAAAACTTCCGAACGCCTCTGCGTTATAATTATAAATGTCAAAGGCATACTGCGAGCACAAGTTTCTAAACCTCCAATACGTCATAGTCGCCATATTGAAAATATGAGTTATTTGTATTTTAACTAAGAAGTTAAACATTTAGTCAGTAAGTAGCAAATATAGTTGAATTTTAAATTTTAGACAGAACAGTTTCCTAACCCACGTTTCAGCGCTCCCCCCAGAACATAACGCAGATCTTGAGGCCATTGTACTGTTGGTTGAATAAGGTGCACGCGATGCATAGCCTCCGAGACTTAATGTGGCAGCATCAGTGGTTGTGCAACTCAACGTTTCTTGAATAAGTTCTATGGCTTCGTGCTACAATCGGGTGGTTGTCAATTTTCCCTTTCTTAAGTTCTATGGACGTTGGTGCAACTCGGGCCGCGCGGTTCGGGTGGCTAGCGCGAAACATAGGGAAACACATGCGTTGAAATGTAGAAATAATTCAGCAAATGGACTCGTTCTTTGCGACATTTCCCGGCACTTGCACTACAGTGCTTGCACGTCCATTGCGTGCGGATCGGTAACAGAGGGTCACAAATGCATTCGCATGATTTGCCGTTCACAAAAAAAAAAAAAAAAAAAAAGAAAAAAAAAAGAAGACAGAAATAAATAGAAATTAGCTGCGCATGCATATCAACACCGTCCAGAGAACGCAAAATAAGTACAAGCAGGGTCCTTCAATGCGTAGCTCCTCTGAATGCTTCTCAGTGAACATCTATCTACGTGTGTGCAGCTTCAAGGAGACTGCAAAATTTGGTAGTACGTGTTGCTTTGAAGGTACTTTGTAGGATGCTAAAATCCAATGTATTACATGGTTAAAAAAAAAAAAAAAAAAAAAAAAAAAAAAAAAAAAAAAAAAAAAAAGAGAGACCCGTTGAAAAAAAAATATTCCGACGCCGGGAATCGAACCCGGGCCTTCTGGGTGAAAGCCAGATATCCTAGCCACTAGACCACGCCGGATTGAGTGTGATGTGTACTTAGCAGCTTTTTATGCCTACCAAGTTACTTCCTTTGCATTTGCGCGACATTTTGTTGATGCGTTAGTTGCTACAGGATGCTGTCACTTTCATTGATTCATGAAAGTTCCAATTACTGGCACGCACTCGCTGACTCCGAACGGTCGCGTACCTCGCGTCTCTTGTCTTCGCAGCTGCGTAATGTTTGCGTGCGATGGTCGACACTGCTCTAAAAAACGACTCTAACACCATAACCGTCCCCCCGCTTGTGACGTTAACGCGGTCGTCACAAGCGGGGGGGCGGATCTGGTGGTTATATGGTTATAGCGTGCGGCGATAACAACGAACGTTCTAAAGTTATGAGGAAACGTGATGGTGGCGCCGCGGTGCGGGAGTGAGTGAAAGCGTCTGGCGTGATTCGTGCAGAGTCGAGCTAGTCGAGCCGTGTGAGCTTGCTCGCGGAGCTAATGCAATGTCGCGTATGAATTGCTGCGTCGTTGGCTGTACGAATAGCTACAAGAAGTGCCCACCAGGAACGAAGTTATTCCGCTTCCCGGCGCGACCATGCTTCATACACCAGCGGGAACGCTGGATTCGCAGCGTACGACGTGTGAAGTAAGCGATACCGGGCATGTTTACAAAGTTGCGCGTTGTCGCTAGTTCGCCGTGAGTTTACGCTGCACGCAAGTTAACCGATATTTTTACAGTGAAGACGGAACCGCGTGGCAGCCGGCTAAGTGGTCTCGAGTATGCAGTCAACATTTCGTTGGTGGAAAGCCATCGACAGATCCTGCTTCTCCCTCGTACGCCCCTGCTGTTTTCCCCCCGGCTTACCGGGAAACTTCGTTCATTGCCGAGGATAAGAGGTCTCGCTATGAGAGGTCAGTAGGTTTCTCCCGCGTTCAACTACTTTTACTAGGCACAAAAATGCCAGCCTCTTGCGCGGACAGCTTGAGAGCCGCGTTAGCTGCACTTCAAAGCCCGTATTTTCATTCGTTCAACGTCGTGCCACATCAAACGGTAAATGTGACCGTCGTCGTCATCAAGACGATTGGTACCGAATATCATCATCATTGTCGTATTATTCGATAATGATGTTAATGAGGAAGATGACCAATTGAGATGACAACGTGGTGGGATATTCCATGCGATTGTCATGGGATATTTCATGGAATAACTGCATGGGAATAAAGTATTAAAGGCGGAGTTGGCGAAACACAAAGTGTCTCGTAAAATACCAATGCCAGATGGCTATCGCCTTCGAGTCCACTTAGGCCAATGCGTTAAGGAACCCCTGTTTTTTTAAAAACTATTATGTCGTTCTGCTGGAGTTGTAGGAATGTTGCGTCAACGGGTGCATAGTTATATAACCGGCAGGATTTTTTTCCCCTGTATCTTTGGGAAAATTACATACTTTAGACTTTGAATTACACCAGCACATTGCAAACAGCATGGGTGTTATAGAACACAAATATAGGAGCATCAAGCCTGCTTTGTGTATTAAAATATCTGACCGTCACATACGATGCATGACGTGAAGTGTAGTAGAAATGAGGCTCAACTCTTTACACGCAGCTTTTCTTTTTCTGTCTTCCCTCACATTTTGCTCTCTACAGCTGAATCATGATTCTAGAGATGTCATGTAATTTTTGGAGGACTGCTTGTACGACTTGCAATGAACTATTCACAGTACATAGAATTGGTGCATACGCCACATCCACTGAAACCACAAAACCTAGCTTAAAATGTCTTGTAATGCCACTAATATGTTTTTAATACTTGAAAGTGTCATTGACAGCAGCAACTTGTAGGTTATGATGATCCAGAACGACTAGCTGCTTTTGTTCTCACTCGCGCAAGGTTTGTCACTTGTCTTTGGAACAAGCAAAACGTGTTGTGTTTACCCCCTCCCTCAGGTGGAGAAAAAGGAGTCGCGTTCCAAGCACCCTGTCAGACCCAGGCAGCACCAGTTTGCACAGTGATGTAGGTGAAGACGAGTCCGTAAGCAGCACCATTTCACCGCATGATCGGGGTGATGAGGTCAGGTCAATGCCAGATGCCCCACCACTAGGTGACGAAAATGAATTGTCAATGCGTGAGGTAAGTAGTACAATTTTTTTATTCACATCATGTGCATGAAAGTTCTGCCCCTAAAGCAGGGGTCTCAATCTCATCTCAGCTAGTGGACCACAGGCACAAAATTTAGCCTCGAGCAAGGGTTGAGACAGTGACGAAGATTGTGAGTGGGGGGGTAGAGGTGGGTCCGAACACGATGTCAGTGTAGTGTTGCCCTTTGAAGAAAGGCCTTTCGCATATCTCATGTATGGGTAATTTCTGAAGGGGAATTTGACGTCACATTTTGAGAAACATATCGATACTGATCTCCAGAACGACTGAAATCAGGACAGTGATTCCGAAATATAGTCTTTGTTCCACGGTTATGTTTTCACACATGGTGACGGCATGGGGTGCCTCATAAAAGAAATGATCGAGACCAGTCACGTCTATGCAACTTATGAAAATACTTAAGAAAAAAATTTGGGACGCAGACGGTCATGTGCAAGCCCAGTAGCAAGCTAGAGGTCAGAGGGCTGCATGTGGCCCTCAAACTGCATGTTTGAGACCCATATACTAAAGATTATGTTTAAAGGGACACTAAAGGCAAATGACAATTTGAGTCAGAGTGAAAGATCAATGTTTCGGGAATGTCTAAAACATCAATATTATCAACAGCAGTGCTCTACTAATCGAGAAATTAAGGTTAATGCATGACACCACATGCGCTACGAGTGGGACATCTAAGAAATGATCCCAATGACATCACAGCTCCCGGCTACAATTAATTACTGGTAATCAAACCAGCTGTAGTGAAAAAAGAAGCTTCCGTGCATTACAACACGTAATAAACTGCACCTTGTCCATTTCTGTTTGATTCATAGAAAAAGAAACCGCCTGGCGTTACTATGGGGAAAGGCGAGAGTGGTTCAAAAGTTGCGTTTTCGCTTGGTTAGGCTGGACAGGTGGCGCCATCTAGCGGAGCCCAATTACACCAAGCAAGCAGAAAATTGTTCAATGGCCGTTGTTGTTGCTGTGGCTCCCGCTACTTTCGCTCTGCTGCTGCTAATGTCGGCGGCCTTGCAGTAAAGGCGTGCAACGTTGGGCAAGGCAAGTGCTACGTCAGGAGTTCCGTTTTCTGGCGGGCGACGCGGGTGATTTGAAGCGCGCTAACGCTGTGCGGACCACTAAAACGTGATTTTATTTCAAAATAAGCATTTCCTTGGCACGAAAGTAGCACTACAAGGTTTCTGGACCGCTATTTCAGCAATCAACCTCGACTTAATATTTCCTTTTTGTGTCCCTTTAATATGAGAAAATTAACACCCCTGACCAGACCTGTTAATTTGTTTGTACAGGTTTCAACGCAGACAGATGAAAGCAGCCCTCATGTGCCAGCATTGTTTGTTTCACTGAGCTGCTTACTTGACAGTTGTGCCTCTGAGGCTTCCGTACAGTGCAGTCACATCCCTGTGCCTCAAAGTGAGTTGTGTGACGAGGCATCAATAACGTAAATGTGAACCAGATTGCCCAGAAGGAATTCTGCATCTGAATCTCTCCCTTCTGGGGAGGAAAACGGGGAAGCCCTGAAGGACCTGACTGGAGTCTCAGCTGCCTGCTTTCCCATTGTTCTTGGAATTCCAACTCAGGTGTGGTTAGTTCCTGCCCTGTATACATATGCGTGGTTCATCTTGCAGTCTAGGTCTTGTCATACGGATGTTTACAAAAGTTCCCAGGTTTACTGTATGGTGGTAGTTAACCCTTCCAAGGTGCTTTCTACACATCTGTGCATGCAACCTGTATTTTCTAGTCGTGTCGACTAGTGGCTAAAATGAAAAAGCGAGATACCTTGCACCTTGGATGAATTTGAATGTCGCGCGTAATAAATGTGTCTTGACTCAACTTCATTTTGCTGTGTGTTGCTGCTAATGATAACTTTTGCTGAAGGCATTGTCATGTCCGACGGGCTGCTTCAGTGAGCCATGTCAAAAGTAGTATGTTGTTTGCTTGAAATGATTATCACTGAAAACGAAAGTGCACTATATTTCTAGCCTGAGATTTGATTTTATTTATGCAAAAACAGAACATGAATGAGTCTAGGATAACTAGATAGTTAGTTACCAGTAATATTATTTACTGAAAAATGCACAAATTAATATATTATTGCATTATTTTTTTTTTGCAGTTGAATATTGAATGGCCTTGGAATAAGGTTGTGTAAGTTTCATGCATTTACATATAGTTCATAAGTTGTGCCTGAAAAGGGTTATGTGCAATGTATTGACAAGTGATATTCAATGTATTATATTCAGTTTATTCATCATGGTGTTTAAACTTAACATGTTACAAGTGGAATTTTATGAGACTGCTGCTGCACGCTCAGGATAGTGTCAAAGCCCATAACCCTTTCACGTCGTTAGTTGACATCTGAGGTGTCCACGTATCAAGCTCCCAAATACACCGTGTTAATGCGGAAAAAAGAAAGTTGGCATGTATGTGGTGGTCAATAAATTTCCTGCATTATCTGAGATGTAATCATTAGTATGTGTTCATTGAATCTATGCAGGGCTGGGCAAAGATACTTTGAAATTGTATCGCGATACGATACAAGATACTCGGGCAAGAAGTATCGGAGATACAGATACAAGATACTTCCGGAATGAATGTATCCGATACGATACTTCCCAATTGTATCTTAAGATACTTCGATACATTTGGAAATTTGCTATTATGGATCTATATAATTACGCCTCAGATAGCTATGTACAGAAGTGTTTGCTTGAAAATGTCTTGACTGCGACCAACTTAGTTTATTTTAATGAAATATGTGTTTGAATCCCGAAAGTTATGTTTTTCTTGCTTAATGTATATTAGTTTCATTCCGAAACAAGTTATTGGTATTTGTTTACTTGACAATTTTGTATTTGATGGGTGTCGCTGCTCTACTTGGCGACCAGCTAGCGCGTTGCCAATAATTGCTAGAACTTCAGTAAGAAGCCTCCGCAAGATTGCACAAATACCGCTGTAGAGTCTTACCTTGTCCGTAAGCGTATTACCGTTTTCGTAGTAGCGCATCACCCGACAGCTGCAGAGCACCAATAACGCTGGTAGCGATATTTCTTGTGAATCATCATGTGAAGACGATAACTACTGAGTCAGCGATCACGGTTCACTGAGGACATAAAACTGCAGTGATTTTTCATATTCTACCTATCAACTTGCGTAAACTCTTCGTTAGCAACATATTCACGAACGTGCCATCTTTTACCATTTCCTCTCTGAGAGAACTTCTGCCGCCCAGAAGCTTCCCAGATGTATTGTACGTGGCAAAAAGCGTCACAGGATATCACTTCTAGTCACGCTATTGCAACTTATAGCCTGCTTACCAGCTTTTTTGTAACACACAAAAAAAAAAGGACTTTACAGGGACCTAGAAAAGGAAATTGAATACACCTAAGTGAAATAACCAGGCAGTTCTGCAATAAAAAAAATTAAGTGAATAAGTATACAGGGTGTTTCACGTAAGTAGAACCAAATATTAAAAAAAAGCAAGTGTAACTATGACTGAATGAAACCAATGGCATATGGTTTACCGTAATGTGGCGCTCGTTATGGTATTTTTGTATTGCGCTTAGTTGGTTTATTAACTACGATCAATTATGCAACATTTCTATTATTCACTTTAGGGCAGAGTGCGCTTCGTCACATCGTAGAACGCATTTAAAAACGACCGAGGCAATTGTCTTTTTGCTTTTTTTTGCGGCGTACATGCTTCATGGTGAATATTGTTTGACTTTTAAAGAAAGCACGCGAAATATCAAATAAAACCACGTGACGGCGCTCATGCGCTATCGTATTGCAGAGCTCTTAAACACGCATCGAGCGAAACAACTGGCGCGCGGACCGTCAGCCTGGCGCTTGTCAGGGACGATGGTGTTTCTTTGCCGTGTGTGGCGGTCAGAAATGGTGACGCGCTGTGGAGCCGATGCCTAAGCCATGGCCCCTCATTTCGCCGCGGTCCGCCTCGAAGCACGTCTGAGAGAGCTGCAGCACAATAGCGTACGAGCGCAGTAACGTGGTCATATTTCTCCGACTTTCCTTAAACGCTGCAAAAATCACTACTTAGCATGTACCTTTCCAAAAAAAAGACAGATCTGTCGTTTTAGAATGCCTTCTAAAACACAAAGAAACACACTTGGCCATGTTACATCTCTCATCCTAGTTAAGAAATCAAGCGCAATATAAAAATACCATAATCGGAGCCACATGGCAGTTAACCCCATCGTTTGTTTTATTCAGTTGAGTTTAAGCACTTCTTTGTATATATTTGGTTCCAGTTACGTGACACCCTTTATAAACATGATACAGGCGGCACCCCTAAAAGCTATGAAAATAAAGCATGATGTATCGTCAACTTAGATGTTAAAGTCAGACAATAGAAAACTCAGTGCCCACGGAAAATAGCAATAAAAGACTCGTGGGGACGCTGATGAGAAAACCGTATTACTTGGTATTATATGTTTCTCAAATCCCCTGCCTAAAGTCTTTAACATGTTTCGTTATAATTTCCATTACTATAATGGGAACTCAATATCGCTGTTTTATTAAATCCTAAGCAGAATTTTTGTTCCTGGAAGCACTACGCACACTCAGATTATTTTACCTTGGCCCTAACATCGCCCGAACAGGAAGCTCACATGCAATGTAGATATTTACATAGTAGCAATGACGCAGACAATAAAAAAAATAAGAATAAATAAGAGAAGGAATAGAGGAGGAGGTTACAAAAAATTTATTACAGTTAACAAACGAGGGAAAAAACTGCGCAGAGGCCTAGGTAATGTGTGGGATGCAAATAGAGGACAGCAAAGAGAGCACTTGTGCTAACAATGAAGCTATCATTAAAAATGTTCTCGCATAATTTAGCGCGAAGAAGAAAGATACAGTACGCCAAATTTTCATCTGTTACCTAAATGCTTGTTCTATTGCATATAGTATCGACACCGGTGGAATGACGCTTGTTAGAATCTAATTGGCATATACTCTCATAGTGTGCAGTCAATCTCATAGTGTGCAAGTCAAGCTTACACCGACGAGATCTGTCAAATCTGTGAGAGCAGCGAGACGCAAAGCAACCACTTTCTTGCAATTTTGAGACTTTGTAACGAAGCTCGACGCAAGACAAACTTCGATAACGAGCCTATAGCCGCATCCTAATTTGAGCGAAAGACGCCGTACGCATTGTAGTACGCAGCACAGTACCGTGGCTACAAACAAGGTTCACCGACACAGCTAAAAAGAAAGAAAATATGGAGAAACAAAAGGTCGGCTGTATGTGCACGTTCGCGCGCTTCTTTTTGTCGAGATGGCTCGAGCGCAATCACGTGACTTTGCTTCACCAGTAGAGAAGCGTTTAGACCTTATTTCTTATGCTCACTGGAGCACTCTGGCAAAAAGACAAAGGAATATCACTGTCGTTAGCTTTATTGACGTGGCTTGAGAAGCAGAATTCGGCTGACGTTTGTTGTTTCGCAGGGTGGCGTTTCTATAGCAGTATCTTGTATCTCAAGATACACGATACATTATTCAATGTATCGGAAATACAGATACAGATACTCGTTTTGCGAGACGTATCGCGATACCGATACAAGATACCCAAAGAGTATCTAAGATAGTATCTAAGATACATGTATCTTCGATACTGCCCAGCCCTGAATCTATGCACAATGCAGATTAGGATTCCTTGAGCAACAAACTTCACCATTGGAAGTCACTGGCTCCACTTCTTGATGAAGGTTAAGCATGGCCTCACATTTATGGCTCTTGGCACCCGCTTGGGTGTGCGCCAAAGCGCTGCTTTCTGTGTTTTAGGCTGTTACTTAATTTGCTTCATGCAAAAAAATCAAGGTTGGCTGGTCTGGTTTCCACGTGAAGTTGTACAGGGAACAATCCCCTTGTCGTTTAGAGGTGAGTACCCCTCGTGCAGGGTTATCACAGACTGCATGAAGGGGTCTATTGAAATGCCACCTGAGGTCAACGACCTAGTAAACTGCTGGAGGAGTTACTGCAGCAACTTCATACTGAATTCCTTGTTGGCATAGCCCTTCGTGAGCTCTTTACATTTCTTTCAAGAGTGTTTGGGGGCCCATGCAACCTATTATCTTGCTGCAAACTGTAATCTACTTGAGCTTCTGGAAAACGTTGGCTTGGTGTTGGCTGACAAAGGCTTCCCGCATTCGCTGTGATCTTGAACCTCGCCAGGTTAGACTAGAAATGTCCCCCCACTCACTCACAGGGGGAGAGCAATGCTCTTCTTCAGAAGTAGCACGTACATATAAAATAGCCTCTCACCAAATTCATGTTGAAAGATGCATTCAGGGGATCGAAGTGTTTAATATTCTGTCTGGAAGGCTACCACAAGAGCTTAAAAGCCATACTAACAAGATAGAATGCATGGTACATACTTAAAAAAATTACACCATCTCCCGCTAAAGGGAACCATGTGTAGATGTGAAGCAGCGGGCGCTAACGCTTACACTGGCGGCAGCGTTGACGCTGGCGCTCATCGCAGCGTTGCGCAGGAGAGAAAACTGGGGAGGCGCAAAGCAGGCAGTGATAGAGCAGTGTTTCCTACTGGAACATGCCAATCGCTGCTAATGGGCAATGAGAGACAGAAGACTCCGAATGGACACAGAGACCCGCACTCCGCTTTTAGTTAACGCTCACGCTGCGAATTTTTATTGTTCAACAACGCACAGGAGAAATCTCCCACCGGCACCACGTTGGAGGTCAAGATCTATTGCCATATATACGGGGAGGCCAGTGAACGGTTGCGCAGTGCGAGCAGTCGGTTTTTTCAACCAAGAAACTCGCTAGCAGACGCTGCCTGCGTCGGCGTCGCGTGGCGAGAGAGGGGGAGCGTAGGAGAGGAGAGAGAGAGGGGGGTGACACGCATGCGCAGTGGGAGTGTGAACGCCGTGGGCAGGGATGCGCAGAGGAGAGAGGGGGGGAGCGTAGAAGAGGAGAGAGAGGGGGGACGCGCAGTGGGAGTGTAGACGCCGCGGGCAGGGATGCCTAGAGGAGAGAGGGGGGAGTGTAAGAGGGGAGAGAGGAGGGGAGGCGCATGCGCAGTGAGGGTGTGGTTGCCGCGGGGAGGGATGCCTAGAGGCAAGAGAGAGGGGGGAGAGGAGGTTTTTTATTTTTATTTTATTTAAAGGGTTTGCGCATGCGCAGTAAGGGTGGGCACGCGGCACACCACCACCACCGGATTAAGCTTCGCCATAAGATGCTTCACATCTAAAATGCAAAAGCCATTATTTGAAGGTCAGCAGTGATTGAATGTCAAGTTCATGGTCCGGAAAGCTACTGTATTCAGTGCTTCTGATCCCAATTTTAAACTTTGCAGGCTGCTAAAAAGTTATATTTCTGTGTAGATAATTCCTAGGAGCATTTATATTAGACATCTTGCCTTGTTGGGTTATCATTTCTGCATTCTTCTGTGGCGTAAAAAGTTGTATGTGTGCTGGTGCAAAGCAAGATCTCCGTTTTCAAATGTTATTGCATTTCACTGTGTGCGAGTTCATGATTGCATTCGGTTTCATGAATCTGTGAGCTGCTTATCCGAATGCGGTGCATGCGTGAAATGGAGCTATAGATTGATCGAGCTATGTTTATCATCGTACACAGCTTGGGCCACTTTTGTTTGTGTTTGTCCTTCCTGTCCGTACTTGTGAAGCATACAGAAAATAAGACAAACATGCAGGAGGAAAGACATACACACAATGGAGCATGTTCATTTGCACTTTTCTGCGTCCATGTCATTCATTTGGTGCTTTCCATTTACTTGACTTAAAGAAGCCATATCAACTAATCAAAGCAGCCATGCTTCCACTGTTACTTCTACCAATCATGAATGAGGTTGCACAACCAGTTTACTAACCTGGAACTCAGCATTGTTCTTTTAATGTCTCCAGCCTCAGAGCCATTCAGTTGTCAAATTAAAAAGCAGTCTTGATTGGAGAAACTGTATGTGTTCTTGTAGAACAAAGACTGTTTGGCAGGGCTTGTGAAACAAACTTGCTTGTCTGCTGATAGTACATGTACAAAAGCCCGATTACTGATGTACAAGAACAACCTGATTGTACATGTACAAAAAATTCCGTTTTGTTGCAAGGGCGAATCACTGAATGTGATAGCAATAAATCTGAATGGCTTTAATAAAGGCTAGCAGCTTACTCCAGTCTGCATAAAATCTGTTCTGCCACAGTCATTACTTATCCCATGACGCCACACTCACCCACCATTCTACTATTTAAAAAAAAGGGTTCAACGTGGAAGTACCACGGCCTATACTTACGAGTAGGCTTGTGCGAATAGTGAATTTTAGGTTCGAAGTGAATTCGAAGCGAATAGTGATTTTGGTCGAATAATTTCGAATCGAATTTCAATAGCATATATCATATTATAAAGACAAATGGGCGTATTTGTCATGACCTAACTAAACTGCACAATATTTTTTGAAAAAGTGAAACAAGACCTGTGCAAGTGGCATTTTTTTTGCTTCAAAAGTGGAAACAACTTTGAATAGTAGCAGGATTTGACTTTCGGTAGAATGCAAGTGATAGCCTGTAAAATATGTTCCGTTTTAAAATTTACTTTACTTAGAGCATATAAGCCGGTATAACAAGCTTTTAAACTTTAAAATGATTCGATGTGAGGGCAATATCTCCATTTAATCGTGAAGTGGGGCTTCGCGGCAGTGCGGATTTCCCCCTGGATACACGTTTTCGTGGCTTAGCACCACTTTACTGCAGTGAAACCACCTTTAGATGCGGACTAATATACACCTGGAAAGGTGCTTTCATGGGCTTAGCACTCCTCGACTGCAGCGAAACCACCTTTACAGAGAGTCACATGCCGACTAATATACACCTCAATAGATGCTTTCACGGCTTAGCACCCCTCCACTGCAGTGAAACTACCTTTACAGGGGGTTACATGCGGACTAATATGCATCTATTCGTCCGTTTCAATTACTTCGAAATTTTCTATAATTTAAATTCGAATCGAATCGAATTCCGAATACTGCAATATTCATTCGAATATCCGAAACATTCGGAATATTTGCACAAGCCTACTTACAAGACATACCGAAGTAGACTCTTCTCCGGTATAATTTTGAGCACCTTGGTTACAATAATGAGCACTGAATGAAGGAAAGAGGTGTAAACTTAAGGGCTCGTTTTCTTTGTTAGACACAATATTAATGTTAATGAGAACTAGCAGACAATGATGCCAAGGAAAGTATAGGGGATATTATTAGAAGTAATGTAAATGAAGAAAGAAATGTAAGCGCACCTTAAGTTACAAGAATGCTTAATTTACCATTAGTTTAGTGTTTGTGGTCTCTCAATCCTTGCCATTAGCGCCCAGAAATGACAGAAGTCGTTTCTCCAAATGAGGACGCTGTCGCAATGGGCTCCGCTTCTCGGCTCGGTAAAACCAGTGTCCTCAAATGTGAAGTAGCTGTATGACATTACACATGGCCCTAGGGATCGGAGAGCATACAGGCAAGCCTAGTCACAAAAGTCAGGTGTTTTTCACCGCTTTACAAGCGACAGTTGTGGGATAGCAGGATTCATTATGCAATGCCATGACTGCACATCTGCATGCACACCGACACATCAAGACATGTCAATTGAAACAGTCCGATTGCAGCTGTATTTCAACCTAGATAAGACTTACCCTCTGAACATCCGGCATGTGTGCAGTAGACTCGGTAAATGGAAACCCCTAAACTGAATTGCTGCTTAGTTGGAACTACCTCTAATAAAATGTTTCGTACTTGAATTCAGCACATCTGTCTCATTAAATGGCGCTCCTGTAAAACAGAACATTTTCCCGGCCCCTTCAGGTTTCGTTTAACGAGTCTACTGCAACTCTGAACGATAGGTAGCACAAAGCCAGTGAGCACTAATCAAGAAACGTTACACAACACACAATGCCAGTTTTATTTGTCCGAACAATTTGCAGCAACCACAGAATTTATGGTTGGAACAACGAAAAGAAAAGCAAACAGCACAAGTCATTTGGCACAGAATACAGTCTGGCAACAGTGCACAGTCAGGACACAGTGTATACCTACGTGGCAATTCACACTGTACTGAGCAAAGATGACATGTGGTGGTGCTATGGAATTAGAATGGACAATACTGCATATTGATAATTTGGATAAACCATGTAGTTACGATGTGTCTTAGCCAAGAAAGGGAAAATTACAAAATTTAAAATGCCTAGGAGTACTTCGCAAATGCATAGAGCATCACTAGGAAGTATGCAGAGCATCAAATAAGAAATGAACATAAGCCGCAATATTTCTAAGCATTTTTTAGTTCGATAAAACCACAATAAAAAGACAAAAAACTAACACTACAAGAAAGACTGTAGTGATTAACAAAGATTTAATGGAAACTACAATGTACTCACTGCATTTATTTCCAGTATGTAAACGCATGCTGCACATTCAAAGCACAGAGAAAACTAATCTTGCAAAACATTTTCAAGAACATAACATGAATGCAGCTAGTGTACCTGTTAAATCAGGCACGCTATACAGCACACACGCATCATTTCACTATAGCACTGTAGAAGTTCCAGGACATCACTCGGAAACAAGCTTTTTTTGTCTCTAAAAGTACAGCACACTGTTTTGCCGCTACACAGTGGTTTTTTGTCCCCTTGGCTTGAGTAATGTTCGTAACAGTGATGTTCCCTGCAAGACCATATACAGGGACAAAGGAGACAAAATGAAAAAGGTAAACATCATACACCATACATGTCAAAGCATACTGTCAGTCTGCAAGTTTTGTTGGCTATGATCATGGCCCGCCCCCACAAGCCCCTCCAGTCACATCGTGTGCTTTTTGCCATATTGATGCTCTTAAACATCCACAAACAGGCTAAGCAAGACCGAAGCATGCAATGTTCACTGCAGAGTGGGAAAATATATACCAGCAGAGACGGAGCGATGGATGTAACGGGTACTTTGATGAAGTCATGAACCATAAGCAGGGAGATGGAGCTGTTAGAGTTTTAGCATTGCTACCATGCACCAATGCTCCCGACGCCCTTCAACTGGGACACCCGAAGCGAACGGGTTCCAAAGAAGTGAAGACTCGAACACGTAAAGATAGGCGATGCCTCAGCTGAACCGCTTAATGGAACAAACGAGAGCCTGTCGAGTGCGTCTGCACAATAATCTCAAGACCGAACCAAAGGAGCGCAATGTTGAGCTGTGAATGGGTGAAATTGAAAAGCGTGTCCAAGATACGCAACAAACACATATGCACACATGTGCAAACATGCACACACATGAGGAGCACCCGACCGCGCAGATTGATAGATGAATCCGTAGCAAGTCGCCTAGCTTTCCATACAGTTTAATGCGAAAGAGCATCAATATGCTGTAACATTGCACGATGTGAATGGATGCCTCTATCATAGCCAACATAAGCATGCAGATGGGTCGAGCAATCCCACTGTCATATATGGTGGTGAAACGTTTGACCATTATGGCGTAATGTTGCACTAAACGTTACACCTACAATTTATTTGATGGTATAGGTCCAGTATACTTGATGGTCTAAAAACACTAGATGCACTATCTAGCGGCTGAACAGTGTATACCATTACTTTGAAACTGGTAGATTATGCAAACCATTGGATTATCCTTCAAACAGGTCTGTACATTACAAAGATATAAAACACCGGCACGAAGATATTGCACAGAACTTGATAGACAGCTGGTAGCCCAGGGTGGATGCAGAGATCGCTGGCATGCAGATGCGGGTGCAGGGTAAGCAGCATTCTGTCGCCCACTCTTCATCCGCTAGTGGCACAGCAGAGCGATGATGAGCAGCTACGCAGAGCAGAGTCGTTACACGGAGTGATGACAGAGAAGGGTAGGCTTCGGAGACGAGCTTTCCTGCACGACGCATTTCGCAGAAGGCAAGCAACAGGTGGGAATCCGAACTGTTGTGCACCAAGGAACGCCGTAGCCACAGGACAGGAATATTTGTAGGACAAAGTCTTGGCCCTCCCTTGAGTCACAGACTGGACGTGGAAGGTGATGCGGGCTCGAAAATTGCATCCACCAGACGGGATCGAAGATCTAGAAGCTGTAACGGCACAAGGATTTCATGTTTAGACGACGTGCAGATACGCAACGTGCAAAATACGCACAAGCACATATGTGCTCGGTACACAAGGTATATGCAGCAATGCAAGTTTACGGGGGACGCTATATTTGAGGGCGCCATATTTCTGCTTATCCGAGAAGTGGATGAAGAAATGGGGAATATTTTTTCCTCAATCGGTAGAGCATCGGACGCTGAATTCGAATGTTGTGGGTTGAGAACCCATCGACGGAAGGGGTGATTTCTTCGTCCACTTTAATTCACTACAATTTAAGTCATAATTGCTACACCAAAGTTAAAGACAACCATGTCCCTATGCTTCCCTGGCCTTAATTGTCAGATTTATTTGGTCTTGTCTATCAAGGAAATCAGCCCCTCAGAAAGATATTCTTTCGTTCATTCATGGCGAGGGCATGACCCCAGCGGACAATGCAATAGGTTGCCACGCGAGGGTCTATTAGTCATCAGCCATCTCATGCAAAGATCACTTGCCGTGCGACACCCTCTGGTGAAAAGAGGGTTCCCCACACCACCTAGACTACGAGCGGTGCTGCAGCTAACACTCCCGGGGTTACATGCACAGATATACCTAACAATGTGGATGGGGACGTGCCTATTATCGTAGTCTAATTGGAGGATCACTGGATGCATAATTTGAACGTTGTGGGTTCGGATCATAATAAAAAGGGTGCTTTTTCATCCACGTCAACTTCCTTTAGTGTCCACATCAATGTCCAATGTTCCAATCCAATGTTCCCTATGTCCTATGAATGTTAGATGTCCACATCAATGTCCTTTCAGTTTATGTTATTACACTACATACTGTCCCCTGTGCTTTCCTAGGCTTAACTATCTGTTAAGGATCATTTGGCTAGGTACACATAGCAGCGCAAGTTCACGGGGCACACCATATATGACAGAAAGCCAGGTTTATGCTTAGCCTATGGGAACAGTTAACTATTTTCAGTCTTTCGCAGCTTTGACGAACTGCACAATTCGTTAACAGCAGAACTGCAGTTCCACTAACAGGTCCGTGTTCCAAATCATGTGCCTAGCTGGAAGAGATATTGTCAAGTGTGTTAAAATTTCGTATGAGAAGACATTCAGTCGTACAAATCTGATATACAGGTCGAAAGCATCTGTTACTTGTACACGACTTTGTCAATGTGCTAAAAGTGCGAGGTGCTAAAAGAGGAAGTCTAGAAAGATCAAGTGTTTGTCCGTAAAGAATTGCAGGACGGTCTCTTGAAAGGAATCGATTCATCCGATCGGTACATATGAAAATACTTCAACATCGTCTCCGTGGGCGCCAACGCGATTCCCACACTGCAAAGGCTCCCAGCTGCCCTGACTTTTTTCAGATCTGTGAAAACCCGTTAAATGGCGGGAACGTCATCGGAACTCATCTTTCAGGCTTCTCTTGAGTGTTGCGAACAGGGAGAAGCCTACCGGGCTCACATCAGTTGATGGAGCCTTGATAGCAATGATGCGAGCCCAGCAGACTTCACGTTTGGAGAGCTCAAGAGAAGCCCGAGATGTCTCAGTGTCGACGGTGGACCTGTCATCCAACGGACTTTCATAGCCTCTGAAAGGGGTCAGGGCAGCCGACTGTCAGGGATGCTCTGCAGCATTGGAGTCGAAATCGATGCTCAAGGAGACAATTTAAGGATTCTAATATGTACTGATTGGATCGACAAATTCTACAAGACCCAGTCTCA
This sequence comes from Rhipicephalus appendiculatus, assembly GCA_030522465.1. Lineage (NCBI taxonomy): Eukaryota > Metazoa > Arthropoda > Arachnida > Ixodida > Ixodidae > Rhipicephalus > Rhipicephalus appendiculatus. The sequence continues at coordinate 195,159 of JALIZH010029322.1, read as the reverse complement.
TCATGAAGGTTAGAAACTTGGGAATGTTGGTAGGACACAAATGAAAAGAACTGTGCAACAAAAAAAAAAAAAGACACTGTGTGCGTGGCTTTGTCGCTAGTCCTTATGTTCTACGCTGTTCTTACATTTGTCCACTCCTATTTAATGGACGAACCCTGAAGGTACGTGGGATTGCAGGTACACGTATAAAAACACCTTTCAGCTAACACGCACACACCTTTTCCAAATCCGTACCACAGTATGGGTGAGACCAACTCGCCCATACCACAATGCTCCAAGTGCCTGCTCATGCACATCACAATATGCCCACTACTTGCCTCTAACATGATTTGACAAGACGCGATTAAAAATAGATAATTGTCAACAATGCTGCAAAACGTTTTGCGATATGAAGGCTCGCCAGCGCTTACAGATATGCAACCAAGTAGCTCATGAAAGCCGTCACCCGAAAAAGAAGGGGAAGCAAGATATGTACTTGCATGGTCACTGCAGATATCCGAACAGAGGACAGCCTGAAGGACGCAGTCAATGCTATAGCTGGGTGGTCCAACCGCCGTTAGCCGTGAACGTCATCTTCGATGAAGCAAGATCAGGACGATGTGCGTGAAGGATTGCCCCCCCTTGTTCCCTGTTTAAAGAGAAGAGAGAGATTGCCCCCTCCTGTTTAAAGAGAATACATGGCTAATAAGGAAAACATTGTGCACGTTATATCTGAAGCACTTTACAGTAACTATCTAGTTTCAACACCAGGTTTAGAACACTGTTTAAGGGCCCCTTTAAACGATTTCTCTCGTTTCTCGTCACGAAGAGTGCGCTGGAAGCTACTCAGGGAGGGATGGCACGGGTCAAAGACGTTACGTCAGCGTGATGAAATGTGATCACTCCCTCCTGTTGAGATTCCTGCGTGCGAGTGGGGCTCACTAATTGGAGCGCAGCGCCAGCCCCCCACGGCAATAAACGCATTTCATTAAAACCTAACACCCCCCCCTCCCCCCCACTCTTTCACGCCCCCGAATTTTGCACGTGCTTCAAGAAATGTCCAAAATCCTCAAAAATCAGCGGAATGCGAATTTTTTCGATGCCTTCACAATTACTTCTGTAGTTGCAGACATCTTAAGATGGTTAAAGACATCATTTGGGACAGTGATTAAGAATGTTGAAGCAATTAACGTTTTAATTAGTGGAGTTAGGCGGTTACTTCTAATGGGTGAATTTAAGCCCTTCGTGCGAAGCACCCATTGCAGCGCAGGGATTTCGAAAAAGCGAACTCTAGTGATAAGTGCTAAGTGGTGAAATTCAGCCACATTCAGTGGCGAAACCGAAGAAACGCGGAAAAGCGCAAAATGTCGTATTCTTCCGAGACATCCAGAATGAGTGAGCGTCGTTATAACAATTACCAACCGACTTCGTTGTGTGGATGAGCAGGCTGCGCTTGAAATTACAGCACGCATGATGCACATACGTTAATCGCGGAAGAACTACACCTGTGTAATCATTCTCTTGAACAGTGACATCCTGGTCATCTGCTAGTTGTGCTCTTCGGTGTTTCGGTTTCACCGTCTAATTTGAATTTCATTACGGTACAATGATTACTAGCGGCCGCTTCTATATCTCAAAGCTGTGATGGGTTCTTCGAAGGAAAAACTTCAATTCTTTTATCTGACATAACCGCCTAAATCCAGTAATTAAAAATTTAATTTAATAATAATTACTGTCCCAAATGACCTCACTGTGTTAAGATTCCTCCGGTTACAGAGGAATTCATTGTGAATGGCGAACGAATGTCACATTTCCCCGATTATGGCTGATTTTGGACATATTTCCTGAATCACCTGGTATACTTACACGCACGCAAAAAATTTCTGACTACGTCCCCCCCACTCAGCTTTAAAAGTTTTTGGTACTAGAAAACAATAGCGATTGGCAATATACTGTTAACACGCCCCACCCTCGCCATGAAGTCGTGGGTTCACCTGCTAATTTGATGCCGCTAATGAAGCTCGCAGCAATGATAACGGTTTCAGTGGTCCTTGATGAATCGCTGGCGATCCACCTTCTCTGTGGTTCCTGGTTTGCAGTCGAATGGTCCAGGTGTGGCAGCCCTATTGCAAACCTGCATAAATTGACATCTGTTAGTTACGAAGTACAAATATTTAAAATATGGCATCCTACTTGCGAAAACTAGAATTCAATTACAAGAGTGCTGGACTTCTAGTGGGGCAAGGGGGGGGGGGGTCCAGATTAATTTGGACCAAGTAGGCCGGGTTCCTTAATGACCACCTAAATTTGTTACCCAGACCGCTTTTCAAGTTTTCCTCCCCCCTAAATAGAGCCACCATCCATGGTCTGGCATCAAACTTGCACTCTAGTGCTGATCGGCGCGAAGGCGCAGCTGACAAGTCACTGGGGAGAGTCATTAAACCAGCATGTTTGAGCACAACTGCGTGCGAAACCGGTATAAGAGTCTTAAAAACAGATTCCCACTGTCTTAATGAAAGATATGTGGCGTTAACTGAAAACGAAAAAAAGAAAAAGACAGGTCGCCAGAGTCCTATCCTGTCTTCACTCCTTCCTCGTTCCCAATTTGTTGCACCACAAATATTTCATTAAACAATGCACCAACTCGCCCAACGTTATACTCTGGTTAAATTTCCTTTGTCATTCACCTTACTGCCCGAGGTATGAGAGATTTCTCACACGAAGCAGTGCCGAGAGGATGTCAACCGGGAAGACTTTCGGCACCCACAGGAAAATGCGATGGGCGTGGACCGATGATGGCACTCCTGGTGCGAATGCTGAAGACAGTTGAAGGCTGCGCAAGATGTGTAGGTTGAGGACACGAATGGACATACATCGCAGTTGCTTGCCCTTTGCGACACTCATTGAGTGCTTATAGATGCACGACATTTTTATAATTTGATGCAAAGGTTCTGGAAACCAAATTTAAAGCAAGTGGAAGTGTTAGAGTAAATTATAGTGGATTTTGCAGCAATTGTATTTTGCTGTAGCCTAAATGATTATTCAGTTGTACAGTAAATCGTGCCCTATTTATTCATAAGCAAAGCTGAACGCCCAGATCGCGATAGTTATCTCCTGGCAGCGTGTATTCCTCAAAAAGGTAAAAAATATTTTGAAATTCCTGTCAAAACACCCCATGTCCAACGTCTCGTTGAACAGTGTACTGAATCCACTGAAGTGATCATTTGTTGCAAAATACTATTCCAAGCAGAAGTGATAAAGTAGCTTAAGGCAACAAGAACGTTTAATTTAGTATTAGCTCAGCAATTGTGGTCTCTTCCTTGTCCATTCATAGTGCACAGAAATGGCAAAAGTCATGTATCCAAATGAGAACGCTGTGTCGCAAAGAGTTAGCCTTGAAGATGCGTGATGTAGCTCCAGTTAAACGAGTTTGCAGCGTACACTCACGAGATGTGAAGAGGCGGCTCCGGGACGTGCACGGACCCACGCAGGAACATGGCAGCCACCTTGCGTTGAGCTTTCCAATAAGGCCTCCCGGGAACTGAAACGGGAGGTAGGGGGGAACTCGTGAAATAAGGAAAGTGGGAAAACATTATTGATGCTCAGAACGTTACCAATCCCAACCGCAACGTCCACGGGTGATCTGGGCACGGTCTTCTCCGAGGTCACGGTCATCGAAGACCAGGCTTGAAGATCGAAACCGGAGGGCAAGCACGACCACAGAAACGGAACACACGAACCGCGGAAGGTCGCGGACTGCAACACAGTAACAGGGTCCGTTACAAGAGTAGACCCGAGAACGAAAGAACGAGAAACTCACCTGTGCTTCCAACGCGGCATGGACACCACTCACTGGGACTGCTGATACAAGTCTATGGCGGTTAACGCGACAACGATTAAGCAGTTAAGACAACTCCGAGGGCTGCTTTGCATCCGCGGAAACCACGTCTCGTACCAGAAGACAGCTGGCACAAAACTGTGGCCGGGAGCGCAACGGCACTCTGAGTGGGCCCTCCTCCCGACGAAAACGCAAGGGGACTTCTAACAGCTAATACCTGCCTAGTGTTAGCTAAAACCTGCCTAGTGTCCGCTAAAAGACCCCCCCCCTCGCCACACGACTCGTGTGGTGCCAGTGGCCGCAGCAGGACTTAGTTTGTGGACGTTTGCGAAGGCTAGCACCGGAAGAGCAGTACCCACCGAATGTCGAGCACCGGCAAGGTTATACCCACCGAATGTTAGCCTTTCCAGTCCGGCGTCTGCCTCCCCAAGACGTCCTGTTTTCGACCTGCCTAGTGTAAAACTATCGTGTTTGTGCGTGTTGTGTTGCTTGTCCTTTCGCTGCGGCCAGGACCTGCCGCTAAAAAACGCATACGACTTCAGGTTACCAAGCCTGAAGCTATATGCGCTGCCTCCCCAGTCCCCTTTCGGTTTCGTCGCGAAGAAGAGCCGATGCGGCAACAACCGTGCCAAAGTTCTACTGGTGCCCTACAAGATTAACCCTAAGATTCGATTGCGCGAGAAAACTGGCGAGGGGCCTTAGTCGTTGAAAGCGAGCCACCCTTGCCAGCCTTGTTACACTCTCACCTCACCTCTCACCGATTCACCATTCACGAACCAACGAGGCGTTGACAGTGTTCTGTAAATTTCCAGGAATCCTTGTCCATGGTCCCTTGTTAGCATCCTGTGGGCCAGGCGACGCCAACAGTTTGTAGAGCTGCAACGACACCCGAATCATTCGTTACTTATGCAGTGAAAGTAAACTCCGGAATTTTTACGCGCCCTAACCGCGATATGATTACAAGGCGCACCCGCGTGTTGCGGAGAATTGTGGATTTACTTTCAACCACCCCAAGGTTCGTCAACGTTCACCGAAAAATTTAAGTAGAGTACTCACGGATTGGAACGCTAATTTTCAGGACTACGTAATGGACATACTTCCGTTCCCAGCGTCTACAGTTCGTGTCATATCAGCGTAATTTTGACTAGCACTTTCATCACAGCCAGCATATGACCTCGAACAGCCGTATTTGCAGCACCACGATGCGGAGTTCGTAAGCAATTGCTCGTAGCAGCCGTTATATTAAAAAAAAAGCGACGTTTCAATCCGCGACTATATTATATATACATACATTGCCGCTGCTGCACTTTACCTACATCAAAACTCAGCAGCCTGGAATCGAACCCGTGTCCTTAATCTTAGAAGCACGACGCCTTAGCTGCCAAGCCACCATGGCGGGTGCTATATAGTCGTGAAGATTCATCACGTAATACACGCAGTGCCTGAAGTGTACAATTTATACTTACGAGAGGTTACCACACGCCAGACTGCACGCTCCAGGCGGCGAAGAACGCCGAATCAACATTCGCGAGGAGCGAAAGTTGATACGCTGAAACGACACGGAGATCGCTCGTTACTTCCGACAGTTCGCAAGGCAAGTGCATTGCTTTTCGACTTACGCGAGCCACTGTAGAGAGGCGGCGGGCAAGACGTCATGCGCAATAGCGCAGGACACCTGGACTATTACGCATGACTGTTGCGCAGGACGCGGTGTTCTTCATTCGCCTCATCCACCTGAGTGAATGAGATGATGAAGAACACCGAATCATGCGACCTGAAACAGATTGGCTACTCGTTAGATGACCGAAGCCCACACAGAAGCCATGCTAGAAATGACTCCATAGCGTTAGAAAGACTGAACATGAAAGACTAGAGGACACGCGTTTATGCTGACATCTTTCACCTCTTGTATTTCCAGCACTATGGAGTCATTTATAGCATAGAACGAACTAGCCGAAAAATATGCACTCCTTTAAGAATGATAGGCGCTCACCATGAACTCTGCTCCAGAGATCTGGACGTAGGTAGCAACCATGCGTGTCTAGGTGAGAAAGTAGATAAGGGCAAAAGTTAACATCGCAATGACACAAGAACTGGAAAGACACGGACAGCAATAAAACTGGACAGTAACCGACACTAGGCGTTATAGTAATAATAATACTAATATTGTATTTCCCATCAATACAAGAGTTTATGGAAGGCGCCGGACTAAAAGAGGAACACTCAATAAAGGTCTGGCACCTTTTAAAAGTTGGAAGCAGCAGGGAATACGAAACATTTGTAATCGTAATGGTAAGAAAATGGGGAAGACATAATAGATATAATTAGATAGTTATTGGGTTTTCACGCTCCGAAACCACCATATGACGAGAGCCTCCTTATAGGAAGGCTCTGGAAATTTAACGACTGAATTAAGCGCATACAAATTAACGCAGACACAAGCAGAAGCAATACAGACGAGGACAATTGTACGAGTCAACAAGAGATCGAAAAAAAAAGGAAACCAACCTGAATCGACGATGATGTGCCGGTTGAAGTCGACACTGGTTCTGAAATGTAACAGGCTGACGAGATAACTCCAGATTCCGGATGGGTAGTACACCCCACGACGGAAACCCCCTAACAGCTACCTGCCTGCCTAGTGTTCGCTAAACCTGACGCTACTACGCGCACTTCCGTCGTGGGAGAAGACCCTGGTGACCCTCGCCAGCCTCGTTAGCGGGCTCACCTCCCATTTTGTACGATGCCGATGTTGAAGCTCGCAGTAACGACGGTCCTTGCGGTGGTCCCCGAAGAGTTGCTGGCGATGAAACTCCTTGTATTCCTTGCGGTTGCTAGTCCCGGAGACACCAAAGGGTTTGCGTAGCTGCAACGACATTAGGGACACTAATTACTTATGAGTGACGAGTTGAAACAAGTTAACTTTCAGGGTTTCATGCAGCAAAACCATGATACGTTTACAAGGCACGCTGTAGTGGGAGACAAAATTTCTGCCCTTTAAAACGAAAAGAAGAAAGTCTGCGCAAGCAGTCGCAAAGTACTATCCCATTAGCTGTCAAAGAGTGGGCTGCAAATAAAGACTGGAGACGAGAATACAAATGCAGTTTGCATTGCCATGTCAAGTCTCCGTATAAGACCCAATCTTGAGATGAAACAATATGGCAAAGTCCTTCCACACTAATTGGTAATCGAAACATTCCTTACAATATTCACTACCTTGTTCACATGGTTGCCAAGGAGTGAACTACAGTTACCCAAAGACCAGTTCGCACCGATTTGCTTTATACAGGGTTCCAGTTAACGTCCGCCACGATAGAGGAAAAGAGGTCTAGAAAGACTGTACCAACTGGACATTAGCGCTAGTCGTGCGTACGTACAGCTACGATGTTTTGCATGCTAGCTATTACGCAACCGGTAATTTTTTAAAAATTTTTGCTTGAATCTAACGCGCCAATTACAGTTATAGGTCAGCTCGATTAACTTCAGAATGGATCACCTGATTTTACACTGAAGTTATACTGGTGTTTTTTTTAAGGGGAAAAAAATTCCTTGAATTATGAGAAATCTTAAACAGGCGCATGCTGGCGAACCATTACTCAAGCACTTGCACAACTGACAGATACACGGCTGCATTTGTTTATCGCTGCACCATACAGGGCAACGCGCAGTTTACGATGGTTCCAGAATAAAACCTGCCTCTCACGCATTGATAAGTGTGGTGTAGTCTGTCGCAAGTGGGGAAGAGGTTGCAATTTATAAGCAGGAGTCCGTCGCGAGGCGCAATTAGACGTCTCTCCACACTCCTCGTTTTCTAGACAGGAACCTGTGGAACGTTAAAGTCACGCCAAGTGCCGGATGAGACATTGAGTCGGCAGATGCCAACTTAACCTCTACTCCAGCTAGGTCATGAAGAACATTGGATCCAACATGGTAAACTGTACAATGTGGCGATAAACGAATGCAGCCATGTATCGAACAAAGCTGGCTCTGAAGAGCTCGAACAGAGGTGTGTACAAGGCGCCTATAGAATATTTCGCGGGCTTTTGTTTTCTCAGTTGACGAAAAAGTCGTGAAAATTTCTGCAGAAAATCAATGTTCGATTCTAAGGTTGTTTGGGGGCGGCCTACAACATTGACACCAGGGCCGTATCTAGGGGGGTGTGAGGTGGTTCTGACACCCCCCGAAATTTTTTTCATGCTTTAACCTTTCGGGTGATACTAAAGCATTTACACGCCTTCGCATCGACCACCAGTTGCCAAAGTTAGCCGTTCTACACATAAACACCCCCCGAAAAAAATTCCTGGGTACAGCCCTGATTGACATGTTAGCAATTCAAGCGAGAGTGAAGAAGAGGAAGACTGAAAACAATACTAAGCAATTAAAAAAAATACTCGTAGGTACACACGACTACCACTAATGCGCCAACTAATGCGCCTTTTCTAGATCTAGTATTTCTAAAAATCACGGTCAAAGTGAGGGAGAAACCTTGGTATGGTAATGCCAAATCCACAAGTCATACCGAAAGCACAAGATCGCAGAAAAGTTAAGCGATGAGGCATTGTCTTAATGCTAATTAATCAGCTAATTACTGCAATTAATTACCATGTTAAACCCACTGCTCAATCAACGATGCATTCGGGTAACGAGGCGCAGTCAAGCCCAAAACAAATTGCAACTTGTTGCCCACGGTCAAAGTACCAACAAAGTACGGCCGCGCCAACAGGAAAAGTAAAGGAAATGCTTTTTTTGGTATTTATAAACAGATGTTCGATTACTGGTATGTTTTAAGCAAACGCAACGTCTCCTGCAGTGTCACAGAAACTTAGGTTCCTTTCGAGGAAGGCACCATGCTGTAATTCACTGAACGCGACTACATACAGGCATAATAGAACCATGAGCGAGCGAGCGCACGCGCCCACACACACACACACACACACACACACGCACGAAACTGCTTTTCACGCTTCCGAAGTGCCTATCATTTTAAACTCTTCGCTCAAGTTACGTGGGACGACCTATGGCACAGCTACCTCCTGCTTCTCCAGAAAAGAATCTAAATTCCGACTGGGACAGGGTTCCGAGAATATACAATCACTATTACTGTTCACTGCATCTTTTGAAGTATTTGGAAGACTAGATTGGAAAGAAATAGGAATGGAGATTAACGGAGAATCTCAGCAAATGATACTTTTCAGACGACACTACACGTAAGCAATCACGGCAGTTAAGTGCAAAAGATGATTGAAAACAAAGCGAAAAAGCGTCAAAGTGGGGTTGGAGATCAACACGCAGAAGGCAAAGGTAATATAATGCTAGGTGGTATGACGAGGTAAAGAGGGCGCGTCGAACAACCAGACTCTAGAAGGAGTTGAGAGCATGTATCTAAACAGTAACAGGGGAGCTGGCTCATGCAAAAAAAAAAAAAAAAAAGGAAAAAGTTCACGGAAGAATAAGGACGGGCTGGTGCACATACGATAGGCATTCTGGACTCGTGACCGGCATATTCGCAATGTCACTAAAGTGGAAAGTGTAAAAAACATTGCATTTTGCCACTTCTAACGTATGGGCAGAAACCTGGAGAAGAAACTAGAGAAGGACCACACAGAATGCGATGGAACAGAAAAAGACTGGACACCACGAGAAGGTCAGATAACCGGTGGTCAATTGGAATGTATAGGAACGGACACCAAAAGATGGCAGGCGTGGGCCATGGGTAGCACTTGGTTAGGTGCGAGGAAGGTAAATTGTCCGCTACACAGGAAAGCGGTGAGTTGGAAATCGTTCAGAGAGGCCTTCATACTGAAGTGGACATGATATAAGCTGCCGAAGCGACGTTTAGGCGCGACACGATACCTGCGGAAAATTCGAAACTCATAACTGCTGTCAGTCTAGGGCAGAAAAATTCTGACAGCAAGCTTATGTCGCTATTTACGAATAGACATCGATATAGCATCTCCCAACATACAAGTGGTTTGGCAATTATCTGAAGTTAATTGCTAACGAATACCGTATATTCTCTAAGGGCAAAATTTCAGCGAAGGTGTGCGCGTGTTATTTCGCGAGTCTGCTCGACACCGGTGCGGATGAGTTTCGGCTACTACGAATATTTGAGGCAGGCGAGTGAAATCAGTTGCATATTGCTTATAGCCATCTTGCGCACCACAGGCAATTTTTTGTTTCGTAACTAATTTGTTAATTAGGATTGATTAACTAAATTTCTAAATATTGACCTTAGGCAAGAAATGGGACTTGCAAAGTTCGAGAGCGTCTTCAGAAACCCTCAATGCATTATTTGCTATAAAGAAAGTCTTACGCGTGCCATTTTTTTCCATGCTGTAAGGAAAGCCCGCGAAATACAAAGACCACGTGACTAGCGCATTCGCGCGCCGCGACTCAGCCGTGGTTTGGGCGAACAAAATCGGCTGCGGCCACGATCCGCCGGCTCCGTTGCAGAAGTAGGCCGATAAATTGACGGTGGTTTCTTCGCCCGCGCTCGCTAGAACTTGCACAGTCACGCGCGCCAAATGGCTGGCAATGGGCCAAGGAACCGCCGTGAACTTATCGGTCTGCGGCTGCAACGGAGCCGGCGGATCGCGGCCGCAGCCGATTTCGTTCGCTCAAACCACGTCTGAGAGCAGTACGGTCGCGGCGCGCGAATGCGCTAGTCACGTGGTCTTTTTTGTATTTCGCGGGCTTTCTTTGCAGCATGGAAAAATGAGACGCGTAAGGCTTTCTTTATCGCAAATAATGCAACGGGGGTTTCTGAAGACGCTCTCGAACTTTGAAAGTCCCATTTCCTGCCTAAAGTCAACATTTAGCAAATTAATCATAATCAACAAATTAGTGAATTACCAAACAAAAAATTGTCTAGTGCGCAAGGTGGCTGTGAGCCATATGCTACTGATTTCCCTCGTCTGCCTGTAATATTGTATTTTTTAACCCTTGGCAAAAGATAGCTGGGACCAGACCGTCATCAGGTACCAGCACACTAACATGCCCATAGTAAGCTTTCAAATAATGGTGGCTGCGATTAAATTAGCTGGAAGCAAGACTCCTCGTTTGATCTACTCGTGGACATACGAGAATGGGCTTACTCGAAGCAGTGCCGGGAGGATGCCCGCCAGGAAGATCCGCCGATGTGCCACAGGGTGTGCGTGATGACGTCAACGTTCCTGGGCCAAAGTCAATGAGCATCAGTAAATAATTTTCACCTTGTTCCGAGTTCATCAATATTTTAACTTATTAACACCTTGAGGCGCAACGCACACATTTGGACGCAACTTGTTTTTTGCCAGTTCTTTGGACTAGTGGCCAAGAAAGAGCAAGATGCATCGCGCATGGGATTAATTAAACCTTCTGCGGCATAATCACTGTTCAACTGGGTATTTGAGACAGCTTGCCGTTTTTTCCGACCATGTTTTGCTGTGACGCGCTTTTCGAAAATTGTCACGCGAGCTTCCGGTTTGACGTAACTAGGATGACCGATTTTCCTGCGCACGCAGAGCGCTCAGTTTCGGTTTCGCCTAGATCGGGGTCTTGAATTTCGGTTATTATCTCAAATTACGTGCGTTATGTGCAATTAAAAAAAAAAAGAAAAGGGCATGTCAAATTATCACGTCCTACAACTATCCCGTATACACAATGGCCCTAAAGTTCACACTTTCCGTTAATTACCCATTTGAATGCAACTTTAGGTGCGGCAAAGTTTTTCCGCCGCGGCGCAGAGCGCGTTTGCGAAGACGAAAGGGGCCCGACAGTCAGCATTTTTATAAAAATATCTATTGTCTTAAAAAAAAAAAAAAGCCTTATAGACTTATTCCATGAACTGGAAGACAAAATGTCCAAGGCTTCTTACGCAACATCTACTCAGCAACATCTACACTTAACGGCAAGTTTGGGGGGCAACAAGTATCCGAAGAGCCATACATTTAGAGGACAAATTGACGTTTCAGACCCAGATTGTGACATTACTTTGAGCATACATGTGCGCCATAAATAACACGAAACTCGTTTTAACGTCATTAAGAAAAACCTGGTTTGTGTAAATATTGCACAAGAGTCGCAATCGCTGCACGATTTACTACAACCGCCGGTAGAGTTTGCCAAATTAGCCTTCGCGGTGCACCTGTGTTTTTTTATGCGGTGTTTAGGGGAGATGTTGGCGCATTTGTATAGCACCGGCTACTCCTTTTTCGCAAATAGGATACGAGAAAATCACAGCAGCGAAAGGGGAAAAAAAATACATAGAAGAGCAGCTTGGCAGATTTAATGCAAGTCTATTCGCTCAACATTGAGAAAAAAAATCAGTGTCGTCACATTACCCAATAGTTCGCATAAAATGCAGTCACGCGAAAACGACATATGCGGTAAATAACACTGCACAACGTCCAGTAACATAAGAGCACTGAAATTTGGTAAAGTCCAATCACAGGGACATAGGAAGCAGTTCGCTCATGAAACAGCAGATAACGCGACACGAGCACTGGTCAAAATTTATGAATAAAATCAGTGGTTAAAATGATTTAGTGAACAGGCTGTATAAGGCAGCAAAGGAGAGTTATTTTTGAAAATGAAGAGCAGTAACAGACTAGGGCAAATAAAAGTGAATTTACAACTCAACGCATTTTGCCCACCTCGTGCCGCACGCCCCCCCCAAAACGCTGAAGTCCTAACCACACGTAAGCGTTACAACGCGTCTGCGCGTGGCGTTGTAGACTGCCTATTGGTCCTATGGGAGGAGACATTAGCTACCCATTAGCGGCGCGCTTACTCACGCCGAGCCTATGTCACGCGCTGGCGCGTCGTAACGCGTACGTGTAGTTAGGGTTTAATCTGCCACACGCGCCCAAATGCAGTCACTCGTAGTCCAATTCACGCGTCCACCATGGCCGGCAACCGCAGAGCCCACGTGCAAGCTTATATCAACGCAACGCGGTAAGCTGCCGAGTCGCAACGGTGGGAGTCATTTAAGCACATACACACTTCAACATACCCGTATTAACCCTTCCAAAACCATGGCTATTATTAACAAGTCAGGCTAGAAGAAGCGAGGTGCCCCTTCACGTTTAATACTATACTGATGGAAGTAACGAGAGACATGCTTACTCGATGCAATGCCGGGCATGATGCCGGGAGCACGTCAGCCATAATGACTCCGTCGGAAGACTGTCAGCGACTCCATAAAGACTCGGTCGGCGATAGCGCTTAAAGGGACCCTGAAACGGTTATTTGATACTTTGTCAGCGTTTAGGCTAGAGCATCATCGAACCATTGGCACCACAAATTTAATGGTACGCCGTGTATCAAGGCGGTTACGGACAATTATATCATACCCTCCTTCTCACCCCTGCCTTGCCTCCTCAACTCATGAGACACGCTGGCATCGCTGGCGATCGCAGAGCTCACGTGAGCACACACGACGATTTGAGCTTCGCCCAGTGATGACCTCCGAGATTGCACGCCGACAGGTTGCGTGCCATCTCGGAGACCATAGCCCAGTGCGCCCGACAGCACGCACGCCGTCTGGCAACAGAAACATCGCGGAGTGGTTGAGACCTGCTCCGACAGGTGCCGCCACCCTACCAGCCAAAGATCCAGCCGCCCCAGTGACGTCGTGTGCACACTGCATGTCGTACTCGCAAGGGGCGGTTGAAAACGCGTTGGGCTGAGCCGCAGTGATCTGCAGCGATTCGCAGTTTTATAGCGTTGTAATAAATTACACAGTGTACGCAGAGAGCTTAAATTAGTCTGTAAATGAGCCTTAGGACTTGGTCTACTGGCCCAATGTGTGTGTACAAAATCGTCAAAACCGTTTCAGGGTCCCTTTAACATACGCCGACGTGGCACGGGGCGTGTGAATACACCAGCACTCCTGGAACAAAAGTGGAACAAAAGCAAACTTGTTAGACGATGAAAACGCACGAAAAAAAAAAAAAAGAACGCAGTCTCACAAATAACGCTTGAGCGCGAAGTCACGGCTGGTCCATGTGCTCTCCGGTCAAACGTGGCAAGTCGAAACTATAAAATTAGAAAAAAAAGGGGGGGAGGGGGGGCAGGGCAAGGGTTAACACGGCAAAGGGAGCACGCAAACCGCGAAAAAGGAGCCCGGCCAACTAGAGCGGATAGTAGCCGTTCGGCAAGTTAAGCAAATACGGCACGCAAATACGGTATAGCATTACGATACCGCTCCTATTTCGTTCGCTTTAGGTGCTCCGTGTTTTAAAAAGTTCAGTGCGTCCCCCGAACGACAAGTCCCTCGTTAGCAATGCGTAGGCCGAGAGGCAACAACGAGGCATGGCAACCCCGAAGTAATAAAGAAAAAAAATGCATTCGTGATGTCGGCGTACCTTCACTGGAATTAGGAGCGTCAAAAGCACAACGAGCTAGAAAGGAGCAGCGGCACGGTAATACTACTATATCGCATTTGCCTACCCCATTTCCGTAACTTGCTAAAAGACTACTGCCCAGTCTAACACGAGTGAGATTAGAAAAAAATAAAAGAGGAGGTTAACCCACCAGCGACCCGCCCGTAGCACGTCCCGATGCGACGCGTTGTGCAGACGTTCTGGCAGACGTTGTGCGACGCGTTGTGGCAGACGTTCCAGGTCCCCCGAGTGCGGAGGCAAGCCGGCGAGGCAAACTCCGGGACGCCGTGTTGCGGCCCACGAAAACCACCATTCCGCACCAGTAAAAGAAAACTGGCTCGAAAATGACGGCCGCGGGAACGCAACGGGCATTCTGGGTCGGGTCATCCCCCCCGTGGACACAACCCCTAACAAAGCTACCTACCTGCCTAACTGTCCGCTAATCCTGTAAGCTATATATACGCGCTTGTCGTGTCACGGGGAGATACCCGCAATGGGAGCATTATCCAAGGAACCCGCGCGCTAAAGTTCCACGCAACTTCAAAAAAATTTCGGTTGAGCTAGGAAACTATAGCGCGTGGTGTTCGGTGAATACGCCCCCCACCACCTCGCCGGCCGGCCATAAAGGCTCACCTCCCATTGTTTGATGCCGAAGTCGAAGCTCGAAGTGGTCCTCGATGAACTGCAGGCGACGTAGTTCCAGGTCCGCAGCTCCATAGGTCCGGGTAAAGTCCACACACACGCAAAGAAAAAAAATTTTAAAGCCAATGCGACTCGCACGTTCTCCTACTACACGCCCCGTGCCTGAACATCGTGGCAAGCTATTCAATGGCGCCGAATAGCCGCCTACAAAAATGCGCAGCTTGACCGGCAGAAACTGCGAAATGGAGGTCGGCCGCCCGCGCGCATAGCTTTTCAACGGTGACACTCCGATATTGGCGCATGCGCTTGTGCGGTTAGCTATCATGTGCCGCCGTTACGTCACAGGATGGGTCGTCGCCGTCTTATCGGCGCGATCTGCCGCGCGCGGTTTACTGCGGCGGAGAGAAATCGAATAAAAAAATGAACAAAAAATATCGAAGAATGGCGCATGCTGTGCGTCGTCGTCGGGCTCGGAATGTTCTAGAAGCGCCTAAACTGCAGAGCGGTCGCCTTCTCGCCTAACCTTGCGCTCTTGAACCGCGACCCAATTATTGGCGTGACTTGTAATTATGTGACGAACGTGCGGAAATAATGAAGCTAGTTATATTTTTAAAGTCTCTGCTTCAACTCTTGCCACGCCGCCTTTTCCCGGCATCCGTTGCAATGAGAAACCGCGGTCCGTTTCCTTTATTTGTACCTTTAAGGTCCCCAGAAAGACAATACGGGCCAGAAAAAGAAATGGCTGCAGTTCACAGTTGGCATGATATGGAATGGCTCTCAACAGCTGAGTTAAACAGGGAGTAATTTCTTTACACGGCCGCAGGACACAGAGCGGCCGTGACGTGAAGAGTCGGGTGATAAGGTCGTTCCAGTCGTTTGCCGAATTTGACTGATTGATTGGAATGAACTTCTAATGTCCCGAAACAGTTTTCCCGAGCTCGGGGATCACCCAAGGTGGGAGGGTCACTCATTCCACGAATCCTCTGGCCGCGCCCACTTCCCGGGTGAGTCCTCGTTGGTAGTCTACATAGGTCTCGTGCGGAGATCTTGGCCTCCCACGTTTCGACGAGGAGGTTGGTTTGTCCCTATTTTTGATATATATGTACAAACATGGTTTTCGATGAATTCTACTGTCGTTTATAAGCGCGCGAGCTGTTTTTGCGCCGCGCGCCTTGTTTTTTGGCGCCAGCACCGTGTGGGGAGAGCATCTGCTACTGCCTTCGACAAAGCACCCGTACTGCGCTAGAATGATGTTTGTCATTTCACGATGAAGACGGTAAAAGTGAAGACGACCATTATAACCAGTCGTGCACAGAGCTTATTTCTTTTATTTGAGCTCGAATTTCTGGTGCGCTAGAACCAAACCGCTCGGCGTTCGGAGCGCGCGGCATTTCATTGTCTTTTTGCGCCAGCGCACCAACTATGCATGCAGGGAGCTTCGCCCGGCGACGGCGGGGTGTGGGCCTAAGGAGCTTCGCTCCTAAATAAAGTGTGCTTCTTGCAATGTGTCGCGCAAGGCTGGGGCAGAGCAGAGGTGGTCGGCACTCGGCTGGTCCTGACTTGACTAGGCGCTCGTGCGTCCACACGCCGATGCACGAGGTGTTCACGTGATCACATTGTAAATCACGAGTATTCGCTAGGTATCGATCGGGTTCGATTGGAAATCACTTGGCTGTCACTGCACCAAGTAGCCTAGTTATACCTTAATTTGGGTAATCAGTCTAGTTAGCCGAACTTCCATATTCGAGGTTTGGTCCTGATTAGCTTGAATCCCAAGTCAACCTAGACATACTTGTAATTAGCTAATTACGACTAATTAGGCTCAGTCTTGTTACGCTTAGCTCGCCACATCTCGGCGAGCTCGGCATGACTGGAGCATAGGACTCTAGCCGTCTTGAGCTGGTTAAAGGGGCCCTGCAACACTTTCCCAAGTAGCCATATGGAATGGATTCACTAAAAAAGCTTATTGCCTTACGAATTCACCGCCGCAAAAATTTTTAGGATCCATCCAGTACGAACGCAGTTACAAACATTTGTCGCACGCTGCGATTGCATTCTCTCTTCTCTCGTCCCGACGAAAGCGCTGGAAGCTAAGCAGGGAGGAATAGCACGGGGGAAGAAAATACGTCACGCGCGCCTCGTGACCTTGAGCACTTTTTCTCGTTTTTTTTTCCTTCGAATACGCTGCTTTTACGTGCGATCGCGCGCGCCCGCGTGGACAAGTCGCGGCCTCCCGCGGCGGCCGTAGTAACGACCGAGCGCGCGATGCTCAAATCAGCCAATGGCTGATACAATGTCGGTGACGAGTGATTTTTCAGCTTGGAGCGTCATTTGTCGAGAGAACAGAAATAGCTTTTCAGCTGAGTTTGAGAATTTATTGTAAATTCCAGGCCGCGTGCTGCGCTATAATATTGGGCTCGCGTGTTCTCGGGAGCCTCGACTACCGATCGGCACCGTTTCCTGACCATGCTCAAAAAGTGTTACAGGGCCCCTTTAAGGTCCCTAGCCCTTTGATGGTTTTCGCCGTACATGTACGGCAGCACCTAACAGTGCCCAAATGGTTTTCACCGTACATGTACGGCACGGCCTTTATCCTTAAAACGCGCGCTTGTTTCGATCGTTTCTCTCTTTTGGCATGTGCTGCCACACTTCAGGAACACGTGGAATTTTTTTCATGCGCCGATGTTTCTCCGATGTTTTTTTGTTTTGCTTCGCAAAGCGGCGCTCCGGCAACCGCTTGCGCACCCGAGCGCGTTCGCGGTCCGGCTGGTTTAAAACGCGCCCTTTTCTATGATTTTTCTTGCTTGGAATGTGCTGCCATGCTTCGAAAAACTGTGAAATTTTTTTCATGTGCCGGTGTCTCTCCGTTGTTGCTTTTTTTATGCTTCGCAAAACGGCACCGGCTATCGCTTGCGCATCTGAGCGCGCCCGCAGTGCGGCTGGTTTAAAACGCGCGCCTTTTTCGATCACTTCTCTTGCTTGACATGTGCTGCCACGCTTCGGAACACGTGGAATTTTTTTCACGCGCCGATGTCTCTGTTGCTTTTTTTGCTTTCCAAGGCGGCGCGGCGGCTTTCGCTTGCAAACCCGAACGCGCGCATGTGATGCGGCTGGTTTCGGTTTCGTCCTTCGTTGGTTATCGCTTCTCGCGCCCGCAAAAGCTGATGGCCGTTTGGTTTCTAATCCCTCAAGGGGTGAGCGCTTGTGACTCTCTCGTTTATGGCTCCTCGGGGCGCGATTACATCTGTTTCGGGAGGCGCTAAATTACACAAACGACGCCGCCGTGGTTGAGTTTCCTGTTTCGGGAACTCGGAAAAACTAACTCCGTCTCGTTGGCGATAAGACGAAGGATTATTATAGCTTTTTCACTCGTTTTGTTTTCCGGACGGGCGCACAACCCCCCAGTTTTCTTCCGTGCGCTCAGTCACGCTGTTCGCCTATAGGCTACGGAAGTGCTCGCCGGTTGCTCTGGTGCTAGGGAGTCGAGCGGCGATTCTTCCGATGTGGACTATTCCCCCCAAGTGCCGAATCTGATTCATTGGATGTCATTTCGTCAGGGGAGGATTTATTTACGAGTTCAGGCTCGGACGATGATGAAGGAGCGACATCTTGAAAGCGTGCGCGGTGAGACGATCCGGATCGGATCAAAGGTGACTTTTCCCCTACTGTTTAGTGTTAGAGGAAAAGCATTTTTTACCGGAAAAGTACTCTTGCGCGCTTATTTTTGTATGTCTGTGAGCTATGTTTATTATAATGCATAATTTTTATTTATAAGAAATCGTAAAAGTGTTTTTCTTTAGGATTTTGCTTGATGTTACTATGAATAAACCATGTGTATGTAACGACACAAAATGATTTTTTTGTCACTTTACGGTCACGAAAAAAAAATTTTGGACAATTTTTTTCTTAAATAGAATGGTCTGAAGAATTTATTTCAGCAATAAAAAAAATTACACATTTTTGGCACGCATTTCGCCCAAAAAATTCGACCCTGAAAGGGCTAGATAAAACTTGTTTAATCTAGAGACCTTAGCACTGGTATGCGCGCCACGCCGCCAGTTGCCCATCAACGGCTCGCAGTTGCCGCCGAGACAGTGCGCGCGAAGCTTGGAGGCTTTAATGCGCCTTCGCATTTAGATTACAGATGGTGTTGACGTCGCTTCTTTTTTTTCCTTTTTTTTTTTTTTTGCACAACGCATCGACGCGCGCTGCTGTGCTTGAGATATCGTCGTTGTACTATGTTTACACGCGCCTGCCACGTCGATGCGAGCCCTGTCGTATTTCTTAATTATAAGCAAAACAGTGAGTGGCAGCCCATGGCTCTGTACGTCTCAAATAAAGCTTTACTTTACGAGCTGTACTGTAACAGAGTAGCTTTGCAAGTTCCCTTAAAGGGACCCTGAAACGGTTTTGACGATTTTGTACAAACACATTGGGCCAGTATACCAAGTCCTAAGGCTCATTTACAGACTAATTTAAGCTCTCTGCTTACACTGTGTAATTTATTACAACGCTATAAAGCTGCGAATCGCTGCAGATCACTGCGGCTCAGCCCAACGCGTTTTCAACCGCCCCTTGCGAGTACGACATGCAGTGTGGGCACGACGTCATTGGGGCTGCTGGCGACGTCACGGGGGGCTGTGGTGTGCGCGCACGAAAAATTGGCTGGTAGGGTGGTGGCACCTGTCGGAGCAGATAGCAACCACTCCGCGATGTCTCTGTTGCCAGACGGCGTGCGTGCTGCCGGGTGCACTGGGCTATGGTCTCCGAGATGCACGCAACCTGTCGGCGTGCAATCTCGGAGGTGATCACTGGGCGAAGCTCAAATCGTCGAGTGTGCTCACGTGAGCTCTGCGATCGCCAGCGATGCCAGCGTGTCTCATGAGTTGAGGAGGCAAGGCAGGGGTGAGAAGGAGGGTATGATATAATTGTCCGTAGCCGCCTTGGTACACGGCGTGCCGCTAAATTTGTGGTGTCAATGGTTCGATGATGCTCTAGTCTAAACGCTGACAAAGTTTCAAATAACCGTTTCAGGGTCCCTTTAAGGAAAGTGTCTTGTAATCGCTATCTAATTGTTGTCGACTGAGCTATGTCACGATAGTTTTTCGACCATCACTCATTGAAACGTGTATCTTCTTTGTTGTCATGTATGAACACATGTGTGCTTCCAAGTTGGGTAAACGAGTAGCTACTAGCTAGCCTTAGGATATGTAAGTGAACTGCCCAACTTTAGTTAATTCTGAACCTGCATTCATGCTATCCGGGAGTCACACATCGCTAAGCTGTAGCTGCAATGTGTACGTACACGAAGTATCTAAGCCCACGTCGCGTATATGGCGTTCTGTGATCTGTTGCTGTTTGTGTTTGTACATTGTTGTACACCGTACATATCTCTGTGTCGAGAGTTGAAGCAGTTCTTCGCAGATTATATTCCATGTATGACTGTTATGCAGAACCATTGAGGGGTGTAATTCATCATCATCATCATCGTCATCATCATCAGCCTGACTACGCCTGTTGCAGGGCAAAAGCCTCTCCCATGTTCCGCCAATCAACCCGGTCCTGTGCTTTCTGCTGCGACGTTATACCTGCAAACTTCTTAATCTCATCTGCCCACCTAATTTTCTGTCTCCCCCTCACGCGTTTGCCTTCTCTTAGAATCCAGTCAGTCACACTTAAAGAGGCCCTGCGACGCTTTTTCGTCTGCATTCTGCAGCGTTGGAATTCGTGTAGTGCCGAATACTTAGATGAACGCAAAAAGAATTATCGAAATCGGTACACGGTAACAGAAGTTATAAGCCGTCCAAACTTCAAAACCCCAGCAGACGACCCCAGCAGACCCACTCTTTCTCTCTGTAATTACTGAAGAATAAACTTTGATATAGCGCAAAACGAATACGGACACGAAAAGGCACATTTGGACACAACATAGCGCTGTGAAATGTCCATATGTGCCTTCTCGTGTCCCTGTGTCGTTTTGCGCTTCGTCAAAACTTTTCAAATGAATCACCAACAAGCCCACATCGCAATCTCGTCGACTGAAAAATAAAGTTCTGTTTAGACCAACTCTTTGTTTTGCCTCGAGATGCCTTTTAATTCATATGGCGTTACTGTGGCCCATGCACTGACACAAGCTATTAGAAAAGACAAATCGTTTATGTATACGACCTTAACGCTGTCGCTATGTTTTGGTGCTACTACATTGGTTCCATTAGTAAACTGCGTTATTTTGCTACAGTTAGTACTCTTTCTAACACTACCATTATTACTAAAGGCCGGATTTTTAGGCACTAAAAAGCGCGTTTTAGACGCCAATAATAGGCGTACAAAACAACGTTCTAGGCGCCCTATAATAGGCAGGCAAACGACAGTGTTGGCTTCGAACGTCGTAAATGTAGGCACAATTAATTTTTACATAAATGCAAATAACTATTAGACAAACACGTGCGCGACCTGTATCTATGACAGGAAAGCAAAAAAAAAATATTGTTTATTATGGTACAAAGGCGCCACCAGTTGAACATAGCCATGCAATTGTCCTTTTTCCCGCACGGTTCGCAGAATACGGTCTCTCTTTTTATCCTCTAGCATGGCTAGTCAAGTGTACACTGTCCAATCATCACACTCATGGCATGGGTCTCATTATTTTCTGCATGGCTGAGAAGGTCAGCACAAGGGTAGATAGCCAGACCGCTGAAGACGAGAAGGGAGGGAGGTCTCGTTTTCGCCTGGTCTAATCGCGTATGGGTGTTATGCAGGTTTTTAAGGTTTGGTAATTTGTGTTAATTGAGGCAAGGCCTCTGACCGGAACAGGAAGTAGCCACTTTCGAACACACACAAAAATGTAACTTTATCACAAAACGGAAAAGTGGAGAAAACGAGAAAAGGTAGCAGGACAGCTAGAAGCGCGTTTTAGCTACAGTGACTGGCAGTCTACCGACTGAACAACGTTCCGCGGAGCGTTCAAAGAAAAGACGAGTCACCGGCACCTGCGACACTTGAGTCAATGGGGCGGCGAAGTCGTTGCTGGCACGCGGTCTCGTTGGCGGCGAAGTCACTCGTGGAGAGGACGAGGAGTCGAGACGGCGCAGATGTCGCAGAAGGGGGCGACCCTGGCAAAGCAGGCTGGTGACCTTCCTGTCCACGTACTGAGCGTGGAGTCTGGCGGCAGGCACCCATGCTCGTCCCGTGGCTGGCAACCGGCAGCAGGAGTCCACTCGGCCACCGGGACGGCGAAATCTGCTCTCCTCGGAGGTTGAGCTGCCCGGACTAGCTGCTCGGACGAGGGGAACGGGCCCGCCTCCAGTATCGCCTGGTTCCGAGGACGTCTGGAGGCAGACGCTGTCGGGCCCTTTGTGCTCGGGTCCAGAACCCGACGGCACAGACCCTGACACCAGCGTCTCTTCCGAGCTCCCGAGTCAGACTAACCCACGGCCTTCCATCTCGTCGTCTTCCTCTCCTCTTCCGCCGTCTGCCGTGCCATCTTGCTTGCTTGCTTGCTTGTTCCTGTCGACTTGGCTCTTACCCACTTCGGGGGATTGGCCATGAAGCCGGCGGTTAATATAAAGGGAAATATTTAATTTTGAGAAGTGATGTGAGGAAATCGATCGCCACTGGAATAACAAAGAATTTAAGAATGACCGGACTATATGGAATAATAAAATAATATGGAAATCAATGAACTAATGAAAGGAATTTTGAAGTACGAAAAATAGATAGGGAATAATTTTAACAGGGAATTCTTTTTTGTGTCAACAAGAAATTCGCATATAGCTAAGCAGACATTCCTGTTGCTGAATCCCAGAGAAGACGCCCCAAGGGAAAGAAGATTTTGAGGATTCAGAGTAATTTTTAGGCTTCTGAATAACTTTTCGAAATGCTGTTTTCTATGGCGAGTAAAACGACTGCATTTAAGCAAAAAATGATCAATGTTTTCGGGCTCTTGGCAGTAATAGCACATAGGAGATAGGACCAGACCAGACCTGTATAAATAGAAATTCAGAGGGGGAATACGGCATCGAAACTTTGTAATAGCCACTTCCAGTTTTCGAGTGGGACACCATTTGTTATTCCAGGCAAAAGAGAGATGGCCATATTCTGGGACGGGTAATTTCATATTCTTGGCATCTTGAAGAAGAGAATACTTTCGGTATCTTCCCATTGGTCCTTGCCACACGTGCTATGTCCCGCCGACGTCTTCTTCCTCGACGTGCCGCACGTGTCCGTTGCGCGGTGCTTCTATCGCATCACGCACCGCGTTTGGAGCCGTTGCGCCACCAACACCAATACACTCAGTACACCGCGCTCGCACTGTTCGCGCACTCACTCATCACAATGGGTCTATTTCTCCCTTGCCGGTGAACACCTAGCTTAAAGAAGTACATTAGAAACAAAAGAAAAGACACGTGCAAATCACATTTTACAGCAGAGCCAGGCATGCTGGCCGAGCATAGCATGACCTTGCATAGTATAGTACATCAAGTGGGTGGGAAATGGAAGTGTGGGTGAGGGTGAGACATGTTACGGTTCGAAGGAGGAGAGAACGAGTACGGACACAAGAAAGAAAGAAAGAAAGAAAGAAGGAAGGAAAGAAAGAAAGAAAGAAAGAAAGAAAGAAAGAAAGAAAGAAAGAAAGAAAGAATTAGAAAGAAAGAAAAGCTCTTAACATCTCATTCATGATCATATATCAAAGTGGGGCGATATAGGAACGCATGGAACAAAATAGGCATTGCCTGAAATATCGGTCTCAAATTATTACATTTCTGAGGAGAAGCAACCCAATGTTAGTAACTACCACTATACATTTTTTTATTGCGTGTGTGCAAATGACGACTGTGACGCACCTTATGGTGTCTGCAGTTGGTATCCGGCACGTTTTACACACTTTTACAATGAAATAAAAAAAAACGTGTCTTGAAATGCGAAGCTCAAGAAAAGCGCTCGCTCGTACATTGATTGGTAAACATTTTTCTATATAGAGGCACAAAACCTGGCTTTGTCGAATCACTTTCATTTGTTTGCTTCTCAACTATGAATCAAGCATGTTACTTTATCAGCTGACCCCTATTACCATTCGATAACCCACATTATCTCCGAATTCTGAACATTTGTCAGCTGTCACGTGACCAAGACTGATGTGTTGTTGATAGCAGACACGCGCCGCTCTTGAACACAATGAAAACTGAACTGCGATAAGCAACGTTCTTTTGTACCCTTTCCTCTCAGCAGTCTAACAGCTGTTTTAGTACCATTGATCATCATTATCAACGTCTTTTCGTTTCCCTTTATCGCACACCGTCCAGTCAAAGCATCTATGTCCGTCTCCCTCTGCGTTGTACAAGATTCGAAAACTTGCGATGAATCAACTCAGCAATGCATTTTTGATTCTAATATCGCCACGAGCATTGCTTAAAAAGTAGTCGCCTAAGCACGATAGTCACATCAAGAACGCTAATAATAAAAAAATTCGGCGATATCAAGTACCATGGGAATCGATGTCATGCGAAGCATGCAGAGGTAAGGTGACTGGGTTGTAATTTTTTTAATTAAGCGAGACCTTATGAAATGACGCTAAAGATATGTACAAATGCTGTACGCACAGACATATGTTGAACAGTCGCATATGTTTCATACAATCAGTTGTTTGCAGTTGCGTAACGGGGCCAACAGTAACACCAGAAGAAATTTACCAACACCAGAAGCGGTAATCTGATATGTAGCGCTTGTGCTTGCGAGAACGGTAGCCCTGGATAGTGCTACGTAAACCAAAAACAGTGGATGGCGCTTAAGTATACGATTGACGTTAACCCGACATGAGTCCTTCATCATAGGAGTACATATATGTAACAGTGGCGTAAATCATGGAGGGGGGGTCCGAGCATACCCCCCCTGGGTTCAGGCTGGGGGGGGGGGGGGGGGGGGGCACGCCATGCAAGTGTCCCCCCCTCGAGATTTGTCTTCCAAATGTCATATTTGAATTTCTTGACAGCCAAGGACAACGCACTCCGCAAAACGAACTCTGAAATCTGAAGAACTTTCAATGAACAGAAACTAAGTACTTCTAGCCGGTGCACACGATGGGGAATACCTTTATGCGCTAGCACAACAAGTGGTACAATTTTTATTGGATAATTTCACCCGAATGACGCAGCTGCAAAAATGCTACCGCCTGTCTACGAGTTGCTATTAGAAAATTCGCCATGCGATGTCGCTTACTGTAGGATACTCAGTGCTATTTTTTCTGCCCAGGCGCCGATGCTGATGCTTGTCATAATAATAATAATAATAATAATAATAATAATAATAATAATAATAATAATAATAATAATATTATTATTATTATTATTATTATTATTATTATTATGATTATTATCATTTCATCATCATCATCATCACTATTATTATATGTGAATGCATTATTTTAATTTTATATGATTAAACATAAAACATATATATAAAACAAAATGGCCGCCATTGCAAGATGTGTGTCCCCCCTTGTGGTCTTTGTGGATTTACGCCACTGGATACATCCATTTTCACCTGGATTTAAAAAACAAAAATTAAAATGCTAATAAGATCACCTATAAATAGAGTTGTTCAACCTAAATATCTCTACATCCTTTTGAGTGTTAAAAAATATAAAACTTGCACTATCAAACAGGCTTTTTTTCTTTACTCATCGGTGACTTGGCACACAAAAATAAACAAGCTTAGTGTGTCACACATTCAGAATACTTTTGTGCACCCCATCTCTAGCTGGCTTCATTGTCCATTTCTTCATATGGTTTTTACTAACAAAAATGTCAGGCCCCTTAGATACCGTTATTCTTCTCACTCATATTTATTTATACAATGTTGCCTGTAGTATCTGAAAGTGCATTACCGATTTATGATGAAGCAGTGGTCAAAAAAGCCAACAGAAAAACCAAAGAATTCAATTTCTTCTTGGGAAAGTTAGTGGCTGGGCTTTCAGTACATTGTTTTTGGTGCAAGATTTAGAAAGGCAAAAGAAAGAACAGGCACTTCACAGTCTGTTCTCTCCCCTGACACCTCCGCCCATTTTTGTTTTCTTAGGTTTTAAATTTTGAGCAAAGAACAATAATGTACAACAAGACAAAAGAACAGATGCAGTAACAGGCTGCTTCGCCTGTTCTTGTGCTGTTTTTGCATCCTCACACTTGCGTCATAAAGCAACAAGACCAAAGTTCTTTTGGAAACATTTATATGTGCTCTGCTGTCCTTAACATTAATCAGGAGAAATGCTAAGCATGTTTTATCATACAAAAAGCAATTACTTTAGTGATTCAGCCTTTTCGGCATGAGCACTGTTGTTTTCCATGCCATCAGGTGCCTTTGACTCATCATCAGCTGCCACTGGTGCATCTGGGCCATTACAGGGAGTAGGAACAGGTGAGCTGGAAACTGTCTTTAGTGGGCTTCTCACACCATTCTTCAACTCTTCCGCAGCAGACGAACTTGACTCCACATTATCAGTGTCGTCAACAACAGCATCAATGTCATCAACCAAGGCGCCAGCATCATCTGCACTCTCAGAGCTGGGTAATATCTGCTTGTTTTGTGGAGATGCAGTGAAATTAGCCAGGAGGAGATCTGTGTCTGCAGCAATGTCACGTGTCAGGTTGTACCACGCCTCATCATCTGCACAAAAGGAAATATATACAAACATTTACACATCGAAATGCCGTGAAAAAAAATTCAAAGCTCCACTTGCAAAGCAAGCAAGCCTGAAAGAAGTATAAAAGCTCTAAAGGCTACTTTGTAGCCTTTATCTATATATAAAGCTAAGCGACCTAACGTGCAACTG
Organism: Rhipicephalus appendiculatus; assembly: GCA_030522465.1. Taxonomy (NCBI): domain Eukaryota; kingdom Metazoa; phylum Arthropoda; class Arachnida; order Ixodida; family Ixodidae; genus Rhipicephalus; species Rhipicephalus appendiculatus. The sequence continues at coordinate 168,512 of JALIZH010029322.1, read as the reverse complement.
TTCAAACAAACAAAAACATAAGTAAGTAGGTAAGCAAGTAAGTAAAAAAAACATAAATAATCAAACACATTTGCAATCTTTTAGCCACCTGTAAAAGGTAACACAATAGTTCTCATGAAGGTCTGTGATGAGGAATCTAAACAGTTTCTGGCCACAGGATTGCTTGGGAGACGAAAATGTTCATTTTATCAATACACATGATGTATACAAACATATGCAACATATAGTACTACATACATACGCTGAGTCTGAAAGCATTGGGGCAGCCAAAGAGGGTTCAGCCCCAATCCTCATATCAAACATCTTACGCCCATTGTATGCATACGTATTACACACACACACACACACACACACACACACACACACACACACACACACACACACACACACATACAAACACTGGAGAGTGCAGAGCTTCCCCAGATAAAAAATGCTAGCCATGCCCCTGCTCGAAAACAGGAAAGCATGCAGACATGGCAAAAAAAGACAGGTTCTAACACACTGCCATGGACAGATGTCTTGCAGTGGTAATCCTAAATTGATAAAGGAGAAGAATTGTCATCTACCCCAAGACAATACTAATAAGAGGGTGGCAGAGATGAACAGCGTCATGCAAGTGTGTCCAGTAGTATATTCTGCAATGGTTACATAAATCTATGTCAGTGAGTGTGTTGTCTGTGTCAGCACTCACTGTTCACAACTTGCTTGGCTTGATCACACTATATCTTCAATTTACGAAGGGCTGAAAAGATATCAAACACTAGTTTCCAGTATAGATCATTAGATTGCAGATACTCAACAATGCAAATAGGTTAGTATATCACATTTCACTGCTTCAAAATTTCATGCTCACAGAAACCCACATGTTACTTCAAGGACACAGTTTGTCTAGGGAAAAAAAAGGCGTAGCCTAGATTGCACCAACATTACATTATTTGTGTAAGCTCACATGAGAACAGGATGCCAAAAATAACTAACCTTCAAGAGAAAGGTTTGCATTAGCACTTTGTCTCTCCTGGACAAGCCGCAGTGTCTTCAACCAGCTGCCAGCTGCCTCTCTCAGTTTCAGGTAGGTGGCACTGCCCTCTTTGCTTTGTGTCTGCGTAAGACAGTAAACGCCACTCACCATCCCAAGCAACAAACATTCCTCAACAGATTTTAAAAAGTCTTCCTGATGACATACATGCACTACTTCATTACTGAGTGAATGAATGAATGAAGATAGACGCACATGAAAAAGACAAGAAAACTGCACAGATATGTATGCAAAGAAATTTAAGTTATAGAATATCCTCAAGAGATTTTACATACAAGTGACAATACCATATGTACTTCAAGGGACTAAGGCCTCCAGGCCATGGGTTCCAAGGCAAATGGGAGCTTTCACTCTATTAACCCTTTGTGTGTCAGCATGACACATACGTCCCACTTTTCCTTCCACAGAAAAAAGCTTTCTCCCACATCATCTGTCTCAATTAGCACAACACTAAGTGCCTGCTTCTTACCTAAGTCTATGTACGCTCGAGAAAAATTGTTTTACCGCAGTTCCAGATGGTAGTAGCAGCGCCACAATGCCACTGATATTCGTACCATTTTTTTACAAAGCTTCTGAATTTTCCGCTCAATCAGATAAAAAAAAAGCCTGTCATTCAAAATGCCAGTAATTTTCTCTTTTTTTCCTAGTTTTCTAGAGAGCCGATTTCAGCTCCCAGACATCACGTGTTTTTGTAGATTTGTGCAGCAACCTTACCAAAAAATTCATTCAAACACAGTCCTTTGTGAATTTGCCATGCTCTTCGCTATGCCTAATTGTAGATAGCGATTCACCGGAATATTTTTTTTAAATTCATATACTTCTTGAAAAGTGGGCAGATATTCAGGGGCAATATTAGTACTCAATCATTTCGACAGCAGGACAACAAAATGGACAAAAAATGGTTGGTGTGTGCATTGAAACAAGCTTTACAGGAACAGACCACAGCCCTGCGAAGGCTTGTAAGACGTATGTGCAGGTGGTGTTCTGCTGCTGCAAATGAGGTGCGCACAATGTTCCTCTGCACCAGTTGTTCGGCCGTTTCATCCCAAATACCTGGTGATGTAATCGCCTGATGGTACCTTAGTGAGTCAGAGGGACATATGTGTCCCACTTTTTTCAGCAAAGTACTGGCTTGATTTTGATGAAATTTGTTTTATACTATTTCTTTTTGGTTTATATGTATATACCACAGCCGGTTTATATAACATCATGTCCGAAATATAGGCAAACCTACAAAGGGTTAATGTATGAACCTTCTAATACAGTGTACGTTGTAAAAGCTACGAGAGACTAAATTTTTCATTAGAGGATAAGTTCTTCAGCTGAGATAAAATTCAGTTTTATTGCCAATCTTATGCCCTGAGCCCTTGTGTCCTCGGGGGGTAGTAGATTTGACAATCATGCATACATGAGCAGAAGTGATTCACTTATCAACCATTCATGAGAAATTACAAAATGCTAGCAATGAGCATCCCCAATTCCAAGGTCACCACTTTACAGAACAATAATCATTAACTTCAATTATGGTCAAAACCTATGCAGTGTTGTGCACATTTGCGAAAGCTTTACTGTGTTGGTGTTACTTTTTCAGTTAGCATTAACACTGACCAAGCCTTTTGGAAAGCATCTTTCAGGAAGCATCTTTTCTGTGAAGGAAGGGAGGCGAGCGAACCGCTTTGATGTCCCCGATCTTATAGTTTCATTGAGAGTGAAGTCACAGCATCCGGACAAATTTATCACTGAATGACAGAATGACACTCTATGGAAAACCATTTAAAGGCTTTTTTTTTGCCCTCCCTGTAGGCATGCGCTGAGAGCCTTACAATAGTGGAGGCAGAGATTATCTACTTCATTATTTAACTATAAACGAGAGAAACAGCATGAAAGAAGATAAAATACCATAAATATTATTTTTTTCTTTCATGTACTCTACTTTTTGCTATATGATGACTAACGATTACAATCTCCAACTATACCAAACTCCATGCTAATCAGTTTTAAATTGACTTTTGTATTCAGCTATGCAAAATTTAAAATGGCAAATGGCACTATGCATACGTATGTGAGGGGTAAGCTTAGCATACAGACTAGGAGGTAGCAAAGCTATATAGGCTATTGATAGCTATAGTCTGAAAACTGGAATAAAAGTGGTTGACTAGACAAAGTGATTCCTAAACCTTGGTGAATATAGGCAAGCACAGCTACTCACAGTGGTGTGGGCCGCACTGACAGACTGGCCGGGGTCCTTGACCAGGTGGGCTGCATAAGGCCCAAAAAGTGTGCCTCCACCCGGCATTACCCGGGTGTAGACACTCAGCTCGGGAGATGGCTCACTGCCTTCACGCAGGGCCAAGCACCTCTGAAGGCAGCTGCAGGGACTCGGCCAACTTCCTCGAGCTCCTCCATCTGCTTTTCCTACGCAGTGAATAATGAAATATGTGAGAGGCTGGCATGACTTAACCTCGTAGGAGGCAGCATTTTAGTGCCCAAATCTATACACAAAACATACGGCAATAAACAATAACAATATTCACAGCTGTGGAGGCCATGGCACCTTAAACATATACCATTTCTTGAGGTAGAGAGATAGAGGACATTCTTCAGATGGGGAAAGCCGTTTATATGCAAGCTAAAGAGCTAGGCACAGCTTCTGGTGATGGGCTCATAGAACTCTGCTCTGCTACTTGCATAGTTGACCATGCACACGATTTCCTCTAAAAAGGACAGTTATCAGCTAGCTATCTACTATCTTTCGATAGCGCACACTGATATATCTCAGCAGGCGCGATAGGTGACTTGGTAATCTCAAAGATAGAGAGCGAGTTAAGATGCAGTGATAATAAAGTTAGGTGACAAACTCTGCGCAAATTATTTCGGGTCGAAGTTTTGATGTAAGGTATGCGGCATTTCACACAGCTATAGGTAGTTAAACGTTGAATACAGGACGCGGATATATAAGCCCTATCTCACCGCAATGGTGACGGTATCCGAAACTCCAGGCACGCAAGGAAACTCCCGTGTACTCACTCCCGCGTACTCACTCGTTGGAGAGAGACTATGGCCGTACCTTTAAAAAAAATACATTTCCTAATGTCCAAGGGTGCATTCGAAAAACGCTAGTGACAGCACTTTCAAATGTTACCTAATCGATTATGCGTACTACAGTAACGCGTACAAACATCCCGCGTCGCATGCCGCGTCGTAATGGCATTTTCTTTAACACTTGTTGCCAACCACGCATGTGAATACGGCTTTGTTTAGCGCTACTTGCTGTATTAACACGATAGCGTTAGGGGAACTCCGGCGATTTTTCGATACTCACAGATTTAAATAAAACTTTAAACATAAGTTCTCTTCGGTGCCCTGATGATATGTGCCAAATTATACAGCCGTAAGTAATTTAGTTTTTCGGAAAACGAGTTTTAAAAATTGGTAACCAATTCCGGAATCATACCTTCAAATGCGGGCCACCCTGTGTACGTGACGTATCGGTAGAGTATCGGCGTACTTCTTTCTCGTCCCCCCCCAGACGGACGCTTGCTCGCGGCGCGCGCTTTTTAAATGCGAATGCATTTCATAGTCGGGCTATGTCAGGCATCCGGCGAGAGTGTAGTAGCGGAGAGTGAGTGGAGAGGAGGAGCGCGCTCTGGTGCGTGAGGGCGCTCGCATCGCGGGAGCTCGGCGGAGCTATATATGAAAAAAAAAAACAAAAAAATTAAAAAAACAAATGAAAAAAAAATTAAAAAAATTAAAAATTAAAAAAAAAAAAACAGAAAAAAAAGCAAAAAAAAAAAACAGACATATTCGTCAAACCCTCCCATACTGATTTTGGTCGACCTCAAGTTAAGGAGGCGATCACGAGAGCACCCAGACGTAGGCGGCTAGATAGATAGATAGATAGATAGATAGATTGATAGAAGATAGATACGTATAGAGAGAAACGCCAAAGTGCTTGCAGTACGCAAACAAATGCCTCGCATTTCAATATCTCTGGCTTTAAGTGACAAAACCACGATTATATGATAATGAGGCACGCTGTAGTGGAGCGCTTCGAAATCTCGACCATCGGGTGTCCTATTAACGCGTCGTGACATCGCAGATTACACGATCATCTAGCATTTCACATCCATGGAAACTCGACCGGCGCGGCCGGGATTGAATCCACAACGTTCGGGGCCAACGAGAGCTCAACCTCAAGGCTAGGGACAAAAAATTTCTATTCCTCGAAAAGTCGTCGTCGGTTGCGCTGCTGCACTCTCCGATTTCCTGCCAGCAAGGACTGTCCAGTGCATCGCGTCGAAATAAACACTGACAGAACGGGCACTGTCTGAACTTCGAGGATTTCTGCCTAGATTTGTTACCAGTTATAAGCAATAAATAGCCGTTCGGGGATAGGAAACGCGCCTATTCTTTGAAAAGCATCGTTGAAGGGTCAAGGGAGGGGAGTGAAAAAAAGAAGGAAAAAGAGGCTGCCTTCTCGAGATATGACTCACAACACGGAGCGCCCGTTCAGGGTGGCAGTTATCAGAATCGGCAGCACCCACAACTCTTCCCTTTCTATCACTAACTAAAATCTTATCGCCTAGCTTTTTAGTCTTTTGATCTTCGTCACCGCTGACTACACACTATTTTATCCTAATATGACTTATTAGAGTGGATTAGCCGGGCGAGTCCAGTGACGCGAGAGTTCTGCCATATTTTGCGATGGTGTCTACGGGCCAAGCAGTCGCATCGTCTTCACGCAGCTACCTCCCCGTGAAGTCTTCATCCGTTCCGAGCGCACAATTAAGTCAACCCTTCTATTCTTCGAGAACGCATCGTCAGTCGTAGCCGTGGTGTAGGATCTCTCGCCAGCGAGGACTGTAGTGTTCACCGTTTTAGGATAGGAAGAGCACGACCGGGGCGATGTCGACATCAGTGGCAGCGTCCCAGCCTACTATGCACGCCCATGCAGACTTTCTCGCGCTTTTGCCGCCCGAGGTCTGGACGGAGGTATTTCTCCACTTGGACTTCGATTCCCTCGTAAATATGGCCCAGGCAGCGCCCGAGTTGAAGAGCTTCGCTTTGAGCCCAACGATTCTGCGAAGCGTCACCTTCGATCCCGAAGCGGACGAGCGAACTGTGGCAATGTTTCTGCGAGCAAAACGCGAAGAGCTCGACGTCCAGAACCAGGTCAAGGACGTTCCGTTTGCTGCAAACGTTGAAGAGCTGCGCTTCGCACACTGTCTCGTCCTTTCCTCAGAAGTAATCCTCGACTGCATCCAGCACTGCGACAACCTACGACAGCTCTACTGCGTCAACTGTGTCGTGGAACCAGCTGAACTCTTCGTGCTCCTGTCCACGAAACTTACACGCGTCAGGAAGCTCCAATGGTCGCTGCACGACGAGAAGCACTACGAGTCCAGGCTGGACATCGAGGAGATTGCTTTAATCGGCACATTTTCCAAGACGGAGGGCCCCAAGGTAGTCACCATGTACGTCGAGGTATCCGCAACGGAGAAGACCGAGTTCGTCTTGGACCAGTTCTTGCCCCGCTGCGGCATGTTGCGCCGCCTGCATCTTCACGCTGTTGTCAAGGGGCAGCCGCGTGCGTCGAGCATGGCAACGTGCCACAGATTTTTCGTTTCGAGCGCACTCGCGATGCTCGAGACTACACGTGGCACGCCAGACACGGCAACCATTAGGTCCAGCTGCGAACAGGACCTGTCTATAAAATTGGAGTCCCGGATTCATCAACGGGACGAGTTGCACGGTGCCTTCAGCCCCCCAAAGCAGAATCCAGTTCAACGTGGACTTATTGGCCAAACCTCCGGCCCAGTTCAACGTACGCAGGCTGGCCGAGGTGGTGAAGGATGGGAAAGTCCTGAAGGGTTTCCAGCAAGTCACCGTTCACATGGACGCCGATTCCCAAGCTGCCTCCTTGTTTGCGGAAGCCGCGGGTAAGCCGGAGGGTTGGAGTGACACCAGGCGTCTAACGTTAGCGCTGACGCACCCGATGGAGTTCCCAACTTGTGCAACCGTGCACCGCGGCTACGACAAACCAATGCGGCGTTTCTTTCAGACGTGCGTCTCCCAAATCACCGAACTAAACCTTGAGCGCGTTTCACTTCGCGAGGGGATACAACGGCTGCGACCTCGTGGCGTCCGCGTTGCCGAACTTGCGCGCGCTGGCGATTCCACCTTGCGCAGCCAACTACGCGGACTCCCTGGAGTGCCTGGCGGGAGGCTGCGCCTTGCTGGAACACCTGGATGTCAGGTCCAGCATCTACAAGACAACCGCTTCGCCGTGCGATGAGTGCCAGCTTCCCTTTGACATCACCAAGCGCAACATCGAGTCACTCCACGAGAAGACCAGGCTGCGTCGACTGAGCATCGACGAGACGGCCAACATCCTGAACATGGAGTTTCTCCTCGGATGCAGAGTTGAGGAACTTCGCCTAGGCTTGTGCGATGAGGCGCTCGCTCAGTGCCCAAGGGAACTTTGCCGGCTCCTCGCGGCCAATCCTCGTTTGTCTTCTCTGACGCTCCTGGCTCGCAAGGTGACGCTGTCTTCCTGCTTGGCCGCGGCTCTGTCTCAAATACAATGCCTGCGCCACCTCTGCGTGCTTACCATGGTGTCACACAAGTACCCCATGGCGGAGGAGTTTGTTTTCTGTCTAGAAGACGTGTTACCGCAGCTGCAAACGGCTCACGTTCATTACGCGTGCGCGTGCAAGATGATGCAGAGTAGAAGCTGGATACGCCAGCGGCGGCCCAGCAGCGGCAGCAAGACTGGCGAGGGAACCTTTCGAACCAAGCAAGGAGTGTATATGCATGACAAGCCTTGCTTGGGGAAACTGTGCTGTATTGACTCTTTCATCGGACTTGTGCGACCCAGAAATCGCTTCTGAGTAGGCCGTTCTCCTTACAAAGAATGCTCACGCGTGACCTGTGAAATGTAAGGCAGAGTTTCTGAGAGCTACTCACATTTTTTTTCTAGATGCACTAGTTCAAATGCATATCCGTTTAGTAGCAGTACATATTCTAAGATACAAACATAAACAAATTACGGCACCTAAGATGACAGGTTCCATATTTGCCGAATAATTATTGGGCGTCATTGGGAAAACTGCATCCATCCTTAAATTTCGAAAGCTATCAAAAAATGTTCTCCCGAGATTGTTTGTAGCTTTTCTGGTTTTCTCTTTGTTACAGTAATATGACATTCCTGAAACCATGATCTGCTCATAGAGTTATATATTCATGAATTGTAATATTGTTTCTGTGTATGCAGTCTTTTACCCTTGGTTTGATAAGCTGCGTAAAGTAGTCATTCATTATCTTGTGTTCGTAAAATGTGATACTATAGGTATTTCAATGCATGCAAATTGCTGCATGCCATTCAATTTGCATTGTTATCGTGTTATGCTTACTTAACCTCTGTAACTGCGCTTATAGTGCCTATCTCGCTGGAATCCTAGTCAGGCGTTTCCCTTCGCCGTTCGCTGCAACGCCACGGCAATCATATTATGTCTTTTCAAAATGAATAAAATAATGATAATCATGCAAATCTTCGTCTAACCATTAATCTCACCGTACAATCAAACCAGCGTGTATCGAACTTGCAATAGACGGGTTATTAGTTCGGTACGAAATTCGGTATACGAATCTTTTAGATGATTTACCAAGTTTTTCGACGCGGAATTCGGTGCGCAAGTTAGCTTCACGCCACTGCTTCACGATAGTGCAAGGAAGGCGGCTTCACAACAATACGTGGAGTTTCTTCTTTTTCTTTTTTTTTTCTTCCGTGGTGTGTGGCTGTGGAGCGATGACGAGGAATCATGGGAGAAAGTACGTAATGGCAAGCGGTAGTTTCTAGTCGCTTCGCGCGGCGCCCTCCTAATCACACCGCTCGCTCTCACAAAAGCAAAAAGGAGAGTTTTCTTCCGTGAGGAAAAGCCAATTTACTGTGAAGAAAGGTCAATTTCTTGCCGTATTATTGCTGAGTGTAGCCGCAGATTTTCCTATGCTAACACGCTAAAGCACTGTCGTGAACGGAAATAGTTCACTATAACGGATATAGTTCGATTAAACCGAGTAGGATATAGTCTGATTTGATTGTATCTTTGTTCGAGCCGTAGATTTTTCCATGTGTGGCTATACTTTTCTAATTTAGAATAACTGCCAGTTGGGCGTGTTGGTATACATTCGTGATGGTGAAGCGCTAAAAGAAACGGAGACTTATGAAGAACACAGGACGAGGCGCTACTAGCAACTGACTTTATTTAGAAAACAATGCCCTCATATATATAAATTGTACGTCATCGTTAAAGGAGTCCTGACACAAAAATTTTCGCCCCGCGTTTTTTTGCTGCAATGTGTTGCTGCGGGCCTTGTTAGTCATAACACGGCACATCGTTTGCTGCAGCGCGCGACAGATAATTAATTACAAGCTCCTCATTACCGACACAGCCTCAGTTTCGGTTTGACAGAGCTCCAAAAACGACAAGCCGCCGGGTGCAACTATCACCACCTAGCGAGTGAAACGCTCGGTCACGGAGCACACAGAACAGTGACGCACTTCCGCGCGGTCTGCATCGTCTGCTTGCATTCGCTTGTCACCCATGCTGCGTGATGTCGTCGCCGTTATCGTCCTCGCTGTCGTCGTCGGGCTCATCGTCGTCTGATGGCGACAATTTTCTTGCGACGGGGATGGAAGGAATTTACGACGGGGCGAATCACTTCAGGTTTGACCCGCTGGCGAGGAGTGCTTCGTCGGGAAGCGGCAACGATACCAGCGACGACGACCACGATGAACCTCGCGTCGGCAATGTACTATGGTAAGACCCGACACATTCGTGCACAAATGTTCTGCAGGGCAATTCATTTAGCCAAAGTACGTTCGCTTTTTCTACGTTGAATATCCGATTGAATCACTTGATAACATTGTGATGCCCTTCAAGTTGTTGGTGCCGAAGAAAGCTAGGTAACACCAGAGCACCAGACGTGAGCGATGCACAGGGTGGAGTCGGAAGACCCATGTACGCCAAGTCCGGGCGCCTGTGTGAGCAATGCGCCTCGAAATGGAGCCCGCAAACGCGACTGTTCTGCACGGGGGGACCAGTCCTGATACTCCTGATGTCCACAAGCGCACACGAACTCGATCCACTTCTGCCGCCGAGGTTCGTCGCGGGGAAACGTATGCAGCGATACGCCTGATCCCGACTTCGACGTGCAGAAGGAAACGGCGCAGAAGGATTGCGGCATTGTGGCCTGTCACTGCAGCCCAGGCAGCACAAAGGGAAATCAAGAAGTCCTTGGGAGCAGGAAACGGGAAAGCTGTAGTGTCGCCAAACACAAAACTTTCAACGCGTGCGCCGCGGCAGCGCCTCCTCTTGGCCGCGGCCACACACTCGCGAGCAGCCGCCGAGCAGTCACCAACAGCGCAGTGGCGAGCGCGCCAAAACAGAAATGGCGGCTACGACGTCATCATAACCTGTTGTACCGGGAAGTAGGAGGGTCACCTCGGGTCACCTCGGGTCACCTCCGAGGGTGTCAATGCCGCCAGGTGCGGCCTAGAATGCTGGATCGCGCACGCGAACTTCAAAATTCATATAAAATACCTTCCAAGCTTTATTCGCTGTCGATATTTTGCAGATGGTACACGCATGTACACGGGAATCGATCCAGCAGGCTATCTCGGCCGCGAAATTTTGTGTCAGTACCCCTTTAAAACCAAAAAAATTTAACACGTGATCATAGAAGAAACAATCTCTTGCCTGATTGTTTCTTTTATGATCACGTGTTGAATTTTGGTTTTAACGATGACGTACGTGTTACCGTGGCGTAGCCAGGGTGTGGCACACCGGGCACGTGCCCCCCCCCCCCCCCCACCCCCCCTTTTCCCCGAAAATTTTTTTTGCAGAGCGAAAAATGACCATTTCAGGGTGGTGCACCCCCCCAAAATCAAGGAGGTGCCCCCCCCCCCCCCCTTCCC
>JALIZH010029322.1:0-152500 GCA_030522465.1 Rhipicephalus appendiculatus | reverse complement strand
TGTCCTAGAGCAACCGCGATGCACTGAACTGTCCTTGTTTGCAGCGGATGGTATGTACTACACCCACAACTGAAGAGCCCTCCAAGGATATGAGGCTTTTACTGGGCTTGACGAAGACCTCTCGATTCGTGCGTGGTCTGCAGACGGCAACTCGCAACCAATAAAGGTTAGTCCTTGGCTTGATGTAGACCTGTCGATGCGGCTCCTATAGACGGATACTCGCAGGCAGTCGAGGTTAGCCCTGCAGGCTTCAAGGCGACCTCTCGTTGCGACTGTGATTCCATACAGCTACTCGCGAGCAAATGCGCACGGAGAAATGCAAAGGACGAAAACTGTCGGTCTTCCGATAGCAAGCTTCTTTTCTTTTTGGAGGGGTGTGGGTGCAAGCGAGACAGAGAGAGAGAGAAAGAAAGGGGGATATTTTGACTCAGTAGTCTGTTATAACTGAGAAGAACAAAAGACCACGAGGAAGGAGAAGTGAAGTTACTGCAGCTAATCTTGGAATGCTAAGGGGAAAAGAGCAAAAATTGGCGAGGTAATCGCGTATCAAATCCATGAATGGAAATGACTCAGCTGCTTTACATGAGAAGTAGAAGAGAATATAAGGAGAAAGCCTCTGTGTCCGACAGAAGATAGGGGACGTCTCCACCGTCCCACCCTACTCCAGGATCGCAGGCTTAAATTTTTGCTATCTATTTTTGTCCATCACCAGGGTGACTCAATCTGCTCCCTCTGACACATTAGTTGTAGTGACGGGACGGCTGATAGCTTTGGTGATGACATGGCCTTGGGGGGAGTGAAGACGGGTTATAGAAGCTGGGTGACGATAGGACAAGATTTTTGGAATTAAAAGCGCATAGAAAGGCAGGCGAGGGGATCATGAGAGTCAGACAAGACGAGAGCATGACTCAAAATTGTACGCCTGATGCTGGTTGAAAACAGTCGGGACCATCTGAAGCATCAGTATTCGTAATATCTTTCTCTACATCGCTCGCAGTGGCTTAGGCAGAAATTTGTTTCGGTGGGGGGTATGTCCTTGATCCGAAGTAGGGGGTTCGTTAAGGAGTTCGTTTCGCAGAAATTCCGGTGTCGGCGTCGTTGGTTGTGAGCGTAAGATCTGCGTTGTGCGTGAGCCAAATTTCGAGATAAATGCAAATAAATAAATAATAAAAAAATCTTCGAGTCGAGCGGAAATGAAACCCAGGACTCCTGCGTGGCAAGCAGGTGTTTTACCACAGAGCTGCGCTAGTGCTTGGAGCCGCTTCGGGAAAAAATTGTATGCGAATGCCATGTATTGCGAGGAGAATCCTTTACGGATGCAATAATACGTCGCGGAAGCGTAGTATCGCAGGAAGCGTCAAAATACATAAAATTATGCGACATGTTGCTGGTTTAAAGGCTCACCCATCACAAAGTGCTCAGACATATTAATTAATCACAATCATCATCAGAAACAGTATCAAGGAAGGCGTTCAGCTGCGCTGGAGGGCGTGTTGACTACCGGACGCGTAGTCAGTACTTCGCCAATTAGGAAAGTGAAGAATTATGACTTAGCGCCGCTGCCCCACAGTACTTGCAGTAGGCTTTCTATAGAACACTTCGAAGCGGCTAATGTTGCGCGCACAGACGTAGTGTATACTTGCGGCAAGGTTCAAGCGTCAGCCGAGAAGCGAAGCTAGCTAGCGATTGCGAAGGCTATGCGAACGGGGCTGGTTATATCATACCCTCTCCTTCCCTCTCACCCCTGCCTTGCATCCTCAACTCATGAGAGACGCTCGCATCGCTGGCGATCGCAAAGCTCTCATGAGCGCACTCGACGATTTGAGCTTCGTCCCAGTCATGACCTCGGAGATTGCACGTCTACAGGTTGCGCGCAATCTCGGAGACCATAGCCCAGTGCGCCTGGCAGCAGGGCAGCATGCACGCCGTCTGGCAACAGAGACGAATATCGCTGGAGTGGTTGATATCTGCGCCGACAGGTGCTGCCACCCTACCAGCCGATCTTACGCGCATTCCCAGGCATTCCACACCCAATGAGATCAGCAGCCTGGGCGACGTCGCGCTTACAGTGGCTGTCGTACTGTGAATGGGAGGTTGGAAACGCGTTTGGCTGAGCCGCAGTGATCTGCAGCGATTCGCAGCTTTAAAGCGTTGTAATAAATTGCACAGTTTAGGCAGAGAGCTTAAATCAGTCTGTAAATGACCCTTATAGGACTTGGTCTACCGGCCCAATGTGTTTGTACAAAATCGTCAAAACCGTTTCAGGGTCACTTTAACAGCTGTCAGTTCAGAAAATAGCAATAGACCTCTCCCTGTTCGCAAATAGTGTGACGTCACTGCGAGCACCCTGCCGCGCCAAAAAAATAGTACTGAAGTTTATTGATAATTTTCTCATTTGCCTTGCAAATAAATACTGCTTTATTTATTATGAGACTTAGACAGTTGCGGGAAGTTGCAACAAAATACAGTTATCGTTCACCGTGCAAGAATTCTTTCCTTTTCTTAGACAGCACCACCTTTTCAGCCCACCCGTTTTTCAAAGAGCAAGGCATCCATGAAGTCACTGTGCGGCCGCATACGCGCTGTTTAGTTCTCCAAGAAAAATATACTCGTAATAGGACATGCTAAAATGTACACTGAACAATCGAAATGTTTCTCCCATTCATAATTTTCATGTATGTGTTTTTCTAAACGCGTTTACGATGCGAGCGAGCAAAACCGAAATCAGCCGCAAGTTGCCGAACTACTTGCGGAGTAGCACGAATGTGTGGAAGCCCCGCATCCGTAGCCTTCGCTCCAATGTAGAGATAAGTTGTCGCCGAGTATAGCAGTGCTACGTGTCTCTGCATTCGCGAATTGCTATTTTCTAAAGTACGAGTTTTTAAAAGGAATGGTCACTGCCTACAATGCACGATTCTGTTAACATGTGGCGATTTGCTCGTCGTAGATTGCAGCCATAAGAAAATCTTATCCTCTTCGAAAGCGAACGTTCTGCATGTTCACGGTGACTGGCGCTTTGAGAAATATTTGCATGGCGTTGGTGTGACTTACTCAATTTTCGTCGCGATACGTGCACTGCAGTTTTAAAAGACGTTCAGCATGGGCGGTAGCATGGTTTCGAGCTGCTGAGCGCGAGGTCGCGGATAAGATTCTCACTCACTGCGCAAAATTCTGATCGGAGATGAATGAAAAAAAAAAACGTTTTTCCGTGCGCAAAGCTGAGGTAAAATTAAAGCAAATTTCTCCCCTGCGGCGTCCCTCATAACCCACGGCAAATTTATGCGATTTTGAACGCGATAACTTAATTACATACATAATATATTGCACAGTTACCTCGCGGCATCTGATGTCTACAACATATTTGCGTATTTACTTTGCTCTTTTAGACCTGACACACAAAGTTGTAATGCTCATTGTAAATTCAAAAAGATCGGAGCCGTAAAGGTACCAAGTATATGAGAAATAAGAATCTCCACTGTTTTCATTAAGACGTATGAGGTCTCCGATAATACGAGTTATATCTTTATTGGGTTTGCGTATTCGTTCGCGGCGAAGCGTTTATGTAGCTTTGGCAATGCTAAAACATGCTCATGCGTAGTCGTATCTTTCAGCCCGGAGATCATGCACTGTTTTTTTTTCTGCACGCAGGGCAATCGCTGAGGTGTACGCAGATAATCGCGTCAAATGCATATTTAGCTTTGCTAAAATGTTGAATCCCTGATCTTCCGTCAACAACCGGTTACTGCCACCGGCCCACAACGAGTGCGAATGGTCTCGCAAACAAGATGCATCGTTATTCGCACAGCACACACCACACACAATATTCTCAGTTCCACCGTCCGTAAAGGTGAATCAATATATGCCTTTAAACGCACACTACACGCCACAATAAACACTGCACATTTTAGAAGACGATGCCGCTGTTCTTCGCACAGGCTGCCACGTGTGTGCACTTCTCCAAGATAAACAGCCAGCCAGCGTGGCAAGTTTTTCGTCACGCAGTTTACCAGACACCTAGATGTTCTCTGACACATACCACAGCTAATTTTGCAACAGTGAGGTGAAGCACGGCCGGTCTGGAAGCGCGCGCTCGCTCCTTCCATTACGGCCTGCGCACGGGGGGTTGTTGCTACCTATCGCCGCAGCTTGGCGGGGGCGCTCCGAGCCAACCCACCGCCGGCAACTGCGGGAGGCTAGCGCGCGCAGGGAATTCTCGGCTTCGAACTTGCCGTGGTCCCTTTTGAAGTCACTCCATGGTACCAATGCGATGGGAACATGGTGGCAAGCACATAGAATAACCCCGGTGATTTCCACTTTTCGCATGGCGAGGCACAAGCCGCTGATCTGCCCATTTATGTTGCTCGGGAAAGCATCGTCGTGGTTATAACAAAACTTTTTTTTCTATAGCATCGAAAAATGAGTAGGAGGCTGAATGTTGTATTTCAAGCGCATGTGTGATTGTGTGTTTGTACTCAGAAGGCTCAGCCGCGTGATCACCGATCAGCAGAAAAATTACGTAAAACGTATTTTTTGTTAGAAAAATCGTTTATAAAACATTTATTTCAAATACGCACGCCGGCCGTCGCGGCACTTGAAAATAATAAAATTTGTACTTTTTTGTGGAAGGCATCATAATAAATAAATACTGCAAAAAGTTGAAAGTCAACGGGGGCGGGCACTGTTTTTTGCACTTATCTCTAAGTGAAAATCACAGTAGCAGGAATAATAATAATAATAATAATAATAATAATAATAATAATAATAATAATAATAATAATAATAATAATAATAATAATAATAATAATAAACGGTTCGAAATAGAAAAACACAAGAGGAAAAATAAAGAATTGACGCATCCGCTTCTGTTGCTCGGGGAAACATCGATGAGCTTATCCAAGCCTGTTTTTTTTTTTTTCGTTTTCTGCAACTCCGAGAAATGGGATGAATATTTTGAACTGTAGCTTCTACGAATGCTACACTACGGAAAAATATTCAGAAAATTCACCCATTAGTCGGCCGATCCCCCTGCATTAACTATGAGCCACACAGAGGAAAACAACAACATGAGCAACCACACGAGTGGGTGGCTCGCCATAAGGATGAGATTTCACGTATCATTGTAGAAACTGAGCAAAAGGGCGTCCATACCATTGTCAACCAAAGAGTTAGGATTTACTGCGTAAAACGATGCCAATCTGTTCCTCGCGCATGTTTCTTTGTGACTCCACCTCATCTGCATTCACTGATGTGTTTGCGGCATAATGAGGTGACAGTAATAATGTTGTGGTTTAACGTGCCAAACCTACAATATGATTATGACGGACACCGTAGTGGAGGCTCCAGAAATTTCAACCACATGGGATTCTTTAACGTGCACCTAAATCTGGGCCTCAAGCATTTTCGAATTCATTGAATATAAGGTTGTCGAGCCTTTAAAAAATTCTGGTAGCCTTGCGTGTGCGTCTCCATTTGCTGAGTGCATGAATGCCGAGAAAGCCAGTCTGTCCCCACATGTACCTCTACTACTCTCACCGCTTCCTATCAGCGAAAAAATTAATTAGCACGCGAAAGCGGCCGGCAACAGCTACTTTATAAGACGAAGCGTATGCGGCCAAACGCGCTTTGAAGGGTTAAGGTCCCTCTTATGAAGGGTTGGCTCGCGACGCCCTCACGCGGAGCGCGCCGAACTCCATTGTACTCGCGGTGGCTGCTCAGGCCGTAAAAGGAGGGAGCGAGCGCGCGCCTCTAGACCGGCCGTGGTGAAGTAAGCTTTAAAAAAAGAAAAAAAAAACTTGTCCCCAAGCAGCGCGCGACTGTACCGCGCTGAGCCACCAGCGGAGGTGTTTTGCCAGTGCGCCGGTGACGTCACGCTGTGACGTACACAATGAAGATGTTCACGCCCCGACTACTCTAATACCGGAATGTCGGCGAGGAGGAAGAGTCCGAAGGAGAACCGGACTGTTGAAAGGTCGACGACCTCGGAAGAGGTGGCTGCTGCTGTTCAACAACACCTGCAACCGTCCAGGAGCAGAGGCATGCCATGTCACGATGGGAAGGTGTCCAGCGGCTCTGTCTCACGCCGTCAGCACCACGCATGAAAGGGCTGTTCACGGCACCACCCACGGCGGAATGCCAGGTGCCCTTGACCAAGTGGGCCACCTCTGGATTAGTGCCTACCTGAAAAATGGGGAGCCTCGCGCCCCCGAGGAGCACCGATCCCGGGAAGAACTTTTTGGCTGACAGGAACATCCCCAAATGCGTCTGCCATGAGCCATGATGCATTCCAGGTCCGGTCGTAACAACGGACGCACAGATGGAAGCGCTTCTAGCTGCTTCTTTTTATTAAAAATCCGCCCTACATATGTGCATCGCATTACGGCTACGTGACAACTTCAACGCATTGATGAACTTAAGAAAACTTATTCGTTTATGATAACACAATTGACGGTGTGCAGATACATTTGGCCCCTCCGTTGACTATATCTTTGTGGCGGCTGATAATGCTGCATTTTGAATATACAAGTGAACAACCACAGTCATTGCAATGTGTGGACAGGTGCCCATCTCTGTACCGAGCAACAGGGGCACAATCAAAACGTTGCTCGGTACAGAGGGGTGGGCATCTGTCCCCACATTGCAATGACTGTGGTTGTTCACCTATATATTCAATATGCTGCATAACCAGCCGCCACAAAGATAAGAGCACTCGAGAAATCATAGAAGCAATGCCTATAGTCAACGAAGGGGGCGAAATGTGTCACCACACCATCGATTGTGTTATCAGAGAAAAAAATGACTCTTCTTAAGTTCATCAATGCGTTGAAGTTATCACGTGGCCGTAAAGCGATGTACATATGTAGGGCGGATTTTCACTAAAGACAGGCTGCTGGATGTGCTTCAGCCAGAGTGTCCGTATGCCTTTCCTTTAGACCGCGTGTTTGCAAGTGTTGCCCTTCCAGAATGAATTTCGAACTCGCCCAAGAAACAGAACTCTGAAGATAAGTCCACGTTTTGCCCCGGCTTGCACGTATCAGTGTTCAGAAACAACTAAAGCTCCGTTCGCAACTTATGTAAGGTGGAGTACCCGCGCACTTTGCTCAACTAGGGAGCTAATTGGGGTTCGTTCATTATAACAAATGAAGCTTACACGCTTGAATGAATACTGGGCATAAAATACCGTCACAAAGATGAGTGCCCAGTTAGGAAAATAAAGAAGAGTTGTGATTTGGGTTAGTTGGAACATATTCTACTTTTTTCATACAGATTGCATGAAGGGGGATGATTGCATAAGCACATCGTCTATCTCACTAATGGAGAAGGAACCAAGCTTCCTACCACACTGGCGCAAGACACTTGTGATTTCTTGATACCAAGGTTGTTGGCTGTTATGCTTCGAGCTGCGCATGCCTGCCTTATTTACATAGGAAACGATTCGTTTTTAATATTAATAAAGACCAGTTGCTAGTCCACTCCTTGCGTGTGCCCACTTGTCTCCCCAGTGGTTCCTCCTTTGCCTGCTTCCCATTCCTCAAGGGTGGCAAAATGATGCAGCAGACCCGAAACACTTGCCCTCGCCGAGCCTGTAAACTAAATTACAGGATAGCTGGTAAAAGTCAATAAATGTCTTCGGTACATAGCAACGCCTGCCGTTACGCTATCTTTTTGCTAGCAGTTACGAAATGGTCTTAGCCAACTTTTCCCTGACGAGTTATAGTATGGTTGTGAACATTCCCTTAATCTCTGCCCAAAGAATTTTTAAGAAACCACATTGTAAAGAGAAGGGCAAGAACAAGGTCAGCCGATGTGAGGCGGGCAATGAGCCAGGGGCGTAGGCAGAAGTTTTTTTTCGGGGGGGGGGGGGGGGGGGGAGGCACCAACATGATCTGAAGTTGGGGGCCGGGCAGGCAAATGTGGTCGAGTGTTATTTTGTGCTTTGTATGCCATGGCAAAGAAAAAAAAATTCGGGGGGGCGGGGACACGGGCCTGTTGTGCCACCCCCTGGCTACGCAACTGCAATGAGCAGCTGGCTAAAGGAAACAGATATTCGGTTAGCGTGAGTATGATGTCGAGAGTATGACGGAAGCCCATCTAGGCGTGAGTATGAAGTCGAGAGTATGACCATAGTCCCTCAATACTTTTGGTATGACGGAAGCCCGTCTGGCCGGGATGAAACATTTCAGAAGAATTGGATCCTAACACCTACCAAAATGATTTAAAATACATTCGTCTTTAAATGATTTTGTCCGGAACCTTTCTTCTAAAATGCATTTCATGACCATCGCAAGCAATGTGTAGGGAACCACGTTTATATACAGGACAGTGAGAGAGAGAAAAAAAAAGCCTTTATTAGACATTCAGTCAATGCACGAACATGTGAAAGTCGACCTCCCCGTCGACCCTAACCGTCGGCCGGAATCCCTTCAGACCCGACCGCAGCGAAGGGCTTGACGGATGATGCACTGCTATACTCTGTTTCAGAAGTTCCCTTCAGCACTGTGGAGGCTACAGGGCCCATCAGCCAATAGGAAGGGTGATTAGCCCCTCCACATGTATTCATCCGCGCCGCGTCGTCTGCTAGCATCCCCCTGCCGTCTGCGCGCACACGTTCAGCGAGCAGACGGCAGCGCCGAAGAAAATAGAACATGGCTGCGCGCATCGAGGCTGCTGCTCTCCGCCTCAAGTTTATCACATCGTTGTCGTGCGCTCTGTGGCCCGTAAGTTCCAAACAGACGCTTGTATTTGCTTTAGATTTATGTCTTGGAGCTTCGGCAGCAATGTATTCGTGACTACATTGCGCTATTTCCATGAAGCGTGATCAAATTCTCGGCGCGTTAGGCTTAGCAGGCAGGCGTGGTTAAAATAATAGCTTATCTTGCCAATAACGATAGATCGTACCTGATGCTTTGTCCCGATCGTGAGATGGCGCAAAGCGATAGCTCATTACACCATTCATTTGTTGCTGTGAGCTTTTTGAGCGAGCGTCAACGGCAAGTTCGGATCGAAGCGGATGGTCGCGTCTGCAGGGCGTTGCCATGTTGATTTTTAACCACAGTTAATCGACGGTTACTGATACAACAATTAAAGAAATACGACGTAAATGCGATGAAGAATAAACAAATTACTTATTGATGGGCAGAAGCAGATGCTAAAGAAGGGCAATAGTCTCAACCTTGCCAACTGCAAGGCAATTATATCTGGATCTATGTTTTCCTGCGCAAGCGTGTGTCTTGTTTACACCCCGTAGCTTTGGCAGTGCTGAACGGTAGTGGTGAAACAGAGTATAGACATTGGGCATCTGGGCGGCGGAGCAGGGCCTCCCTATTGAGATGCTAGGCGAAGGGGAAATATTACTACTGCTCATAAATCAGCAGGAGTAGTAATACTTCCCCTTCGCCTAGCGTAACATAGGTCAACTTTGACCAGTTCAACGTTATTCGTTAATCTGTTTTCTCAAAGTGCGCTTTCTACGGTGAGATAAACACTAGTTATATTCTACTTCAATACAAAGTTCCCAAATTGCATCACATGAATTTAGAACGTCACATGTTTAGCTTTGATGAAGCGCAGAACGACACACGGACACAAGAAGGCACATATGGACACTACACAGCGCTACTAGCAACAACATGTTTATTTTCAAAATCAGACTGCTTTTAAACCATAATCGCCAGGCAGAAAGTTCAGCACGTGAGATGACTCAAATCTATGCGCGGAAACCCAACTCCTTATTTGACAATGCTATACATAACTTGCACGTACGTCACTGCGGTCGCCATCTTTAGGTACCAGTGGAATGCGATGATGCATAAACTATACATAAACACCTGCTCGAACGCGCGGAGCAAGAAACGGTGGCCCCTCCAATTCTTTGTGTTCCCCATGGCGCGGCTGGCGAACAGAAGAAAGCGGGGAGAGCACAAAAGAACGCAGGGAGCGAACGACCCCCCTGTCCTCCCCTGCACCGACACTAGAGAGGCTCTGCACTGACACTCTCTAATACGATAAAAAGTCACGGTGGCCGCCATCTTTAGGCACCCAGCGCAGAGAACTTGTCTGTGACGTCACGTGCAAATTATGTATGGAAGGCATACTAATGCACAAATCACCGAGTTCATCGATAAGTTCAGCTTCCGCGATTAGACGCGTGGTTTCATCTTTATGTCGTCCTACAATGACAGTGTTCTCGAACACAGGCCGACAACCACATGCATGAACGTGAAGAGCGAGAAATCCCTCAGGCAGGAGTATTCGACTTGTAGCTATTCAAATGAATCACCAACAAGCCCACATTGCAACTCTCGTCACATGTTAATGTTCCGTACACGAAGGACCGTCTTCTCAGTAGCGATTTCTCGGTCGTACGAGTCCGACGAAAGTGTCAACGCAGCACAGTCGCCCCATGCAAGGCTGCTCAACCAAATGCAAACCATGCGGGGGTTGCGTAAGGCCCCCGCCACTCTCGCTGCAGCCGTAGTGACTGCGTTGGCGTATCCAGCTGCTCTGGAAAGTCTTGCATTCGCACACGTAGTGTGCGTGGGCCGAAAGCAGCCGCGGCATTTTGATTCCAAGAAAATGGAAGAAGCTCTCCGCTGCACTGCGCTCGTGAAGCGCCATAGTGAGGATGCACAGGTGGCGCAGGCTCTGTATCCGGCACAGGGTTTTCGCGACGCGGTAAGACAGGCTCACCTTGCGGGCCACGAGAGTCAGGGAAGAGAGCCGAGTGTTCAGGGCGAGTCGCTCGCCCAGTTCCCGTCGGGCACTCTGCGAAATCCTCGTCGGTGATATTGTCGAGACTCAATCTAAGTTCTTCCACTCGGCACTCGGGCAGGAACGCGAGGTTCGTGATCTTGGCGCTATCGTCGATGCTCAGTCGGCGCAGCCGTGTATTCTTCTGCAGTATCCCGAAGCTAAGCCTTGAGAACCTTAAGGGAAGCCGGCACACATTGCAGGGTGAACCAGCGCATCTGAACGGGCTCGTCCGGACATCCAAATGCTCGAGTAGGGCGCAGCCGCTAGCCAGGGATGGCAGGGAGCTCGCGAGGTTTATTCCGCATGGTGGGAGTGCCAGCGCTTGCAGCTTGGGTAACGCGGACGCTACGAGGTTGCAGCAGTTGCATTCGACGCCGAAGTGGAATGCGGTCAGGTTCAGTTCGGTGATTTGGGAAAGGCGAGTCTCCAAGAACCGCCGCATCAGGTTAACGTAGCCTACGTGCGCGACCGCAGGATGCGACGGGGACTCGGCTCCTTCGGGCGCCGACAGGGCGAACGTGAGGCGTTTGATGTAGTTCCAGTACTCCGAAGAATCAATGGCTTGCACGAAGAGCGAGGGAGCTCGAGAACCGGCCTCCAAGCAGACGGTGACTTGCTCAAAACCCCGTAGGGACTTTTCTTGCTTCAGCACGTCGGACAACCAGGCTACGTTCTCTGCGGTCCCTTCTTCTATCGCTGCGAGGTTGCAGCTGATCAGGTCTTCGGGGCTAAACGGTAAGAGGTGGCTGATGGTGTTCCTCCATCGGGGGATTCCGTATGTAGAGGCAGTTCCAGTTCGCAGCTGTACTTAAGCGTTGTGAGGTCTTCCATAAAACATAGATTCTCCTGTAGGGCGAGTAAGGCGGGGATTATAAACTCCGGGATCCGTTACGTCGCTCGACGTGCCAGGGCGCTTCCCGAGAACGGCGTGCACATGCAGGTTGCGCAGGATGGAGCAGCGATGCCAGAACGTCTCCAACAGTTGCACGGTTGCGTATGTGACGGCCACTTCGACGTACATGCTGCGTAATCGGGGGCCCTCCGACTTGCGATACGAGCGAATTTCGCTGATTGCCTGGTCGTCCAACTTGGTCTGGTAGTAGTCGTCGTGGTGCAGTGACCACTCCAGCTTCTCGAGGCCCTGCAATATCTCGAACAGGAGGACGAAGATTTTATCCGGTTCCACCAAGCAGTTGACGCAGTACAGCTCTCGTAGGTTGATGCAACTTTGACCGCAAGCCATGATTACCGTAGATGGCAAGGTGAGACAGTTGGTGAAGTGTAGCTCTCGAACGTCTACGCTGATAGGCACGACTGTTACGTCGTTCCCCAGGACCAGCTCCTGGCGCGTTTCCTGCGGGAACTTTCGCACTGTTCTGAAGTCCGTTTCTGGATCGATTCTCACGATCTTCATAATGGTCGGGCAGAACGCTAAGCTCTTCAGCTTGGGCGCCGCATCACACATGTTCGAGAGAGTCTCGATGTCCATGTGCCAAAATATTAGCGTCAACAGTTCGGGCGGGAGGCGTGCGATGATATTCCAGAACATCGCTTCTTGGTCTCGCATCTTTTTATCTTAGGGAGGTGAACTCTACTTGCGAACGAGTAATCGAAATCCGCGTACCACAACCGTGCACGTCTTCTCGAGGAATGGAATGGTTGCCTTGTGTGCTCGGGTATGAACGAGGACTTCCTGCGGTTGCTGTTGGGAGTAGAGGGCCTCGATGGGCCTCGAGTAGAGGTCCTCCTCACCCGAGAGGCGGGTGAGGAGGACATCGAGGCACTCTAGTTGGGAGCTTCTATCAGCGCATGTGTCAGAGGTGAGCGCTCCCGATGTTGTCTCACAATCAGATCTTGCTGCTGGCGAAGGCTTTGTCTCGCTTTCGCTTTTTTTTGCACACAGGTGTTCGGCAGTGGTCTTACGAGAGAAGTTTCTGGACCCCCCGGTGGCAATAATGGAACTTCTCCTCCCTGGGGTAAGAAATGACAATGCCTTTCGCAGGTAACTTGCTGACGTAGGACATCTTAACTCCACCCTGTTTAAATGACATATCCTTTCCATCAAGCATAGGCGTGCACACGGGGGGGGCAAGGGGGGGCGCCGAGGAGGAGGGGGGCGCAACGCCAGCTCCCACATTGACATAATAGGGAGGGGGGGCGCTGCGACTCGGGGCGGGGGGCACAAAGTGAGCCCATACATTGACATAATAGGGAGGGGGGGCGCTGCGACCAACCTTCACCCCCCCCCCTCCTTCTGAATATTCTGAATAGGGGCCCTGTGTACGCCTATGCCAACAAGCGCTGACATAAGGGAGAGAGTGCTGCCGACCGAAAGCCTGATTGTTTCAAAGGAGAAGGCAGGTTCGGGAGACAGAAAAGGTGGGGTTGCGCGCACAGTAGTTTCTTTCAACAAGGGGGGGGGGGGCAAAAAAAAGATAGGCGTGGAGGTTGAAGAAAAGGAAGAGACGGCATTCCTTTGCTGACCTCACTGAAGAAAGCAGAATATACGCCTGCTTCACAGGTCACACTAGATGGATCAGCCAGTTTGCCATTGGTCGAATGCTGTCAACGTTAGGAAATAAACATGCGACTGTCCAGAGAAGGTGGTCTATCTTTCCCGCTTTCTTTTTTAACTCCCTTTCGTCCCCCCTCACTCCCCTTCGACTTGTTCAATTTCGACCCCACGGTTTCTTCGCGGTTGACGCAGTAAACGTCGTTCTTGTCCGTCCAAGAAAGGACATGAGGGGGGCCACTGGCTCGCAGATTGCGTGCCACGGGGTCAAGGAACCAGCGAGGAACGAAAGAAAAGCGTCGTTCCTTTCTGAAGGGGAAGTGTGGACCCTCGTATGGAAAGTAAAGTCGAAGAGAAACCGAGAAAGGACAATGTTTGGGTGTTGAAAAACAATGATTGAAGACATGGACCTGATATTCACACCAAAGACTTTGTTATATTTTATGTGGACCTTTATGCCAGAGGCCTCAAATTCGCATCATCGTTGGGTGCCGCAGTCACGACACTGTCTCACGCAGGGGCCGGGCCTTATAAATGGTTGGTGCGGGGAAGCTTATTTCGAACGTAATGTCAGCTAACGTTGCCATTTCATAGCTGCTCGTTCCCATATCTCATATACGGGTCATTTCTTAGGGGGGATCTGGGTCAGTGCTCGAGAAACATATCAGAATCGTAATCCACATTATTCCCGACGCACTTGCTGGAGGACCCCTCAGGCAACAAGCTGTGCAAATAGCTTGACTGGAACACGTGCAGTGGATTTCACACAGTTGTGCTCACTGTAAGTGAAACACAGACTTACAGCGCTGTTTCATTCTTACAGCGCTGTTTCAGTAGGCCACACCCAACTAATCCTTACTGATCTCCCGACTGACAGAAATTTGGACGCCGATTTTGAAATGTACAGCTCTTGTTCCACTGTTATGTTGTAACACATGGTGACCGCAAGGGGCGCCTCTCGAAAACTATGCTAAAGACCAGTCACGTCCCCGTAGCTCATGAAGTTAGAACTTATTAAGGAAAGATTATTGGACGGAGACAGCCACGTGTTTGAGACCTTTGCTTTATCTTAACAAGGCATCCATACGGAAGCCGGAACGTCTCACTGTTTTTAAACGTTTTCATTTGGCCGGCTTTTATTGTTTTGCTTTTCTCATCGTGCCTCGTCCCGACCAAATTGCTAATCGTCGAACCATCAGCTTGAATGAACCGACACTTTGCCAAAAATCTGTAATTTGGTTTTCTTGCAATATAATGTTTCAAACGAAAACTCTCCAACACAGAATGCTTCTTTCAATGTGACTGCGTTCACCCCTCCACATTTCAGCGTAGGCGAGGGAGCACCGGGTGAGGCTTTTTCAAAAGTTACTGAGGGATGGTAACACCAGCGTTACTCATAACAAGCTCTGTGGTGTAGAAAGGGAGAAGTGAAAGAAAGGAAAAGCAAGGGCCAGTGTGTGACAGGTACTGGCATGAAAATTTTTCGTTTTTTTTTTCTTGGAATGCAAGGCGAGGCCCTGAAGAGCCTAGAAAACTTGCTCGTATGCGTGAGTGCACCTTGAAAAATTGGACACGTGTTTTTAAAGGCTAGTTTCGGCTTCTACTGTACTCTGACGTAACTATCGAGCGTCGTTATGTTAACCATCGCTTCGTCAGTAAGCGGACTGCACTTGCACGCGAGGCGCACGTAAGTCAACCAACGTAGAAGAACTAACTCCAGAGCAATCACATTTGTGAACGTTGACGGGATTCTGGTCGTCTGCGACTTGCGCTCACTGGCGCTTCGGTTTTGGTTTCGCCGGTGCATTTAGTCGCATTTTAATACTGCGCAATAATTGCCATAGGCAGCTTTTTCGATATCTCAAAGCGGCGTTGGGCTCTTGAGGGGAAGTACTTTACCTCTGCCTTTGGACCCGACCGTTTATAACCGCTAACTAGGAAGACAATTAGCCTTATTTCGCTAATTATCACAGTAATTAGTGTGTCTTGCCGTCACAAGATATATGCCGATACTTAAAAAAAGAATTATGAAGGCAGCAAGCAAATATTTGGCTTCCTTTTTTTTTGACGATTTTCAGACACATTTGGCGAGACACCGTGTATGCAGAAACAGCATGCCAACAACACAGGGCTATTCTACGAAGAGCGGAGAGCAAGTATCGGCGGCCAGGAGTTCAAAAGCTAGGCAGATGGCGATTGGCAGCGTTCTGCTTCTCGTTATTACGAATTCTAACTCGACAGCCAAACTTATGCGTCACTGTAATATATTTCAGCGGTCCTGTGACGCAACAACAGACGTTCAAGGTCACAGACACAGCGACGCACCTCCAAGAACCAACAGTTGTCAGTAAAGTTATAAGATTATGCAGCATCGACGGAGTATACTATAACCGAGAGAGTATCCCAGAAGTCTGTCTCAGAGTGCATACTCTAGTCAGTTTACCATGCAACGAAGATAGCCCGAAAGTGTACAAAGTGTTTCAGTTAAGCAATAAATCATTTCTAGCAATTTCTAGCAATAAATCATTTCTAGCAATTTCTAGCAATAAATCATTTCTAGCAAATAAATCTTGTTGTAAGTCAGCGCCCCGTCTGTGTCCTTCTTTCTCTTGTCCTCCGTTTTTAGGGCTGTTTTTATATGAAGTTTCAGTTAAGTTGCGATGCGCTACGCCAGTCCAACTTGGCAAAGTATTATTTTGAGCCTGTACCAAGCACGTCACGATATTTTTTTAGTTAAGCTGGGTAATTAACGACTGTTTCTTAATTAACATTTTAAATGCTAACTATACCTAAAAATCTTCAACATAATATTTGTAGCGCTTCTTTAGAAACATCGGAATGATTTATCTATGCTAAACTCTCTGCCAATCCGTCAAGCTGGGTGATTAACAAATGTTGCCTAATTAGCTTTTAGATTGTAACCGGCAAAAAAATCTTCAGCGGAAATGTTGAATCACTTGTTCAGTGACGTTCAAGTATTTCATCTATGCTCAGATGACTGTCCTGTTTAATTTTTTTCCAGCTTTTTCTTCAGTGCACGAAGTTGAAAAACATTCTCCGCAAGTTAGCTCCCACATCCGGGATTAGCCATTGTCAGCTGGCAAACTGAAAGCGCGATTCGAGCTTACTGTGACACAGACTGCCGTAGGGCACAGATGTCGCAGAAGTCTTGATCTTCCTGTAACGCATGGCTTAATTTTATAATTGCCAAAGATGATCACGAATACTGGGAGGGAACGATCCGTTTTCGACAAGTTGATTGGGGGGACTATTTTGGAGGTGTAAGCGCATAAGCAGACGAGCGGTGTCGATTGTGCATGAATTTATTTATTCATTTTTTACTCAATCACGATACTCACTCAGAAGGGCCCTCTGGCGAGGGTATTACATAGGGGGGGCACGAAATACAACTGTCCGAAATGTTAGGGAAAAAAGATTAAGATATATAAAACATCGAATACATCATTATGACAAGAACACGAAGTGTAACGCAAATATGAAGCTTAGACATACATTATGATTACAAAATAAATGCGTAATAGCGGTGGGTAGATGGAGCATTACATTAAAATCCCACTGATGCGAAATATGTTAGTGCATGCAAAACAAAACAGGTAGCAATATCAATCTAAGTGAAAATGTTTTCATGTAAGAAAACTTGAAAAGATTATAAGCTAGCCAGTTATTCCATTAAATTATTGTGCGTGGTATAAATGAATTAGCGCAAAGAGATGAGTGGCAAGATATGCGTGCAGCACTGTTATCGTGGGCACAGCGCGGGCCGACTGCAGCGGGTGAAAAAGAAGCCATCATGAAGCGTGCGATAATGGAACTGTACAAATGAAATAAGGTTAGACGAGCAAAGTGACGTTGACGTGAAAGTGGTTCCAACCCGGCTTGTTGCTTTAATGCTGTGGCTCTCGTGAAGCGCGAGTAATCGGGAACAGATGAAGCGAATAGCACGGTTTGAAAGGATTCAAGAGGACGTATGCTCGATCAGGATCCCATATGGCGGAAGCATACGCAATCTGTGGGCGGGTGAGTGTTACACAAGCGAGTCTCTTTACTTTTTCTTTTTTAAGTGGAATGGCGCATGCTTGAGTTAAGAAGACCGTTTGCTCGGTTCGCTGATGCGCAGACAATGTCAATATATGGTAATGCCAAGTTAAATCAGCCTGAATATGATTGACAAGGTACTTGTAGGTTGATCTAAGTTCAAGGCTAGCATAATTGAGCAAGTAGGTTGTAGGAAGTAGAGTGGAGTGGTTAGTGAATGGCATTGGCTTCGTTTGGGCGCACTTAAAGGGACCGACAACTGCCCAGAACATGAACTGAGATGACTTCACTCAAGGAAAGATTGTGCGTCGCACTGACTCAAACCAACCCTGTTTTTTTCGTGAGAGCTGGATTTATATTTTTATTTCTTCATCGAAAGACGCGAAAAATTACCTTTGGCGCCTCGGTGGCAAATACATGAACGAATCGATGTACCCTGTCACGTGACCGTTCATTGCTGTAGACGGTTGAGGGTCTTTTGGTTGGTACTGAAATATTGCTCGTTTCTTTATATTAAAATATATTACTCCATAAAAATGTATACATAGGCCTGCGTTAGTAGTATGCATTAAAGCGGCGCTGCCTTCGCGTGACGTAATGATACCATGCTCGTCAGTGCGTCTTGAGCAACTTTTCAGCGTACTCATGCAACCGTGCACGCAGTTTGCAGGTCGCTAAGATTTTGAGCGACATAATTTCGCCACCTACACTTCGTCTCAGAAATGACGCGCACTGCTACTCGGCGCGGCCGTGCATATGTGTAGTGACGTTTTCGGTGACTTGGCTTGGCTCGTGTATCGAGAGGGTAGCGACGACGGGACAAGCCACCCATGACACAGGCGCAGGCAACCTTGGGCCCAGGCGCACACAACGCGGTACAAAGACAGGGAAGGTGTATAATGCCACATCATCTCATTGTAGCAGGTTGTTATATTCAAAAATAGTTGAAAATCTCAAAATAAAAGTGGCTAAGCACAGTTACAGGAACTCCCGCGAAAGCAGAACGACGACAGCTGTCACACATCGCGAGAAGGGCTGGCGGCATCGCTATCAATTCTCAGCGTTGCTGGAAGAAAGGTACGTGTGTTTAGAGCCTTTCAGATCGAAAAATACTGCTTGTAAAATAACTGCGTGCTTTTGAGATTAACTACTGCAGCTACAAACACTGCGAAGGGTGAGCTTTCTGTCGCGCCGTAAAAAAAAAGAGGCATTAGCCATGACGGAACACCAAGCTGTCACGACATGCGAAGGTATCCAAAGACAAAGGAGCAACACCCCACGACAAATAATTTTGATGGCAGATTTTATACATAAAGATCACGCACACGAACTTTTTGATATTTCTTATCGGAGGAGCACTGCCCCGTCAGAGTTGATTTTTCGGTCGAATCAATCCGATGAAAGTGTCCACGCCGGGCGACCCAAGCATGGACCATCACACAGGATCACACCTTTGCCAGTTCGCCGCTTCCCAGCGGGAGTCTCGTCGCCGTATTCGGGAACCCAACTGATGTATCCAGCTGTTGGCTTGTACTAAATCGCTCGAGCCGATGTCATAATGCGCGTGTACCGATAGCAACCGCGGTAAGCTCACCTCCAGAGTCTAGAAGAAGGCATCCACACTGCTGTATGTCACATAAAGTCGTGGTGAGCGCGCCGAGGTGGCGCAAGCTCTGTATCTTCGTGAAAGTCTGGGCGACACAGTCAGACAGCGTCGCCCTGCTGGCCACGAGTGTCAGAGAAGTCAGACGAGGGT
This sequence comes from Rhipicephalus appendiculatus, assembly GCA_030522465.1. NCBI lineage: Eukaryota > Metazoa > Arthropoda > Arachnida > Ixodida > Ixodidae > Rhipicephalus > Rhipicephalus appendiculatus. Next base: position 133,427 of record JALIZH010029322.1, on the reverse strand, counting down.
TGACTGCGAGAAGCTCACCGAGTTGTACCGGGCACTGCGCTAGCTCCTCGTCGCCCACATTGTCCACGCCTAGTCGAAGCAGCTCGACTCCGCATTCGACCAGGAACGTCAAGGTCCACGACTTCGGTCTCCTCGTCGATGCTCTGTCTGGCTTTCCTCTGGAGTGGCCCAAAACTGGAAACGCATGAAGTGCAGAGGAATCTCCCACGCCTCGCACGACGAAAATGACATCTCCGAAGGGGTTCGATCTGACGACCAGATATTCCAGCAAGGTGTAGCCTTCCGCCCGGAATTCGAGGGAGCTCGCGTGGCTGGCTCCGCGCGGAGTTACAGCGACCGCAGCAGAGGCAACGTCCACGCCAGGAGGAGGCAGCAGTTGGATTCGGTCTCGAAATGGCTCGAGGACAGGTTCAGTTTGGCGATATGAGAGAAGCACGTCTTTAAGCTGCATGGTCGGCGTCGACCGGGACACCGCATGATGAGGCCCCGACTCACGCCCGTCTCACCAGAGTCCGGTTGAGACTCCAGCGAGGAGCAGTTGAGAAGGGCCGCTGCATCTCATTCCACAAGAAGGAGGCAGTTGAAGATGTCTTGTACAGGGTTCGGGTTTCGACTTCCAGGCAATGTTGACCCTCGTGACATCGAGACGCGTTCCAACAGTAGTGGCATTTCCCGTTCGCAAGCTGTACTTGCATGTTTCCATGAGTGGTAATATCTGCCAAACAGGCATCTGCGAACTGAGGCGTGATCGTCAGAATGAATCGACCGAACCGAGTGCACCTGCAGGTGTCGTAGCCTGGGGGCATCGCTTCAAGAAAGAGTCCAGAAGGAACGCAGTCGTGTTCGTCAGGGAAAGCTCGACGCGCATCACTTCTACATTCGGCCGGTTTGAATCGGAAACGGCGGCAATCTGGCTAGCGGCGTGACTGCATAGGTTGTACTCGTAGTGGCGCTCGTCGTACAGTGACCACTCCAGCCTTCGTGACGCACCTCAGTGTGGAAGACAGAAGTCTAAACAGAGCGGCGGGATCCACGAGGCAGTTGACGCAGTACAGCTCTCGGAGGTTGTAGCAGCACTCTGCAATATCGATGATCGCGCCGGAGGACAGCGCGATGCTGTTGGTGATGCGCAACTCTTCAACGTGCCCAACGAGGGGCAGGTTGTCTTCCTGACCATTCGGGTCCGATTCGCCGCATGTTCCCTGCAGAAAATCTTTGATCGGGTCTTCGTCTGTCGCGGAAATTGATGGTGACACTCCGCAAAACCGTGCGGCTGAACGCGAGGCACTTCAACTCGGGTGCCGCTTCGGTCATGTTTGAAAGAGACACGACGTCGAGGAGGCGCAATATCTCCGTCCATACATTGGCCGGCAAAGCTTTGGATGAAATTTCTAGCTGTGCGGGTAGGCCTGGAACGCAGCAGAGGACGAGGCCATCGCCTTACTCCCGTGGCACTCTGGATCCGGTCGCGATGAACCAACGTTCGATGAACTTCGGTGCCCTTGCTGGTACAAGATGTTTGGCGGCGAATGACGGCGCGGTCGGAAGGAATAGATCCTCGGACTGGCGCTCTGTCGAGACGAGTGCACGGCTGCTGTACGCTGGGGTATGGTGGTGGTGGTTGTGGTTGAAGAAGGAAAAGGCGCCTAATTTCTGCAGCCCGGTCGGGAGCACGGCACAGCGCCTCTGGGGTGTTGTAACCTGTCGGCGAATACGTTGACTGACTGTGGTTTCCAGATAAGGAAAGGAAAGGCGCTCCTGTCTGCAACCCGCAAGCAAGTGAGGGACGAAGATGGACACCGAAGCGAAAGACAGTGGTATGTGGGAGGAGCGACCACTTTTTCGCCTAGTACACGCAGAGCCCCCAGTGCCACGTCAGTAAGGTCAAGGCCTATCTCCCCAACCAGTACAATGGCTGAGTAAGGGCAGCCGTGTACATTCCTGTTTTCAAAATCTACCCCCCCTCCCCCGCCATGGGCGTCGGCCAGGGGGGTGTAAAAGGGGCACTTGCCCCCCCTCAAGCCCCACCAGTAATTGCCCTCACCCAAGCTAGACCAGTGCTCTCCCCCTCCCCCCAACCGCGTGCAACACTCATTAGCACCCCCCCAAGAGAAAAAATCCTACCGACGGCCATGTCCCCCCCCCCCCCCCCCCCCCCCCCCCATCTTTTCCACGCTTGCGTTGCACGTGCCAGAAGAACGAAGGACGTCTCTCCAGTTGTCTTCGCCGGTGGCAAAACCGTCACGGCCGCTGCCATAATAAAATTGACAAGCTTAAAAAAAGAATGTTCCTTCGTCCTCTGGCCTTCTTTTTCTGTGTGCGGCATTTCTTCGCTGCTATTTCACCTTCAATAAAGTACCACCTGGCCCGGCTATCCGACGTCACCGAGGATGCCGGGAGTGAATAATTTTTCCGAACAAAAAACCACGACCAGTCGAGGGGAACGAACTTTTTTCTAAAACTTGTAGCTGGGCGAGTTGGTTCATACTTGAAGGGTAAAACTGGATATGCGCAAACAAACACGACCGGGCCACGGAAAGGACGAACATGGACAGGCGCGACTTTTTTCTGTTTTTCTTTGAATACTCGTCCCTGCCTATTTTTCGTTTCCGCCTTTCTCTCAGTACGCTTCATGACTCACGGGGAGGCCGTAGTAATCTTTGAAAATGCCTTCGGGGCAGCGACCCTGGTGTTGTTCTCCGGATGTCTTTAGCGTGAGCCACGATTCCGCGAAGTGTGGCTTACTTGGTATGCGAACCCCGAGCTCAAGAATGCAAGATTATTCACAGAAGGTGCACTCTGTCAGGCATTCTTCTAGTGCTGGGCGAAGTCCATGACCTCCAACAGCGTACAAAACTGGGCGAGTTGGTTGAACTCCATAGTTTGAAATGCAGCGCAAAAAGACGGTACACAAGATCCCATCTTGCGCTGCATTGCCGTGATTGCGGATGTGAACCCGGGTTCTCTGACACATCTGTCATTTTCAGACTCGAGAATAAATTAACACAGGACGTTGTCGAAGCCTTTCTGATAAAAGAGAAAGGTGACGCGTGTGTCAGCCAGCCTTCAGTGAGTCCGCTGGATAGTGAATGGTAATCTATGGCAGAAATCTCGCGTCATACCAAAGTGACCTTTGTGGTGTTTTTTCGTGGGCTTTTGTAGCCGTCTGCGCAAGTGTGCGCGCATGCGCGCCATCTAACGTGGTTTACCTTTTCCGCTCTTTCTTCTAATAAATTCCGTTTCAAGTTAGCGCTCGTTGTGTCCACTCTTTTTTCGTCTGTCCTTGTTTTTTGGTGCTTTGAAGTTGTTACGAATGGCGACGCGACAGAGGCAGTGACATCCGCGTTGTAAACCTTTCGTGAATCGCGCAAGGCATGTACCTGCGATGAACATCCAAGCATGAGGCGACTGTACTGTGTTTGCGCTATCACCTGACTCTATTTGTGGTTCTTGGATAAAAAAGAAAAAAAAAGAGAGAAAGAAAACCGTGCTGTGGAAGCCGGGAGGATGAAGAACTGCCCTTGAAGCTATCTTTTTTCTTTAACCGAAAGCAGACAGACTGTAGCGTAACTGAGCCGTCTATCACTTTGTGAGACCCGTGGATTTGAATTTTCGCGCCAACCGCCTCTGGTGTACACGTGTTACTTTATTCTTGTTTGCGCATGCGTGACAAAATGATATATATCTTTGGATCTCTTCCCTGCTAATAAAAGGCGTTGAAAGGCGCTTGTCTTCGTCTTTTTTTGTGTTTGTCATTTTATTTTTTGCGCTAAAGCGTACCTGGCAAATGGTCAAATCATATCGGTCATGAAACTTGGAACGAAAAGGGGTCGAAAACCTATTGCCACAGACATCAACGCCCGCCGTACGATTGAAGCGCGACTAGGTGAGGAGGGGACAAATAAAGAAAACCAAAATCTCAAAACCAATTTTTTTCTCGAGTAATCATAATTTTATATATGGCGATGTAAAACTAGAAATTTACTTTATGGTTTACCTGAAACTCTGCTAAATGGTTGATTGCCTCATTTTTTGGTCGAGCGCCATAAAGGGGCGGGGGGGCGTATGCAGGTAGTCTGCTATCAGGGCTTGTGTTTAGTTCGGCGCATTGCCGGGTTCAACGAGGGATCGCTCACTATTTTGCGTGGTGGTTTCGTGCGTTACCTTCCGTAGTTTATTTATTTGCTTGTGTGCTGTTTACTGGCGTGACATTTCAGAGCTGAACTAGCTCACAGAATGTGCAGATAGCCGCTTCTGTGACTGCCAACTTCACTGGCGCTCGGCCGGCGTGTCCTCGTCTTACGTGACGGTGACTGCGACACGCTAAGCAAAGAAACGCTCTACTCTAAGGTTGCCAAAGTGATATTATCAAGGCTGCTGTCTCGCTGCAGTGGTTATCCACGATTGGGCAACGTGAGTTTCCGAACTATTGTGCTATTGTGTTCGTGAACAGTTGTATCACAACTTCTTCATCTGGAAAGCTTTTTGTTATGTATATTTGCAAGTACAGTATTTGACTAATAAAACAACCTTGCTTCCTCAATCTTTCTTATTCGTCTTCCTTTTCTCTCGCGCACGCAATTGGCGAGCCATAATGGCGCAATAAAATCGCGTGTTTATCAAAAGTCATGTAAGAGGTCAGCAGTTTCAATTTCGCGCCATGTAGGGTAAATGCACGACGTCGCTGCCGCTTCTGGTTGGGACGCCATATTTTATTTTTTGTTTTCTGTTAGTTGTCTCCTCCATACGTACATGGCGATGATGACAACGATCTGCCGAGTACTGTATACATGGGCTTCCATGGAAGTTACGCTACCAGTTTACATATACCTTGCCTGGCAGTTGATAGCACCCATTTTGTAATACACCTTATATCGACGATATTGAGAACCAACAGACGATCAAGCCAAGGAAAGCATAGGGTACGTTCATTTCTAGTAATTATGATGAAAATGTGAAAAATTAATGTGCGCGAAAGGACAGCTTGCCACTACGTGAAGTCACCAGGCAAAAGAAGTGTGCTCCACACTCACCGTCATAGCTGCGAGCGGCGCTGCCTAACACTCCCAAGTGTAAATGCGCAGATATGCCCGATAATGTGTACGGTAGGGCGACCACCGCCGGCACAATTGGTAGAGCAGTGGACACGTTATTCGAAGGTTGCAGGTTCGGTACCTGGCGTCGGCAAGCTTGTCTTTTCGTCCACTTTGATTTCTTCCCAGTACAGTGTTGCATCTCTTCGCCTCTTTTTTTTTTTTTCACAGGCTGTCACACCTGCTCTTAACGCTCACTTTGACCCACACTATCTGGAGACCCCGCCGAGTTACGCTTATGGAATGACGTGGGTAGCGAAACGAATTGTTGTATGTCGTAATTGTTGTAAGTGATGTTGAAGTAATAATGTAAGTGATGTTGATAAGTGATGTCCATTTGCTGCCACCACATGGCACCGGGGGCTAATAGTTTCTCAAGCTGCTTATCGCAGCTTTTATCTTAGCCCCCATCATTGTATAACCAATGGAAACAATTAAATGAAATGAAATGAAAATTGGGAGGGTCGGGTGGGGAGTGGGGATGTTAAGCATAGATTAAAGCCCCCCACCACACCCATTCATCGAATAAAGCATAAACGAAAAGTTCACTTGCACAAACTGCATCATTTATTTACAGTGGAACAGTTTACCGCGCTCACAGCTTTGTGCCCGAGAGTACACCTTGTAAAGCCGATGCGTAACACACTTGAACAGTCAACTCTTCCAGGGCTTCTCATCGTCATGTAAACTGGGAATGAACGCGTGCTCCATGCGCTGCTGGAAAGATAAAGACAAATATCACTATTTCGCTAATTACGGCTTCAGTAACCTAGAATCGTTTTAAGCAAGTTCCGGTCCATTTAATGGCCAGTTTTCCGTTTAGAGGAAAGTTGGGCGAACATCGAATAAAGAGCTTTTTTTGTACTTGGAATTTTGACAAACTTTTGCACTTCTATTTCAGTATTAAACTGTAAAGTATACTTCTAAACTATTATACACTTCTTCAGGAGTCTTATGAATATTGTCGTATTTACTAACCAATGGTTGCTCGTTGTCACACAGTTACGATAACCGCGTTAGAAAGAGAAACGGAATCGTCAGTAACAGTTACTAACTATAAAATGCAGTAGGTGTTTTTAATGCGGCTAACGTAGGTGCATGAAAATATAGAAAGCATCGAGCGCGCAACTGAATTATCGTGGAAAAGGCTTATTACTTGGGCTAACAAGCACGGACACAAGAAGATGCAAGAACACCGAACGTGCGGAAATTCAGTACTCTCTTCCTCTCTTCATTTGTCCGTCTTTGATAGCGCAGTAAGAACGCCTCTACGATGAACGTCAACCAACGAGGAAGACCTGATGGTCTACTTCATTGAATGATCATGCTAAAAAGTGAGCTTGTGCAACAACAATATGTAAAAGCAAGAAAGCGAGAGATCCATAGCGATAGATCACGTGTCGTGATGAAAAAAACTTTTACGCGATGTCTGTTTGGATCCCTCACGCATACGTGCAGCCACAGGTTAGGTGTCTGCAACTTGCCCCGCTACGCACGAGTGATTTTCACGAATCTCTAAAATTATGCCGTTAATTGGATGTAGCCTCACGAATCTACTGCGCATTTGCGCAACAAGGAAGCATACATTGTCTTGATTCATAACAACAAGAGAAGGTACATTATTGAATGACTGATGGAAGAAACTACCAGTACAGAGCTCGCTGAGAAACCTGTAAGGTGAACTAGTAGCCATTCAAGATTTATCTTGACTAAATGGGTAAATGAGCAGTACCACAATATAGCTCGCAATAAAAAAGTTAACACATGTATTTGAGCCTATAGAAGCATGCGCCGTTGCTCACTTTTGCGCGTTACTAGGTTTTCCTTCAAGAGTGAGACTATATCTACGACGATAAAGTTTAATGCAAGGAGTCCTCAGAAGTGGTACTAGAGAAAGGCAAAGAAAAAGAGGTTGGTGAATGCAACGACGACCACTTAACGACTCAAGGAACGAGACCTAGCTTTAGTTAGGCGCATACCTAACTACAGAGTCTAAAGACCATCGCGAACGTTCTGTAATATGCGACATTTATAGGCTGGACTTTTTTTTCAGGTTCACCTAAATGCAGAACGGATCTTCTTTAACCCGTTCTGCGAGTTCCTTCAGCTATTCTCTACCTACAGTGAGCTTTATGATATCACGAATATTTATGTTACGCTCTCTGAGCACATAGCTGTTACAGAATCACGTATGTACATTTGCATGCCACATTTGAATGTTACTTACACGGAGGAAGGTCTTCTCAGAAGCGATTTCTGGGCCGCACGAGTCCGATGAACGTGTCGACGCAGCACAGTCGCCCCAAGCAAGGCTTGTCATGCAGGCACACGCCCTGCGCGGTTCGCGATATTCCCTCGCTAGGCTCGATGCTGCAGTCGGGTCGCCGTTGGCGTATCCAGCTGCTGTGTACATCCCTGGAGTCGCACACGTAGTGAGCGTGGGCCGAAAGCAGCCGTGGCATTCCGCTTGCCAGTGAATGAAAGAAGTCTTCCGCCACACTGCATCCTTGAGGCACCGTAGTCAGGATGCACAGGTGGCGCAGGCTCTGTATTTGCCACAGGGTCTTCGCGACGGGGTGAGACAGGCTCACCTTGCGAGCCACGAGAGTTAGGGAAGACAGCCGAGTGTTCAGGGCAAGTCGCTCACCCAGTTCCGTCGGGAATTCCGCAAGATCCTCGTCGATGACGCCGTCGAGGCTCAGGCGAAGTTCCTCCACACGGCAGTCAGGCAGGAACGCGAGGTTCGTGATCTTGGCAGTCTCGTCAATGCTCAGTCGGCGCAGCCGTGTTTTCTTCTGTAGTAGCTCGAAGCTGCTCCTGGTGAAGCGTAATGGAAGCTGGCACATGTTGCAGGGAAAAACGGCGCATCTGAATGGGCTCACCCTGACGTCCAGATGTTCCAGCAGGGGTGCAGCCGCCGGCCAGGGATTGCAGGGAGCTTTCGAGGTTGACTCCACAAGGTGGGAGCGCCAACGCTCGCAACTGGGCAAGGCGGACGCCACGAGCTTGCAGCCGTCGCAATCGACGCCGAAGTGAAACGCGGTCATGTTCAGTTCGGTGATTTGGGAGACGCACGTGTCGAAGAACCGCCTCATGGGGTTCACGTAGCATTTGTGCATGACCGCCGTACGCGACGTGGACATTGCTTCATAGGGCGCTGACAGTGCGAGTGTCAGGCGCTTGATGTGGTTCCAGTACTCCGGTGAAGCAGTGGCTTGCACGAAGAGGGAGGGAGCTCGTAAATTGGCCTGCAAAAAGACTGTGGCTTCCTCGAAATGCCGCAGAGACGTCGTTTGCTTCAGCACGTCCGACAAATAGACTATGTTCACACCGCCCTCTTCTGTTTCTGTATCTGCTATTCCGACGAAGTTGTAGGGTATGGGCATTTCCAGGTTGAACATACGAACAGGCTCGTTTTTCTCTATCAGGGCTTCCATCTTCAGAGTCATTTCTGATTGGCAGCTGTACTTCAGCGTTGTCAGGACTTTGCATACGACACAGATTACACAGCAGGTCGAATAAGGCTGGGTTAGAAATCTCGGGACTCGTTACGTGCATCGACGTGTCAGGGCGCTTCAGCAGAATGGCGTGCACATGCAGGTTACGCAAAGCAGGGCAGCGGTCCAAGAATGTCTCCAACAGCTCCACGATCTCTAACGTGACTGCCACTTCCACATACATGCTGCGTAATCGGGGAACCTCCAACGTACGGTACGAGGGAATCCTACGAAGGACGTAGGCGTCCAAGTTAGACTCGTAGTAGTCTTTGCAATGCAGCGACCACTCCAGCTTCTCGAGGCCGTGCAATATCTTGGACAAGAGGACGAAGAGTTTATCCGGTTCCACAACGCAGCCCACGCAGTACAACTCTCGGATGTTGCTGCAGCTTCGAACGCAGTCGATGATTACACCAGGCGGCAAGGCGAGACAGTTGGTGAAGTGTAGCTCTCGAACGTCTACGCTGATAGACACGACTGTTACGTCGTTCCCCAGGACCAGCTCCTTGCGCGTTTCTTTCGGGAACTTTTCGATCGTTCGGAAGTCCGTTTCCGGATCTGCTCTCACGATCCTCATATTGGTAGGGCTGAACGCCAAGCTCTTCAGCTCGGGCGCCGCCTCGCACATGTTCCAGAGAGTCTCGATGTCCATGTTTCCGTAATATCTGTGTCCACACTTCGGGCGGGAGGCGGGCGAAGATATTCGCGACTGGGTGGAACGGCGCAGTAGTCGACGACATCGCTTCGTGTTCTGGAACCTTGTTATCCTTAGGAGGTCCGGCACGACGCGACAGCGGCAGCGACCGCCGTGCTGTAAACCTTTCGTGAATCGCGCAAGGTGTTGAGAATTCCGAAGGCCTGTGCGAGCCTCCAGACGAACGCCGTCAAAGAAGCAACAAGTCTGACCATCGCCGCCCGATTACACGGGTCGTGAGGGACACTTCGACAGACCAACACCACGGCCGCTCGACCTCCCCCTTTTGGTAAAGGGGGAGATGGAGCGGCCGTGCCAACACAATGCCGACGGGAACGGAGAGGTTGCGCCCGCACCCTTTTCTACAGCAGCCTTCGTGGGACCGTCTCTGAGCTTTCCTCCTTCCTTTCCCCCCCCCCCTCTCACTTTACTTTCCTTTCCTATTTTCTAGTCGTTTTTAAAATAAACCAGTGTCAAAACGAATACCAACGTGTCAAGTCGCTTCCTTCTCGGGGCTCCTGCGCGCGCGGCCCAAGCCGCCCTGCTTAGTTTACGCGGAGCGAGAATTACAGTCGTTTACCAGCCGGCGATAGCAATTAGAGTCAGTAACGAAGTTTAGCGCGCAAGTAATCATCTACGCAAGGCATTCACCTGCGATGAACAACCGTGCATGGGACGACTGTACTGTGTTGGCGCTATCACCTGACGCTATTCGTGGTTCTTGATAAAAAAACTAAAGAAAACCGTGTTGTGGAAGCCGGAAGATGCAACCTGCTCTTGAAGCTTTCTTTTTTCTTTTTTAACCGAAAGCAGACAGGCTGTAGCGTAACTGAGCCGTCTATCACTTTGCGAGACCCTGGATTTGAATTTTCGCGCCACCGCCGCTGGTGTACACGTGTTACTTTATTCTTGTTTGCGCATGCGTGACAAAATGATATATATATCTTCGGATATCTTCCCTGCTAATAAAAGACGTTGAGTGGTGCTTGTCCTCGTCTTTTTTTTTGGTGTTTGTGATTTTATTTCTTGCGCTAATACGTAGCTGGCACATGGTCAAATCATATCGGTCATGAAACTTGGAACGAAAAGTGGTCGAAAACCTATTGCCGCAGACATCGACGCCCACCGTACGATTGAAGCGCGACTAGGTGAGGAGGAGACAAATAAAGAAAACCAAAAGAATTTTTTTTTCGAATAATCATAATTTTATATACGCGAATGTAAACTAGAAATTTACTTTACCGTTTATTTGACACTTGGCTAAATGGTTGATTGCCTCATTTTTTGGTCGAACGCCATAAATGGGGGGCGTATGCAGGCAGTCTGCTATCTGGTCTTGTGTTTAGTTCGGCGCGTTGCCGGGTCAACGAGGCATCGCTCACTTTTGCGTGGTGGTTTCGTGCGTAACCTTCCGTAGTTTATTTATTTGCTTATGTGCTGTTTACTGGCGTGTCATTTCAGAGCTGAACTAGCTTACAGAATGTGCAGATAACCGGTCCTGTGTCTGCCGACTGACTGCCTTCGCTGGCGCACAGCCGGCGTGCCCTCGCCTTACGTGACGGTGAATGCGACACGCTAAGCAAAGAAACGCTGTACTCTAAGGTTGCCAAAGTGATATTCTGAAGGCTGCTGTCTCGCTGCAGTGGTTATCCACGATTGGGCAACGTGAGTTTCCGATCTAATTGTGCTATTGTGTTCGTGAACAGTTGTATCACAATTTCTTCATCTGCAAAGTTTTTGTTGTATATTGCAAGTACACTATTTAGCTAATAAAAGAACCTTGATTCCTCAGTCATTCTTATTCGTCTTCCTTTTCTCTCGTGCACGCAACTGACGAGACGTAATGGCGCAATAAAATCGCGTATTTATCAAAACCAATGTAAGAGGTCTGCAATTTCAATTTCGTGCCATGTAGGGCAAATGCACGACGTCGCTACCGCTTCCGGTTGTGACGCCATATTTTTCTTCATTTTTTTTTCTGTTAGTTGTCTCCTCCATACGTTAATGGCGACGATGGCAACGAGCTGCCAACTACTGGATACATGGGCTTCTATGGAAGTTACGCTACCAGTTTACATATACCTTGCCTGACAGTTAACAGCACCCATATTGTAATACACCTTATATCGACGCTATTGAGAACCAACAGAGGATCAAGCCAAGGAAAGTATGGGGGACGTTATTTGCAGTAATTATGATGAAAATGTGAAGAAATTAATGTACAACTTGCCATTACGGGCCAAGGAAGAGTGCTCCACACTCACCGTCATCGGCGCTGACTTACACTCCGAAGTTTAAATGCGCAGATATGCCCGATAAACGTACAGCAGGACGACCACCACCGCAACTTAATTGGTAGAGCCTTGGACACGTTATTCGAAGGTTGCAGGTTCGGTACCTGGCGTCGGCAAGCTGTCTTTTCGTCCACTTTGATTTCTTCCCACTACAGTGTTGCATCTCTTCGCCTCTTTTTTTCACAGGCTGTCACACCGCTCTTACGCTCACTTTGACCCACACGATGTGGAGACCCCGCCAAGTTACGCTTATGGAATGACGTGGGTAGCGAAGCGAATTGGGAGGGTCGGGTTGGAAGCGGATGTTATACATAGATTAAAGCCCCCACCACACCAATTCATCGAATAAAGCATAAACGAAAAGTTCACTTGCACAAACTGCATCATTTATTTACAGTGAAAGAGTTTACTCCGCTCGCAGCTTTTTGCTCGAGAGTATACCTTCGAAAGCCGGTGCGTAACACACTTGAACAGTCAACTCTTCCAGGGCTGCTCATCGCCTTGTAAACTGGAATGAACGCGTGCTCCATGCGCTGCTGGAAAGATAAAGACAAATTTCACTATTTCGCTAATTACGGCTTCAGTAACCTAGAATCGTTTTAAGCAAGTTCCGGTCCATTTAAGGCCACTTTTGCGTTTAGAGGATAGCTGGGCTAACATCGAATAAAGAGCTTTTCTTGTACTTGGAATTTTGACAAACTTTTGCACTTTTATTTCATTATTAAACTGTAAAGTATACTTCTAAACTATTATACACTTCTTAGCCGCAGGTTAGGTACCTCCAACTAGCCCCGCTGCGCACGTGTGCATTTTCACGAATCTCTAAAATTATGCCGTTAATTGATGTAGCCTCACGAATCTACTGCACATTTGCGCAACAAGGAAGCATACACTTTCTTGATTCATAATAACAAGAGAAGGTACATTACTGAATGAATGATGGAATAAACTATCTTGACAGAGCTCGCTGAGAAACCTGTAAGATGAACTAGTAGCCATTAAAGACTTGTCTTGACTAAATGTGTAAATCAGCAGTACCAAAATATAGCTCGCAATAAAAAGTTAACACATGTATTTGAGCCCACAGAAGCATGCGCCGTTGCTCACTTTTGCGCGTTACTAGGTTTTCCTTCAAGAGTGAGACTATATCTAGGACGATATAATTTTATCAAAGGAGTCCTCAGAAGTGGTACTAGATAAAGGCAAAGAAAAAGAGGTTGGCGAATGCAACGACGACCAATTAACGACTCAAGAAACGAGACCTAAGGTTCTGTAATATGCGACATTTATAGGCTGGACTTTTTTTTTCAGGTTCACCTAAATGCAGAACGGATCTTCTTTAACCCGTTCTGCGAGTTCCTTCAGCTATTCTTAACCAACAGTGAGCTTTATGGTATCTCGAATATTTATGTTACGCTCTCTGAGCACATAGCTGTTACAGAATCACGTATGTACATTTGCATGCCACATTTGAATGTTACTTACACGGAGGAAGGTCTTCTCAGAAGGCGATTTCTGGGCCGCACGAGTCCGATGAACGTGTCGACGCAGCACAGTCGCCCCAAGCAAGGCTTGTCATGCAGGCACACGCCCTGCGCGGTTCGCGATATTCCCTCGCTAGGCTCGATGCTGCAGTCGGGTCGCCGTTGGCGTATCCAGCTGCTCTGTACATCCCTGGAGTCGCACACGTAGTGAGCGTGGGCCGAAAGCAGCCGTGGCATTCCGCTTGCCAGTGAATGAAAGAAGTCTTCTGCCGCACCGCATCCTTGAGACACCGTAGTCAGGATGCACAGGTGGCGCAGGCTCTGTATTTGCCACAGGGTCTTCGCGACGTGGCGAGACAGGCTCACCTTGCGGGCCACGAGAGTTAGGGAAGACAGCCGAGTGTTCAGGGCAAGTCGCTCGCCCAGTTCCGTCGGGAATTCCGCAAGATCCTCGCCGATGACGCCGTCGAGGCTCAAGCGAAGTTCCTCCACACGGCAGTCAGGCAGGAACGCGAGGTTCGTGATCTTGGCAGTCTCGTCAATGCTCAGTCGGCGCAGCCGTGTTTTCTTCTGTAGCAGCTCGAAGCTGCTCCTGGTGAAGCGTAGGGGAAGCTGGCACACGTTGCAGGGAAAAACGGCGCATCTGAATGGGCTCACCCTGACGTCCGAGATGTTCCAGCAGGGTGCAGCCGGCGGCCAGGGATTGCAGGGAGCTTGCGAGGTTGACTCCGCAAGGTGGGAGTGCCAACGCTCCCAACTCGTGTAGGGTGGACGCCACGAGCTTGCAGCCGTCGCAATCGACGCCAAAGTGAAACGCGGTCATGTTCAGTTCGGTGATGTGGGAGACGCACGTCTCGAAGAACCGCCTCATGGGGCTCACGTAGTCTTTGTGCATGACCGCCGAATGCGACGTGGACATTGCTTCATAGGGCGCTGACAGCGCGAGTGTCAGGCGTTTGGTGTGGTTCCAATACTCCGGAGAAGCTGTGGCTTGCACGAAGAGCGAGGGAGCTCGAAAGTTGGCCTCCAAGCAGACGGTAGGCTTGCTCGAAACGCGGTAGATACCTCTTTTGCGTCAGCTCGTCCGACAACCAGACTATGTTCACACCGCCCTCTACTTTTTCTTTTTCTGCTATTGCGGCGAAGTTGAAGCGGACGTGTTCTTGCGGGCTGAACGTAAGAACTGGCTCGAGTCCCTCTACCAGGGCTTCCATCTTTAGAGGCATTTCTGATTGGCTGCTGTACTTAAGCGTTGTCAGGCTTTGCATAAGCCATAGATACACCAGCAGGTGGGGTAAGGCTGGGTTAGGAACCTCGGGACTCATTACGTCACTCGACGTGCCAGGGCACTTCTGCAGAATGGCGTGCACATGCAGGTCACGCAAAACGGAGCAGCGGTCCAAGAATGTGTCCAACAGCTTCACGGTGACATGCGTGACTGCCACTTCAACGTACATGCTGCGTAATCGGGGACCCTCCAACGTGTAGTACGAGGGAATTCTACGAAGGACGTAGGCGTCCAAGTTAGACTCGTAGTAGTCTTTGCAATGCAGCGACCACTCCAGCTTCTCGAGGCCGTGCAATATTTCGGACAGGAGGACGAAGAGTTTATCCGGTTCCACAACGCAGCCCACGCAGTACAACTCTCGTAGGTTGCTGCAGCTTCGAGCGCAGTCGATTATTACACCAGGCGACAAGGCGAGACAGTTGGTGAAATGTAGTTCTCGAACGTCTACGCTGATAGACACGTCTGTTACGTGGTTCCCCAGGACCAGCTCCTTGCGCGTTTCTTTCGGGAACTTTTCAATCGTTCGGAATTCCGTTTCGGGATCTGTTCTCACGATCCTCATATTGGTAGGGCTGAACGCCAAGCTCTTCAGCTCGGGCGCGGCCGCGCACATGTTCATGAGAGTCTCGATGTCCATGATCCGTAATATCTGCGCCCACACTTCGGGCGGGAGGCGGGCGAAGATATTCGCGACTGGGTGGAACGCCGTAGTAGTCGACGACATCGCTTCGTGGTCTGGAACCTTGTTATCCTAAGGAGGTTAACTCTACTTTCCTCCCTGTCGAGGAATCGAAGACCACAAGGCCGCAACTGAGGACGCGTCCTGGAGGAATGGAGGGGTTGCCTTGCTTGCTCGGGTATGAAGGAAGTCTTTCCGTGGTATCTGGCTAGGGCATCTTTAGACGACTGTTCGGCTATTCTACCGGGGGGTCGTGTGTCCCCTCGATGGAGAAGGGCGATTTCACAAAGGTAAGCGCTCCCGACCATTCCTCGTTACCTGTTCTCGCGGCAGGTGAGGAATTCTGATTTTGGTCTTTCTTTATTTTTATTTTTCGCACACATGAAGTGTTCGACAGGGGTCGAACTCTGGACACAGTGTGGCAACAAGGAAACTTGTTCTTCATGGGGCAAGAAATGACAATGCCACTCCCAGGAAACTTGCTGACTTAGAACATCTCAACTGCAGTCCCCACCCTGTTTAAACAGCCGACACTTTACAACAAGCGCTGGCATAAGAGAGAGGGTGTTGTTAGGGAAGAGAGGCGAGTCACGGGAGGAAAAAAGAGGTGTTTTCTTTTTATTGAAATGATGAACAGGAGACGTTGGTGCCTCAATGGCACCACCGTCTGCTCCTTCTCGCTCAGCAGAAGATATATGCAATAAAAAATTGTGATAAAAAGGGCACAAAATATCATACATTGGAACTGGAGATGTGCAAATATAGTACAATCGAACAGCACATGAGTCACAAGTAGGGGAGACAAAGGTGAGGTATAAGTAAAACAAGTTGACATGTACACGTCCAAACTTGGACGATTCGCATGGTTTGACACGCAGAGGAATAATTCGGGGCTGTTGTGCCACTACCTTGCGTGCCCCGACCACCGACGCCAGTCGTCGTTGACTGCAAATCCACATTCCTGAGCGGAATGAAAGGGAGAAACAATAAAGCCCCGCGCACGTGCGGTGCCGCCTGTCCGACGCCATGCTGATCTCGTCAGGTCGTCCTTACCCCGCCCATGTGCAACAAGGCTGTCAGCGAGCCATCGAGTCTCCCCAACAGGGTCACCAGAGGGGTCATTCACTAACTTCGTGGTCCTTTGTCATCGACCAGGTACTGACCCTTGGAGGCGCAGGCGTGGTCATCATTGTGCACCAGCAGGTGGTGCAGGATTGGTGGAATATTGGCCACCGCGTGGAGTGGAGAATGTGGGGGTGGACCCCAACCTTCACATTTAATCCGGCGCATCGAAGGGCGCCGTGCCTGTTCACGAAGACCGTCAACATGTAAATACTGTACATAAAGTATTTTCACTCTTCCAGCTCGTCCTGATGACTGCTCCGGGCACGACACCCGCACGTAGTCGCATCGGCCACGCAACCCCATTCCTAACAGTGGTGGTTGTAATTGGGCCCCATTCGCTTCGCCGTTTCTCGGCGGAGACCTCAACTGTGCCGCAAGGAAAAGCAACGTTTCAGCGCGCGTGAAGCGGCCGTTTCAAATTATCCTAGAATGCCTACGGCAAGAACAGTCTCGAAGTGCCCGCTATGTCATAATTCTTCCTCTTTGGCGATTGGCAAAATACCCACTACGCGTCGAACACGCAAACCAGCCCATCAGCGCCCTTCGGTGATGCTGTTGCCGCTGATGATGATGAATTATGACTGAGTGCCTTGTAATGAATGTGCCTTTAAAACACATACTCGTGACCAGCCCCGTAGCCAGAAATTTTTTTCGGGGGGGGGGGGGGGGGGGGTCATCCGTTGAAAACCTTGAAAACCACCTATTTTTATTATTTATTCGCGATAAAACACCCCCCCTCCATCCGAATTTCGGGGTGGGCCCGGGCCCCTAGGCCCCCCCCCCCCCCCTGGCTACGGGCCTGCTCGTGGCACTCGTTGAGCAATTCATTCGTTTCACCACCTGGTAAAATTGGCGCGCTTATGCAATATTAAATGCGTTAAAGAGGCTCTTCGCGCTTCACCACACTAAATACATAAAACACATAAAATACAAACACATAAAATAATTTACTCAGCTGAAAATACATTACAGACCGTTTCCCTTCCAAAGGTGGACAGTTCGCTTCCAACCCAAGCCTCTGATGTATAGGGAAGATTTATGCCACAATCACACCAATGTGCGTTACTGTTGCGGAGTTGATCAAGGGGGACGCCAAGATAACGTACAGTACCTGTCTCCCAACGTATACTGGCACGCCGCGATGGAGTGACCAATGAGGACAGATAACTTGTTTCTTCCGCACGAAATGGGTGGTGTTGGATTTGCGTGCTTGTTAAAACATGGCAGTTAGTCGCACGTTTTTTCGCGATGTGACTCATCCGTTTCTACGAGAGGTGATTCAATGCCATCTCTCACTGAATTTACCATCTCCTATTGTATCATCAATTGTGGAAAAACATACAGTCTATGGGTTTCAAAAAGAAATTGTTGATGCAGTCCTATTTGTTCGAACAAGATTTTCAACAACCTATTTATTGCAATCCGAAAGGAGATGGTGACAATGTTATTGATGTATGCTTTCTGACAGGGGCGTAGCCAGACATTTTTTTCGGGGGTGGGGTTGGGGGGGGGGGGGGGGGGGGCTCAACCATACTTTATGTATGTTCGTGCGTGCGTTTGTATGTGTGCGCGTATATATACGCAAAGGAAATTTGAAAAACTTCGGGGGGGGGGGGGGGGGGCTGAACCCACCAATCCCCCCCTGGCTGCGCCACTTCTTTCTGATCCTACTATATCGGGCTAAGTTTGGAAATCGTCAGTGCTCTGATGTATCAACTCGAGTTTAATAAAATGTGCGAGTCTCCAGAAAACAGATTTTCTGTTTTTAAGATGCCCACAGGTGCTCTTCCTGTGAGAAGATGTCAAAGCACCAAACAGCTCTTTTATCCCTAGGACGTAAATTGCAGATTGTGCAAAAACCCTGAGACTATTGATCATTGTTTTATTGATTGTTGTGATGCAGTATCCTTTTGGGATGTTCTGCAGCGCACACTGAAAAGTGTCCTTGAAGTTAACCCTGTAAACATTAACAATAATAATAATAATATCTGGGGTTTTACGGGAAGAACAAGACTATACTCTTTCTACAACTGTTGTGATTGAGTCGTGATATTGATGCAAATAATCAAAGTTAACGTTCTTTCCTGCAATGAACTACAGTCGTTGAAAGAAACCACACAATACTTGTACTTAATGGGAAGAAGGAGGAGAGGTCGGCCTGGAAAGCGGGTTTCCGGCCTGCTACTCCTCACGGGGGGTAAGGGGAAAAGGAAAAGAAAGAGATAGAGGGAGGCATGATGAGAGGCGACTATGGGATGGCACAATGACTCACTGCACACACTGTCCTGTGCGGGGTAGGAGAAGCACGAAAAGTCTCTGTGGGCATTAGTTACATTAGCACAAGCTCTAAAGACGAGCATCTAAGCCTGTCTCGCTAAGAAATCCTAACAAGCACTTTAGGCTGCGTTGGGCGTGATCTGCACGTTCCCAGGCACCAAAATTTTCTCCGAAAAAAGGCGGAAGTCCTGACTATCCTTGAGGCGCTTTAGTGACTGTCTTTCTGTCGCGTATTGAGGGCACATGCACAGGATGTGATGAATAGACTCTGACGTGTGACACACACTGCAGTTGGGGCTTTGCTCCTGTCCAATCTTGCAAATGTATTGTCGTGTACATACACCGAGCCGAAGTCTATGTAGTAATTACCACGTTGCTGAGGTGCCGGTTGGAGTCCCAAGCAAGCAACCTTTCGCAGAGTCGTAGCGCACGCTAAAGACATCTGGAGAAGAACACCAGCTGGTGTACAGGTTCTCTGCCCCGAAGGCATTGTCGAAGATGACCACGGCCGCCCCGCGAGCTCTGCAGCGTACTGAGAGAAAGGCGGAAACGAAAATTAGGCAGACATGAGTGTTGAAAAAGAAAAAAAAGTCTGTTCTGCTAGACTGACTAGTCGTGGTTACTTGTTCGGAAGACATATTTACTCGCGCATCCGATGTTGGGGTGTGGTGTGGGGATATGGGGCCCCGGTAAAATACTGTATGCGGAACAGCTCACAGGCCACCGGTTAAGCAGGGCTGCGTCGCGACTTTCTATAGAGCGTGCCCGCGCTTGGTAATCATGGGCGTCGGCATGGGGGGTGCAAAAGGGGCACTTGCCCCCCCTCAAGCCACTCAAGCACTTCCCCACACCCAAGCTATGCCAGTGCTCTACCACTCTCCCAGTCGCGATGTAACAATGGTGTGCAGCCCCCAAGAGAAAATTCTGCCGACGACCATGCATTGGTTCCATATGATCAGAAAAGAGGAAACCGGGAGGGGCAATTGCCCGCAAATTTCTCAAGGCTACATCCACCGGCAACCTACAACATCCTATTCCTAATCCTAATCGGGAATGGCAGCTTTGCCAGTTGGTACTTGATGGAAGATGAAGTTGCAGCAAGGAAGCAAGGAACACAGACGAAGAAGGCCACAGGACAAAGTGACATTTGTTTGAAGATTGCCAATTTTATGATTGCAGCTGCCGTGGCGGCAATGCCATGACGAAGACCACTCGAAAGACGTCCCTCGGTCTCCTGACACGTGCAACGCAAGCGTCGGGAGGTTGGGTGGGGGAGGGCGAATTTTTGAATTGCAGAAGAGTTCACAGGCGGGCTAGTTGCTATAGATTCATTATGACAACTTGGCAGCGTCCCGTTTGTTTGCGCTGCCAAGTTGTCATAATGAATTTTTCAAAACGGGAGTACATGGTTGCCCGCTGACCCACTTTACTGGATGGGAAGAGAGGTACGTTGACCTTAGCCCTGACATGGCACTCGGGGCGCTGCGGGTACATGTTCTCTCCTCCCACATAGCACTGTCTTTCGCTTGCTGCGGTGTCCACCTTTGTCCCTCGCCTGCTGGCCAGCTACTGAATGGAATGCCATTTTTTTTCTCTCTCTCAGTGGTTATTAATAAAATAATAAGGAAAAGAAGAGATAAGTGACCGCCTCGTAACTGTCTCTCCTTACGAGGACACCTCAACAAGGCGGCACAGGGATGAGGTGTGGGGAATAAAAGGGATAGCGTAGAGGTAAAGGACAGGGAGAGAATAATAATATAAAAAAACCGGCAGATCCCACGCACTGTGGGAATCGATGTAATGCGAAGCAGCCAAATCATGCTTTACACAATTTGCATGTCATGTTTTACATGTTAGGACCTGTCATTTATGTTCGTCATACAGTCACGTCGCGCAATACCAAATTTGGTGTATATCAAGCTAACGAAACGGCCGCGAGCGCGCCATGAGCGTGGCATGCAAGTCATGTCGCACATGACAAGTCATGATTTTCATATTACCACTGGTCATTTTTGTTCGTCATACAGTCACGTCACTCAATACCAAATTTGGTGTATGTCAAGCTAACGAAACGGCCGCGAGCGCGCCATGAGCGTGGCATGCAAGTCATGTCTCTCATGACAAGTCATGATTTCCATATTACCACTGATCATTTATGTTCATCATACAGTCACGTCACTGAATACCAATTTTGGTGTATATCAAGCTAACGAAACGGCCGCGAGCGCGCCATGAGCGTGGCATGCAAGTCATGTCTCACATGACAAGTCATGATTTCCATATTACCACTGGTCATTTATGTTCATCATACAGTCACGTCACTGAATACCAATTTTGGTGTATATCAAGCTAACGAAACGGCCGCGAGCGCGCCATGAGCGTGGCATGCAAGTCATGTCTCACATGACAAGTCATGATTTCCATATTACCACTGGTCATTTTTGTTCGTCATACAGTCACGTCGCGCAATACCAAATTTGGTGTATATCAAGCTAACGAAACGGCCGCGAGCGCGCCATGAGCGTGGCATGCAAGTCATGTCTCACATGACAAGTCATGATTTCCATATTACCACTGGTCATTTATGTTCATCATACAGTCACGTCACTGAATACCAATTTTGGTGTATATCAAGCTAACGAAACGGCCGCGAGCGCGCCATGAGCGTGGCATGCAAGTCATGTCGCACATGACAAGTCATGATTTCCATATTACCACTGGTCATTTATGTTCATCATACAGTCACGTCACTCTATCCCAAATTTGGTGTATATCAAGCTAACCAAACGGCCGGGAGCGCGCCATGAGCGTGGCAGGTAAATAATTCTTTTCATGACAAGCTAGTCATGATTTTCATGATATGACCAGCCATTTATGTTCGCAATACGGTCATGTTATGCCATACCAAATTTGGTATAAATCCCATTAACGATACGGCCAGGAGAGCACAAAGTCATAGGCGGCTAGATAGCTAGATAGATAGATAGCTAGATAGATGGATACGCTCAAAGTCGCCGAAGTTCGCTAAGAAATGCTTCGCATTTAAAAAAGAAGGTCGTGATCTGGTGTTTCCGACGAGCGGGACAGCTCTCGCGCCTAACGCAGCCATCAGGAGAGGCCGCCAAGAAGGCCGGGAGAAGGAGGATCGCCGCGGGATGGAGGGCAGGAACGGGCCTATGGCCCGTAGGAGGGTTGAGCGCACAAGTCACTCGCCGAAGCACGTAGCTACGGCTCAGAAAAAAATAGAGGAGCGACGAACTCCTTTCCTCACCTCAAACCACGTTCAATCAAGGTATTCGCCGACAGCTACGATATACACCTCTCCCTGTTTGAAAACAGTGTGACGTCACTGAGAGCACCCCGCCCCCCAACAACCTCCCTAGGAGCAGGTGCTGGTTGGCAAGAAAGTCCCGCCGGTGGGATCTTTCTGCTTAGCAACGCTGCGTGTGTCTGCCTTCGAGTGAAATTTCAGCGAGTTGCTATTTCCTAAAGTCACAGCTTGTGGCGATTTGCTCGTCGTAGATGGAAGCCATAAAAAAAATCTTAACCTCTTCGAAAGCGAAGGCTCTGCATGTTCACGGTGACTGCCGCTTTGTAAAATATTTGCATGACATGGATGTGAACATACTTAATTAACGTCGCGACATGTGCACTGCAGTTTCAAACGAGGTGCAGCATTGACGGCAGCATGGTTTTGAGCTGCTGTGCGTGAGGTCACGGATAAGATTCTCACTGCGCAAAATTCTGATCGGAGATGAATGAAAACAAAAACGAAAAGAAAAGAAGGAAACACTTTTTGCCGTGCGTTAGGCTGGAGTTAACAAATCCTCGTGAAAATTAAAGCAAAGTTCTCCCCTACGCCGTTCCTCTTAACCCACTGAAAATTTATGCGATTTTAAACCTGATAAGTTAATTATATACATTATCTCTTGCGCAGTTACCTCGCTGCATCTGATGCCTACAACATGTTTGTATGCTTACTTTGGTCCTTTAGACACGATACACAAACTTGTAATGCCCATTGTCCTTTCATAAAGATCGATCCGTAAAGGTACCAAGTATATGAGAAACAAGAATCTCCACTGTTCTCATTAAGACGTATGAGGTCTCCGATAATACGAGTTATACCTTTACTGGGTTTGCGTATTCACCGCGGTGAATCGTATATGCAGCTTCGGTAGTGCTACAACATGCTAATAGCTCATGCGTAGTCGTACCTTTCAGTCCGGAGGTCATGCACTTTCTTTTTCTGCACGCAGCACAAACGCTGAGATGTACGCACTCGCAGATGATCGCGTGAAATGCATTTTTACCTTGACTAAAATGTCGAATCATGATGTTCCGTCGACAACCGCTTACTGCCAGCAGACCACAACGAGTGCCAACGTTTTCGAAAACAAAACGCACCGTTATTCACACACCACACACAATATTCTCAGTTTCACCGTCCGTAAAGGTGAACCAATATTGTCGATGCCTTTCAACCCACACTACACGTCACAATAAACATTGAACATTTTCGAAGACGATGCCGCTGTTTCTCGCACAGGTTGCCACGTGTGTTCACTTCTCCAAGACAACAGCCAGCCAGCGTGGCAAGTTTTCCGTCATGCAGTTTACCACACATCTAGATGTTCTCTGACACATACAGGGTTGCCGTTGGGTGGACTTGAAAAGGAGCCAGAACTCTAGCCAAATGTAGCCAAAGTAGCCATGCCATTTAATAGTTTTGCCAAATTTGTAGCCAAATGGAACAGAAGTGGTATTATGAGTAGATTCTTTAGTATTGATCAATAAATAATACCATTTGAATAAGTAAGACCATAGAAAACCACTGATAAGTTGGAAATAAATTAAATGAACGAATTATGATAAATTCATTACGCGTGCATATTATATTTTATGTAGGAAATATGAGTTATTGTCAGACACAAAGTTATATTGGAATATTCCAGACAGCAAGTCAGTAGGAACATGTAAGTTGAAACAGATTTTCGTTGAAGCTGCAGACCAAATTCTGGTTGTAGATGAACAGGCCAGCTAAATTTTGTTGCAGATGTCTGCTTTCCCAAGTTTACTCGAGAACACGCACTGCGCATCAAAATTATTCGTAAAACTCGCGCGTAGCGTCACAATAGATGGCGGGAAGCTTGAGCACCCAACTGTCCACGCGTTCGTCACCATGCACGCAACTTCGCCACTCCGTATTTGGAGACGCGCTAAGCGTCGCGTAAGGGTGCCTCGATGCTCACCAGACTACTGGTGGGTGGAGGATGACCGTACCCATCCGCTGAAGCGAGAGAAAAGCTTTAAAACAATGTGTTTCGTCTGCAAAAATGAGAAAAAATGGCTACTTAATGCGCCAGATCAGCACTTTAAAAGTAGCCAGAAAATAGCCATGGCGCCAACTGCAAATTTTTGTGGCCAGACGGGGTCGAAAAGTAGCCAATTTGGCGCAAAGTAGCCACCAAAGGCAACCCTGGACACATACCACAGCTAATCTTGCCTCGTTAAGACGAAGTTTAAGCTTACAACAAAAAGAAAAGCATGCCCCAAGCACCGCGCGACTGTACCACACTGAGACACCAGCGGGGGTGTTACGCCAACCACTCCCTTGCTCGTACGCCGGCGACGTCACGCTTTGACGTACCCCGGGAGAGGTCTATTGTAGCGCACGCCAGTTATCCAGTAGTCTCGGCGAAGCAGCGGACCGAGGACACATGCTACGACCTTTCTGGTTTTTCACACCCCGTCGTTATTCGGCGCCGACTATCTCGTGCCAGCAAGCGCACCCAAGTTCATCCACGCGAGTAAGGCGATGTTATCATACACTGGAGCGTTCCAATCTACACACGCGGCCAGAAACTTCGTCAAATATTTGCCACCCAATCTATGGACGGAGATATTTCTACTCCTCGACATCGTGTCTCTTTCAAATATGGCAGAGGCAGCGCCCGAGTTGAAGTACCTCGCGTTTAGCCGTACGGTTTTGCGGAGTGTCACCATCAATGCGGCGACAGACGAAGAAACGATCAAGAATATCCTTCAGGCAACAGGCAACGAATTGGATCCGCAGAGTCTAGAAAAGAACCTGCCACTCGTTGAGCACGTTCGACAGCTGCGCTTCACCAACTGCCACGCGCTGTTCTACAACGCGATCATCGACATTGCAAAGTGCTGCTACAACCTCCGAGAGCTGTACTGCGTCAACTGCCTCGTGGAACCCGCCGCTCTGTTCGGACTTCTGTCTCTCACACTGAGATGCGTCACGAACTTGGAGTGGTCACTGTACGACGAGCGCCACTACGAATCCCGGCTAAGCAGACACGCCGTTGACGAGATTGCCGCGGTCGCTGAGTCAAACCGGCCGAATGTAGAAGTGATGTACGTCGAGATTTCCGTGACTTACTCGACTGCGTTCGTTCTGGACTCTTTCTTGAAGCGATGCCCCGGGCTACGGCACCTGCAGGTGCACGCGATTCAGTTGAATGGCTTTTGCGATGGCACCTTAGTCTTAGATGCCAATTCCGCAGATATCGCCGCTCATGGAAACATTCACGTACAGCTGCGAACAGCGAACGTCTGCTATTGTGAAAACGCGGCTCGATGTTACGAAGGCCAACGTTGTCTGGCGGTCGAAACCCGAACCCTCTTTCAACGTCCACACCTTAGCCGACGTGGTGGATCGAAAACTGGATCTACGATGTGTGCAACAAGCCATCTTATCCTTGGAGGCCAACTCGCGAGCCGAGAGCCTCTTAGAAGAAGCCGCCTCGCAACCACACTTCTGGAAAAACATTACGCGCCTGACATTCGTCCTGACGGCGCCCAAGCGAACGGAGCTAGCCGACTTCCCTGATCGCGCCCTTGCGTTCCACGGGAATAGGATGGGACAGTTCTTCAAGATGTGCTTCTCTCAAATCACCGAACTGAACCTGTGCTCCAGTCACTTCGCGACCGGAATTCAACTGCTGTGTCCTCCTGGCGCGGACGTTGCCTCACCTGCGGTCGCTGGCACTAACTCCGTGCGGAGTCAACCCCACGCATGGTCCCTCGAATCTCTGGCGTTAGGCTGCAACTTGCTGGAAGATCTGGTCATCAGATCGAACCTCTTCGGAGATGTGATTCCGTCGTGCGAGGCGTGCCAGTTTCCTCTGCGCTTCACTTGTTCCAGTTTAGGTCTACTCCAGATGAAAACCAGACTGCGCCGTCTGAGCATCGACGAGCAGGCCAAAGTCCTGGACCTGACGTTCCTGATCGTGTGCCGAGTCGAGGCAGCTTCGACTAGGCGTGGACAATGTGGGCGACGAGGACCTAGCGCAGTGCCAGTCCACAGCTCGGCGAGCTTCTCGCAGGCCAACCCTCGCCTGACTTCTCTGACACTCGTGGCCAGCAGGGCGACGCTGTCCGACGGTGTCGCCCGCACTTTCACGAAAATTACGGAGCTTGCGCCACCTTGCCGTGCTCACCACGACCTTATGCGACGTACACTAGTGTGGATGACTTCTTATTGACTCTGGAGGTGAGCTTACCGCTGTTGCTATCGGTTCCACGTGCATTATGACATCGGCTCGAGCGATTTAGTACAAGCAAACAGCTGGATACGTCAGTGGGGGGCCCGAATACGGCGGCGAGACTCCCGTTGGGAAGCGGCGAACCACCAAAGGTGTGATCCTGTGTGATGGTCCATGCTTAGGCCGCCTCTGCTGCGTAGAGACTTTCATCGGATTGGTTCGACCGAGAAATCACTTTTGACGGGGCCGTGCTTCCCCGATAAGAACTATCAATATCCATGTGCATGATCTTCATGTGCAATATGTACCATCAAAATTATTAAATGAGAAGCATTTCTATTCCACTGTAAGCACTTTTGCGTTTCTATCTATCTATCTATCTATCTATCTATCTATCTATCTATCTATCTATCTATCTATCTATCTATCTATCTATCTATCTATCTATCTATCTATCTATCTATCTATCTATCTATCTATCTATCTATATCTATCTATCTATCTATCTATCTATCTATCTATCTATCTATCTATCTATCTATCTATTACTTGCCACTCTTGTCCTCACGTGAAATCATTAATCATTTATACCACGCACAGTAATTGAATGGAATGACTGACTGGCTTATAATGTTTTCAGGTTTTGTTACATAAAAACAATTTCACTTCAATTGATATTACTACCTGTTTTGTTGTGCGTGCATTAACATATTTCGCATCAGTGAGATTTTAATCTAATGCCTCATCTACCCACCGCTATTATGCATTTATTTTGTAATCATTTTGTATGTGTAAGCTTCATATTATTAATGAGAACTAACAGACAATTGTAGTAAATGTAATGTAAATGCGAAGAAAGAAAAGTGGGCGCAAAAGCCAACTTGCCGCGGGCGGGGACTGACGCGGGCAGGGACATTGCTATGGATAGCCGCGGCCTTTTTTTTCCCGCTCTATTGTACAGACCACCGAGTCAAAGTATCTATATCAGGGTCCCTGACTATCCAGTCTTTGAAAAGTTGCGATGAATCAGTTCAGCAAGCTCTTTTTTTTATCTGCATATCGCCACGTGAATTCCAGGACATGCAAAGTGGAGGTCGCATGTGAGCGGTCTCGTCCTGCATTGAAAAAAAAATAAAAAGCAGTCTGAGAATGATGATGAATGATGACGTGCATTGCCTTTACATGACAGTCGCACTGAGAACTGCGATATTATCTGGAGCTTTACGTGCCGGAACCACGATATGATTACGAGGCACGCCATAGAGGAGGGCTCCGGAAATCTCGACCGTCTGATTGTTGTATGTTCAATGTGCACTGACATCGCACAGCACACGGGCCTCTATCTTATCGCCTGCGCTGAAATGCGACCAGAGCGCCTGGATTGAACCCGCGACCTTCGGGGCATCGAGAACTCAACGTCAAGCCCAGGATGAAAAGATTCTATTCCTCGAAAAGTCTTCGTAGTTTGTGCTGCTGCACTCCATAATTTCCTGCTAGAAAAAAAGTGTTCATGCATCGCGTCGTAATAAACATTGACGGAAAGGGCAGCATCTGCATTCGACAATTTCTGCCGAGCCTTGTTACCAGTTATAAGGAAAAAATAGCCGTACGGGGTTCGGAAACGCTCTTATTCTCTGAAAAGCGTTTTTGAAGGGACAAGGGAGGGGAGTGAAAGGAAAGAGAGGAGCCTTGTCGAGATATGAATACTCATAACACCGAGCGCCCGCTCAGGGCAGCAGTTATCAGAATCGGCAGCACCCCCCAACCCTACCCTTTTTATCGCTGACTAAAACCTAATCCCCTATTTTTTTTAGCGTCTTGATCTTCGTCATCGCTGACTACGCACCAGCTTATCCTAATATGCCTTTAGAGTTGGGGGGCCAGGGGGGAACGTGCCCTTGTTTCCAGTGATAAGCACTGAACACTTATGCCTCCTAGAAGACAAGCCCAGTTGTCACCAGGTTAATTCAAAAGACATGCCTTCTCCGAGAAAAGAGTGAGTGTCCGTAGTGGAGTGCCTCAGGAAAACGAGCAGTGGAACGGGTTAGCTGGGTGAGTTCAGTGCACCTGGGTGTTCCGCCACTCTTTGCGGTGGTGTCTACGCGCCAAGCAGTCGCATTGTCTCCACGCAGCTGGCTTCACCTGTTATATTCAACCGTCCCGACTACACAAGGCAACCCTTCTATTCTTCAAGAACGCATCGTCAGTCGCACCTGCGCTGCAGGATCTCTTGCCAGCGAGCAGTTCAGAGTGCACCGCATTAGAATACGAAGAGCAACATCGGTAGGCCATGTCTCTGTCAGCGGCAGCGTACCAGCCTACCAGGCACGTGTATGCAGACTTTCTCGCGCTTTTGCCACACGACGCCTGGACGGAGGTATTTCGCCGCCTCGACATCGAGACCCTCGTAAACATGGCCAAGGCAGCGCCCGAGTTGAAGCGCTTGGCATTCAGCCCGACGATTCTGCGAAGCGTGGCCTTCGATCCGGAAGCGGACCGCCGAACGGTGCGAATGTTTCTGCGAGCAACACGCAAGGAGGTTGACGCCGAGAACCTGGTCAAGGAAGTTCCAGTCGCTACATACGTTCAAGAGCTGCGCTTCACAAACTGTCTCGTCCTGTCCTCAAGGGTAATCCTCGACTGCATGCAACACTGCAACAACCTACGACAGCTCTACTGCGTCAACTGCGTCGTGGAGCCAGTTGAACTGTTCGTGCTCTTGTCTACGAAACTGACAAGCGTCACGAAGCTCGAATGGTCGCTGCACGACGAGACGCACTATGAGTCCATGCTGAACGTCGAGGACATTGCTCGAATCTGCACATTTTCCAAGTCGGTGGGGCCCAAGTTAGTAACCATGTACGTGGAGGTATGTGTAACGGAGAAGACCGAGTTGCTCTTGGAACAAGTGTTGCCCCGCTGCGGTATGTTGCGCCACCTGCACGTACACGCCGTTGTCAAGGGGCACCCGCGTGCGTCGAGCATGGCGACGTGCCACAGGGTTTTCGCCTCGAGCGCACATGCGATGCTCGAGCGTACTTGCGGTACGCCAAACACCGCAACCTTTAGATCCAGCTGCGAACAGGACCTGTCTATAAAACTGGGATACCGTGTTGATGAACCCCACGAGTTGCACGGTACCTTCAGCCCCCCAAAGCGAAATTCAGTTCAACATCGACTTGAAGTGCAAACCTCCGGCCACTTTCAACGTACACAGTTTGGGCGAGGTGGTTAAGCAAGGGAATTGTTCTACAGGGTTTCCAGCAAGCCACCGTTCACTTGGACGCCGATCCCCAAGCTACCTCCCTGTTCGCGGAAGCCGCAGACAAGCCGGAGTATTGGAGTGACGTAACGCGTCTGACGTTAGCGCTGATGAAACCGACGGCGACGGAGCTGTCATCTTCACCAACCGCGCACCGTGGCTACGAGAAACCAATGCGGCGTTTCTTTCGGGAGTGCACCAGCCAAATCACCGAGCTGAATCTGAGCGCGTTTCACTTCGCGATGGGATGCAACGGCTGTGACCTCGTAGCGTCCGCGTTGCCAAACTTGCGCGCCCTGGCGATTCCACCTTGCGCAGCCAACTACGCGGACTCCCTCGAGTCCCTGGCCGTCGGGCTGCGCCCTTTTGGAACACCTAGACGTGAGGTCCAGCACCTACAAGACCACCGCTTTGTCTTGCGACTACTGCCCGTATCCCCTGGGAATCAGCAAGCGCAACATTGAGTTGCTCCACGAGAAGACCAGGCTGCGTCGACTGAGCATCGACGGGACTGTCAACATGCCAGAACATGGAGTTCCTCCTCGGAATGCAGAGTTGAGGAACTTCGCCTAAGCTTGGACGGAGTGCGCGACGAAGAACTAGCGCAGTGCCCGATGGAAATTTGCCGGCTCCTCGCGGCCAATCCCCGCCTGTCTTCCCTGACGCTCGTGGCTCGCGAGGTGATGCTGTGTTCGGGCTTCGCGAACGCTTTGTCCCAAAGTACGGAACCTGCGCCAACTATGCGTGCTCACCAAGGTGTCGCACTACTATGGTACGGTGGATGACTTTTTCGTCGGTCTCGAAGACGGGCTACCGGAGCTGCGAATGGCGCACGTCCATTACGTGTGCGCGTGCGAGATGAATCGGAGTAGAAGCTGGATACGCCGGCGGCGGCTGAGCGACAGCAGCGAGGCTGGCGTGGGAACTTCACCAACCGCCAAGGGACTGCATTTGTACTTCAAGCCCTGTGTGGGCCACTTGTGCTGCCTTGACTCTTTCATCGGACTGGTGCGACCCAGAAATCGAATGTGAGTGCGCCGTCCTCCACGTAAGGAACATTCATGTGTGATCCGTAAATGCAGGGCGAAGCTGTCTTAACGTCTATACCCTGTGCCGTCGTCGTCAAAGTAGCGTTATTAGTTGTAAGACGAAAACGAAATGAAGATGATTATGCTAAATATTGATGATGATGAGAATCAAGCAGGTGTTGTAACTATATGAAAAGCCGTGCGTGGGGAGATTGTGCTGTATTGAGTATTTCACCGGACTCGTCCGCCCGAGAAATCACTTCCGAGATGACCGCGTATTGTTCGCAACGAATATTCACGTGTGACCTGTAGTACGGTTTTGGACAGCTACACGCATTTCTTTCCTACATCTAGTCGTACAACTACATATCCGTTCAGAACCAGAGCTTTTCTTTAAAAGTACGAAGAACAAATTACTGCCCTAAATTTCTACAGCAATAATGTAATAATAATTGTTGGGTATTACGTTTCGATCCAGGATATGATTATGAGGGACGCCACCGTGGAGGGCTCCGGAAATTCGGACCATCTGGTGTTTTTTTAGCGTGCACCTAAATCTACGTACACGAACCTCTAACATTTCGCCTCCATCGAAGATTTATTACAATAGCAAGTTTTCCATTTGCTGAGCAATTATTCACCATTAAAAGACGTCGTTGGGGAAAGCTGCATTCCTTCTTACGTATAGAAAACGATCAAAAATGTCCTTCCTAGCTTGTTTGTAGCTTTTCTAGCTGTTTTCTGCTTGTTCTAGTAATGCGACATTCCTGAATCCTTTATATGCTTACAGTGTTATATATTCATCGGTTGTAGTATTGTTTGTATTGAGTTTGTGTGTAATTAGCGTTTTTAGTCTTCTCTCCTTTGTAATGGATGTTTTACTAACTTGTGCTTCATTATAATGTGTTGATAAAATATGACACTTCATATTTTAATGTATGCAAGTTCCTGCATTCCTTTCATTTTGCATTGTTATCGTGTTTTCATTACTTCACCTCTGTAGTTGTGCTTATCGTGTGCCTATGGCGCTAGGATCCTAGTCAGGCGTGTCCTTTCGCGTTTTGTTCCAACGCCACGGCAATCATGCGATGTATTGTCAAAATAAATCAATAAATAAGATAACGACAATCGCGCAGATCTTCGTCTTTCCATAAAGCTCACCTTATAATCAAGCGCGCATAATCGAACTTGCCAAAAAAAAAATACGGTAATTAGTTCGACATATTCTGTAATTCGAAGGACAGCCACCATGAAAAAGAATACGAAAAAAAGGTTTTTCTTATTTCTTTTCATGATCTGTGTCCTTTTCATTGTATGATGTTACTTCCCGACGAAGCCATCGACGGGACGCAACGTCGCAGGAGAACGCCCTGCAAGCGCTACTGCAATTTTTGCGATCGACCGGCCTTTCTGAACGACTTTAGCCAGAACGCCCATCCTGTGCGTGTCGTTTTTTATCCTGCGTGTGCGTGTCAAGTTCACAGACGGCTCGCGTTTGAGAGACCGACCCGCGATTCGACGATTTAGTCTCACATGGGTACATCGTTTGATTAAGTTCATGTTTGTTATTCCTGAATGCGCACGCAGTTTTTTTCTCGGTAATTAGATTAGACAAGTAGCAGGCACCGAAAATGATGGCCTAGCCGGCGTCACGGGCAAGTGCAAACGAAAATACGCGGCCACGGTCACTGTGTGTTGTTTTTCTTTATTAAATATATTTGAAACAAGTTCGTCGCAGGCTTCGGGTGTAACAAACCCAGAATAAAAAAAATAAATAATAATAAACCTGTTTTTCGGCAGAATCAATATCCTAACAAATATGAGAACGAAACGCAGGGAAGAACATGACTGCTCTTTCTACAACTGTTCTGACTGAGTCGGCATATTGATGCAACTAATGAAAGTTGACGTTCTTTCCTGAATGAACTACAGTCGTTGAAAGATACACACAATTCTTGTACTTGTACGCCGACCGCACAAAACCTTCAAACGTACAGATTTACCCCCCCAAATTCTGCAAAAAGCCGTTAGATTAAAAAAAAGTATGCTACCCTTACCCCCTTCCCCAGTTGAGGGTAGCAAACCGAAAATTTTCTTCAGGTTAACCTCCCTGCCTTTCACTTTATATTTATCTCTCTCTCTTTCTTTACATTTTTCCGAAATGGTGCGACACTGATACATCTGCCGGTGCATTAAATTCTCGTAAACCGCAGAATATTCATTGCAAAAGATTCCTCTAGGCCAGTGGTCTCAAACTCACCTCTGCCAGCGGGCCGCAGTCACGCAATTTAGTCCCGCTAGGGCCAGGGCAGTGAAGAATGTAAGAGCGGGGGGGGGGGGGGGGGGGGTTGAGTTTGCCCAAATTGTCAGAAAACGTTGCCATTTCAAGGAAATCCTTTTGAATATCTCTTATACAGGTCATTTCTAAAAGAGATTTAGTTCCACGATTTCAACATGTTGATACCGATCTGCAAAATGACTAAAATCTCGCCGCCGATTCTGAACTATAGTTTTTGTTCACCGTTATGTTTCGCGACACGGTGACCACATAGTTCGCCTCATCAAAACAATGCTCTAGACCAGTCACGCCTGTGCAGCTCACGAAGATCACTATTGAATTTTTTTTTTAATGTGGGCCGAAGACAGTCATGCGAGGGCCGCGGGCCGCAAGCGACAGCCTCGCGGGCCACATGCGGCCCGCTGGCCGCGTGTTTGAGACCCCTGCTCTAAACCATTCGTATCATGCCGCGATGGAACTCTCACTGGCACGTTGTCGAGCTGTGAAACTTTATCGCCGCTGAGTTGCCATAAGTGCACATGTGACGGACTGAGCAAGCGTCGAAAGGCGGGCTAGTTGATACTTGTTTTAAATGAGGGTTTAACAGTGCAAACACGGGACGAAGGAAAGGATGTAGCAGCCGTCCTTGTGCTTTTCCGGCGTCGAAATTCCGGCGTCGGCGTCGTTGGTTGTGAGCGAAAAATCATCATCTTGTCCGTGACCGAAAAATCGAGAAAGATGAAGGAAAAAAAAATAAGTAATAAAAATTTCCGGGTCCGAGTGAGGATCGAACACAGGCTGTCTGCGTGCAAGCAGGTGTTCTACCACACAGCCACGCTTCCGCTTGGAATTACATTGAAAATAACTTCTTCTATTTGGAAATGCAGTGAAAATAACTTTCATGCTTTACAAAACACGCGTCCTGTATACAGGCGTCACAATACAACATGTAATATCGCAGGAATATTGCGTGGTACAAGCGTACATTGCCATCGGGCGTCAGAACATGTGAATATCATAATGAAATCGTGGTTCAAAGCCGGCCACCCATTACAAAAGGCACACACGTTACTGCACGTGTTCCCTTAAGACCACGTAGGGGGTGCATAGGAAGTTCTAAAACATTTCACGCGCATATTGCTCATGGTTTGAAGCATGCGACCCATTACATAGTATGCACTAAGTGATTGAAGTACGCACTAGGGACAGGATATCGCTATCGCGTTCAACTCTTAAAGTCGAAGCTTAAGTGTCCCCCAATGTTTTCCTATAGTCAGATAGATTTAATCGAAATAGACAATAAAGGCATTAGGCCAACTAAAAAAAAAAAAGAAAAACAAAGAAGGGTTTTTTTATTTGTCGAGCCTGGTGGCACACTTGTCACCGGCCCGTTATAAAGGGACGCTCATAGCATCCATCCATCCAGTTAGATGTGGCTACGAACCAACTAGCCCGGCAGAGCGGGCAGCCTAGGAGTGTTCTGCCCGCTCAGATGCTCCAAGCCTGGACCATAACTATGGTCACCCGAAGGGAACAAAGGGGTTATTCCAAGTGCAGTTGTCGACACTTCCTACGGACGGGAGAACGAAAAACTTCACGGAAAAGGCCGACTTGCGACGCCTAAGCGCGGCGAGCTTTGCACAGATGTGCGAGGTTATGGACTTCGCCCAGCACTAGAAGAATGCCTGACAGAGTGCACCTGCTATGAAGATTACCGCGTTTCTGAGTTGCCGGTTGGAGTCCCAAGCAAGCAACTTTTCGCGGAGTCGTAGCCCACGCTTGGCCACCGCGTGGATCTTCGAGATCCACGCGGTGGCTAAGAGTCCGCCAATCCTGCACCACCTGCTGGTGTACAATAGTGACCACGCCTGCGCCTCCAAGGGTCAGTACCTGGTCGATGACAAAGGACCACGAGACTGGGGAATGACCAGTCTGGTGACCCTGTTGGGGAGTCGCTGGCTCGTTGACAGCATCTGTCGCCCCTGGGTGGGGTAAGGCCGGCATGGCGAAATCAGCATGGCGTCGGGAAGGGTGCGGTACAACAACAACAACGTGCGCGGGGCTTTATTGTTTCTCCCGCTCATCCCGCTCAGGAATGTGGATTTGTAGTCGCCTAGAACGACGACTGGAGTCAGTGGTCGGGGCCGGCAAGGGTGCGGCACAACAGCGCATAGTCCGGGGCCATCGCGTTCGACGGAGGTCGCCACACCAGCGGCGGATACGCCGCCTCCCCTTCGAGGCGTCCTCCCCATGAGTCTCGTCACGCTACAGCTGTTCGGACATCTCCTGCAGCCCTTGCCGCGCCAGACTCGCGGTTGCTGACCTCTTTTTCTTTTTTTTTCTCTCTCTACCTTCTTCCCCATCTTCTCTCCTATCTCCCCATCCCCCCCTCAAGACATTGCGCCGTGTATTTTTTTTTTCACCTAACCTCTACCACCACCACCACCAGTCGTCTCGACGAAGCAGCTGAGCGAGGAAGGTATCCGTCGGTCACATGCTACGACCTTTCTATTTTTTCACACCCCGTCGTCATCCGGCGTCGAATATCTCGTACCAACAACGTGTACAACGTGCAAGCGCACCGACGTTCATCCAGGCGAGTAAGGCGATGTTGTCGTACACTGCAGCGTTCCAATCTACACACGCAGCCAGAAATTTCGTCAAATATTTGCCGCCCAATCTTTGGACGGAGATATTTCGACTCCTCGATATCGTGTCTCTTTCAAATATGGCACAGGCAGCGCCCGAGTTGAAGTACCTCGCGTTTAGCCGTACGGTTTTGCGGAGTGTCACCATCAATGCGGCGACAGACGAAGAAACGATCAAGAATATCCTTCAGGCAACAGGCGACGAATTGGACCCGGAGAGTCTGGAAGAGAACCTGCCACTCGTTGAGCACGTTCGACAGCTGCGCTTCACCAACTGCCACGCGCTGTTCTACGACGCGATCATCGATATCGCAAGGTGCTGCTACAACCTCCGAGAGCTGTACTGCGTCAACTGCCTCGTGGAACCCGCTGCTCTGTTCGCAGTTCTGTCTCTCACATTGAGGTGCGTCACGAAGCTGGAGTGGTCACTGTACGACGAGCGCCACTACGAATCCCGGCTAGGCGGACACGCCGTTGACGAGATTGCCGCCGTTTCCGAGTCAAACCGGCCGAATGTAGAAGTCATGTACGTCGAGATGACCGTGACGTACTCGACTGCGTTCCTCCTGGACTCTTTCTTGAAGCGATGCCCCGGGCTACGGCACCTGCAGGTGCACACGATTGGGTTGAAAGGCTATTGCGATGGCGCCTTAGTCTTAGAAGCCATTCGGGAGACATCACCGCTGATGGAAACATTCAAGTACAGCTGCGAACGGCGGGCATCTACTACTGTGGAAACGCGTCTCGATATTACGAGGGCCAACATTGACTGGCGGTCGAAATCCGAACGCTCTTACAATGTGCTAACCTTAGCCGATGTGGTGGATCGAAAATTGGATCTACGATGTGTGCAACAAGCCATCTTATCCTTGGAGGCCAACTCGCGAGCCGACAGCCTCTTAGAAGAAGCCGCCTCGCAACCACAATTCTGGAAAAACATCACGCGCCTGACATTCGTCCTGACGGCGCCCAAGCGGGCGGAGCTACCGACTTCCCTGATAGCGCCCTGCGTCCAAGGGAATACGATGGGACAGTTCTTCAAGGCGTGCTTCTCTCAAATCACCGAACTGAACCTGTGCTCCAGTCACTTCGCGACCGAATTCAACTGCTGCGTCCTCGTGGCGTGTACGTTGCCCCAGCTGCGGTCGCTGGCACTAACTCCGTGCGGAGTCAACCACGCATGGTCCCTCGAACTTCTGGCGTTAGGCTGCAACTTGCTGGAAGAACTGGTCATCAGGTCAAACCCCTTCGGAGATGTGATTCCGTCGTGCGAGGCGTGCCAGTTTCCTCTGCGCTTCACGCGTTCCAATTTTGGTATACTCCAGAGGAAAACCAGACTGCGCCGTCTGAGCATCGACGAGCAGGCCAAATTCCTGGACCTGACGTTCCTGATGGTGTGCCGAGTCGAGCAGCTTCGACTAGGCGTGGACAATGTGGGCGACGAGAACCTAGCGCAGTGCCAGTCACAGCTCGGCGAGCTTCTCGCGGCCAACCCTCGCCTGACTTCTCTGACACTCGTGGCCAGCAGGACGACGCTGTCCGACTGTGTCGCCCGCACTTTCACGAAAATACGGAGCTTGCGCCACCTTGCCGTGCTCACCACGACTTATGCGACTTACACTAGTGTGGATGACTTCTTATTGACTCTGGAGGTGAGCTTACCGCTGTTGCTATCGGTCCACGTGCATTATGACATCGGCTCGAGCGATTTAGTACAAGCACACAGCTGGATACGTCAGTGGGGACCCGAATACGGCGGCGAGACTCCCGTTGGGAAGCGGCGAACCACCAAAGGTGTGATCCTGTGTGATGGTCCATGCTTAGGCCGCCTCTGCTGCGTAGAGACTTTCATCGGATTGGTTCGACCGAGAAATCACTTTTGACGGGGCCGTGTTTCCCCGATAAGAACTATCAATATCCATGTGCATGATCTTCATGTGCAATATGTACCATCAAAATTATTAAATGAGAAGCATTTCTATTCCACTTAAGCACTTTTAAGTTTCTATCTATCTATCTATCTATCTATCTATCTATCTATCTATCTATCTATCTATCTATCTATCTATCTATCTATCTATCTATCTATCTATCTATCTATCTATCTATCTATCTATCTATCTATCTATCTATCTATCTATAACTTGCCACTCTTGTCCCCACGTGAAATCATTAATCATTTATACCACGCACAGTAATTGAATTGAATGACTGACTGGCTTATAATGTTTTCAGGTTTTGTTACATAAAAACTGTTTCACTTCAGTTGATAGTACTACCTGTTTTGTTGTGCGTGCATTAACATATTTCGCATCAGTGAGATTTTAATGTAATGCGCCATCTACCCACCGCTATTATGCATTTATTTTGTAATCATCTTGTATGTATAAGCTTCATATTATTAATGAGAACTAACAGACAATTGTAGTAAATGTAATGTAAATGCGAAGAAAGAAAAGTGGGCGCAAAATACAACTTGCCGCGGGCAGGGACATTGCTATGGATAGCTGCGGCCTTTTTTTTCCCGCTCTATTGTAAAGACCACCGAGTCAAAGTATCTATATCAGGGTCCCTGACTATCCAGTCTTTGAAGAGTTGCGATGAATCAGTTCAGCAAGCTCTTTTTTTTATCTGCATATTGCCACGTGAATTCAGGACATGCAAAGTGGAGGTCGCATGTGAGCGGTCTCGTCCTGCATTGAAAAAAAAAAAGCAGTCTGAAAATGATGATGAATGATGACGTGCATTGCCTTTACATGACAGTCGCACTGAGAACTGCGATATTATCTGGAGCTTTACGTGCCGGAACCACGATATGATTACGAGGCACGCCTTGGGGGAGGGCTCCGGAAATCTCGACCGTCTGATTGTTGTATGTTCAATGTGCACTGAGATCGCACAGCACACAGGCCTCTATCTTATCGCCGGCGCTGAAATACGACCAGAGCGCCTGGATTGAACCCGCGACCTTCGGGGCATCGAGAACTCAACGTCAAGCCCAGGATGAAAAGATTCTATTCCTCGAAAAGTCTTCGTAGTTTGTGCTGCTGCACTCCGTAATTTCCTGCTAGAAAAAAAGTGTTCGTGCATCGCGTCGCAATAAACATTGACGGAGAGGGCAGCATCTGCATTCGACAATTTCTGCCGAGCCTTGTTACCAGTTATAAGGAAGAAATAGCCGTACGGGGTTGGGAAACGCTCTTATTCTCTGAACATTCTTTGAAGGGACAAGATAGGGGAGTGAAAGGAAAGAGAGGAGCCTTGTCGAGATATGAATACTCATAACACCGAGCGCCCGCTCAGGGCAGCAGTTATCAGAATCGGCAGCACCCCCCAACCCTACAATTTTTATCGCTGACTAAAACCTAATCCCCTATTTTTTTTTTAGCGTCTTGATCTTCGTCATCGCTGACTACGCACCAGCTTATCCTAATATGCCTTTAGAGTTGGGGGGCCAGGGGGGGAACGTGCCCTTGTTTCCAGTGAGAAGCACTGAACACTTATGCCTCCTAGAAGACAAGCCGAGTTGTCACCAGGTTAATTCAAAAGACATGCCTTCTCTGAGAAAAGAGTGAGTGTCCGTAGTGGAGTGCCTCAGGAAAACGAGCAGTGGAACGGGTTAGCTGCGTGAGTTCAGTGCACCTGGGTGTTCCGCCACTCTTTGCGGTGGTGTACGCAGCTGGCTTCACGTGTTGTCTTCAACCGTCCCGACTACTCAAGGCAACCCTTCTATTCTTCAAGAACGCATCGTCAGTCGCAGCTGCGCGGCAGGATCTCTTGCCAGCGAGCAGTGCAGAGTTCACCGCATTGGGATACGAAGAGCAACATCGGTAGGCCATGTCTCTGTCAGCGGCAGCGTACCAGCCTACTAGGCACGTGTACGCAGACTTTCTCGCGCTTTTGCCACACGACGCCTGGACGGAGGTATTTCGACGCCTCGACATCGAGACCCTCGTAAACGTGGCCAAGGCAGCGCCCGAGTTGAAGTGCTTGGCATTCAGCCCGACGATTCTGCGAAGCGTGGCCTTCGATCCGGAAGCGGACCGCCGAACAGTGCGAATGTTGCTGCGAGCAACACGCAAGGAGGTTGACGTCGAGAACCTGGTCATGGACGTTCCACTCGCTGCGTACGTTCAAGAGCTGCGCTTCACAAACTGTCTTGTCCTTTCCTCAGGTGTAATCCTCGACTGCATCCAACACTGCAACAACCTACGACAGCTCTACTGCGTGAATTGCATCGTGGATCCAGTTGAACTGTTCGTGCTCTTGTCTACGAAACTGACACGCGTAACGAAGCTCGAATGGTCGCTGCACGACGAGGAGCACTACGAGTCCATGCTGAACGTGGAGGACATTGCTCGAATCTGCACATTTTCCAAGTCGGAGGGGCCCAAGCTTGTAACCATGTACGTGGAGGTATGTGTAACGGAGAAGACTGAGTTGCTCTTGGAACAAGTGTTGCCCCGCTGCGGTATGTTGCGCCACCTGCACGTACACGCCGTTGTCAAGGGGCACCCGCGTGCGTCGTGCATGGCGACGTGCCACCGTGTTTTCGTCTCGAGCGCACATGCGATGCTTAAAACTACACGTACGCCAGACACGACAACCATTAGGTCCAGCTGCGAACAGGACCTGTCCATAAAAATGGAATCCCGTGTTGATCAACCCCCCGAGTTGCACGGTACCTTCAGCCCCCAAAGCGAAATTCAGTACAACATCGACGTGAAGTGCAAACCTCCGGGAAGTTTCAACGTACGCAGTTTGGGCGAGGCGGTTAAGCAAGGGAATGTTCTACAGGGTTTCCAGCAAGCCACCGTCTGCTTAAACGCCGATCCCCAGGCTACCTCCCTGTTCGCGGAAGCCGCAGACAAGCCGGAATATTGGAGTGACGTAACGCGTCTGACGTTAGCGCTGATGAAACCGACGGCGACGGAGCAGTCATCTTCACCAACCGCGCACCGCGGCTACGAGAAACCAATGCGGCGTTTCTTTCGGGAGTGCACCAGCCAAATCACCGAACTAAACCTGAGCGCGTTTCACTTCGCGATGGGATGCAACGGATGCGACGTCGTAGCGTCCGCGTTGCCAAACTTGCGCGCCCTGGCGATTCCACCTTGCGCAGCCAACTACGCGGACTCCCTCGAGTCCCTGGCCGTCGGCTGCGCCCTTTTGGAACACCTAGACGTGAGGTCCAGCTCCTACAAGACCACCGCTTTGTATTGCAAGTACTGCCCGTATCCCCTGGGAATCACCCAGCGCAACATTGAGTTGCTCCACGAGAAGACCAGGCTGCGTCGACTGAGCATCGACGGTACTGTCAACATGCAGAACATGGAGTTCCTCCTCGGATGCAGGGTTGAGGAACTTCGCCTAGGCTTGGACGGAGTGTGCGACGAAGAACTAGCGCAGTGCCCGATGGAAATTTGCCGGCTCCTCGCGGCCAATCCCCGCCTGTCTTCTCTGACACTCGTGGCTCGCGAGGTGATGCTCTGTTCGGGCTTCGCGAACGCTTTGTCCCAAATACGGAACCTGCGCCAAGTATGCGTGCTCACCAAGGTGTCGCACTACTGTGGTACGGTGGATGAATTTTTCGTCGGTCTCGAAGACGGGCTACCGGAGCTGCGAATGGCGCACGTCCATTACGTGTGCGCGTGCCAGATGAATCGGAGTAGAAGCTGGATACGCCGGCGGCGGTTGAGCGACAGCAGCGAGGCTGGCGTGGGAACTTCACCAACCGCGAAGGGACTGCATTTGTACTTCAAGCCCTGCATGGGCCACTTGTGCTGCCTTGACTCTTTCATCGGACTGGTGCGACCCAGAAATCGAGTGTGAGTGCGCCGTCCTTCACGTAAGAAACATTCATGTGTGATCTGTAAATGCAGGGCGAGGTTTTAGAGCGAAGCTGTCTTAATGTCTACCCTGTGCTGTCGTCGTCAAAGTATACTGTTATTATTTGTAAGACGAAACCGAAATGAAGATGATTACGCTAAATATTGATGGTGATGAGAATCAAGCAGGCGTTGAAACTGTACGAAAAGTCCTGCGTGGGGAGATTGTGCTGTATTGAGCATTTCATCGGACTCGTCCGGCCGAGAAATCACTTCCGAGATGACCTCGTATTGTTCGCAATGAATATTCACGTGTGACCTGTAGTACGGTTTTTGACAGCTACACACATTTCTTTTCTACATCTACTCGTACAGCTACATATCCGTTCAGAACCAGAGCTTTTCTTAAAAGTACGAAGAACAAATTACTGCCCTAAATTTCTACAACAATAATGTAATAATAATTCTTGGGTATTACGTTTCGATCCAGGATGTGATTATGAGGGATGCCGTAGGGCAGGGCTCCAGGAAATTCGGACCGTGTGGTATTTCTTTAGCGTGCAGCTAAATCTACGTACACGGACCTCTGGCATTTCGCCTCCATCGGAGATGTATTACAATATCAAGTTTTGCAGAGCAATTGTTCACGCTTAATAGACGTCGTTAGGGAAACTGCATTCCTTGATCAAAAAATTGGGGGGACCCTTAAGCTTCGCCTTTAAGAGTTGAACGCGATAGCGATATCCCGTCCCTACTGCGTACTTCAATCACTTAGTGCATACTATGTAATGGGTAGTATGCTTTAAACCAGGAGAAATTATGCGCGGCAAATGTGGGAAATGTTTTCGAACTTGCTATGAACCCACTACGTGGTGTTAAGGGAATACGCGCAGTAAGGTGTGTGCCGTTTGTAATGGGTGGCTGGCTTTAAACTATGGAATCGTTATGATAGTCACATATTCTGACGCCCGATGGCAATGTACGCTTGTACCACGCAATATTCCTGGGATATGACATGTTATATTGCGACGCCTATATAAAGGACGCTTGCGTTTGCGAAGCATGGAAGTTATTTTCACTGCATTTCCAAGCAGAGGAAGTCATTTTCACATTGTTTCCAAGCAGAGGCATGGCTGTGTGGTAGAACACGTGCTTGCCACGCAGGCGACCCGGGTTCGATCCTCACTCGGACCCGAAAATTTTTATTATTTATTTTATTTGCATCTTTCTCGATTTTTCGGTCACGGACAAGATGATGATTTTTCGGTCACGTACAAGATGATTTTTCGCTCACAACCAACGACGCCGACGCCGGCGCCGGAATTTCTGCGAAACGAGCTCTTTAACGCTATCGCGTTAAAATGTCCTTCCTAGATTGTTTGTAGCTTTTCTAGCTTTTTTCTGTTTGTTCTAGTAATGTGACATTCCTGAATCCTTTATATGCTTACAATGTTATATATTCATCGGTTGTAGTATTGTTTGTATTGAGTTTGTGTGTAATTAGCGTTTTTAGTCTTCTTTCCTTTGTTATGGGTGTTTTACTAAATTGTGCTTCATTATAATGTGTTGATCAACTTACTTCATATTTTAATGTATTCAAGTTCCTGCATTCCTTTCATTTTGCATTGTTATCGTGTTATGAAAGCTTCACCTCTGTAGCTGTGCTTATCGTGTGCCTATGTCGCTAGGATCCTAGTCAGGCGTGTCCTTTCGCGTTTTGTTCCAACGCCACGGCAATCATGCGATGTATTGTCAAAATAAATCAATAAATCAGATAACGACAATAGTGCAGATCTTCGTCTTTCCATAAAGCTCACCATATAATCAAGCCCGCATAATCGAACTTGCCAAAAAAAAAAATACGGTAATTAGTTCGACATATCGTGTAATTCGAAGGACAGTGACCATGAAAAAGCATACGAAGAAGAGGTTTTTCTTATTCCATTTCATTATCTGTGTCCTTTTCATTGTATGATGTTACTTCCCGACGAGATGGCCTTCCGTCAAAACCTCGACTTCGTCGTATAATTTGATATAGTAGTAGTAGTAATAGACTTTTATTTCAGCCACAAACTAAACGCCGAGCATTTCGACCGCCTGCGCGACAAGTCGACGATTTGATATAAAACTTTGATATGATTTACCGTATTTTCGATGCAAACTTCGGCACGCAAGTTAGCTTCACGGCGACGCTTCATGACAATGCAGAGACGGCAGCTTCATGGTAATGCGCGGAATTCTTTTTAGTATTTTTTTAGTGGTTTGTACTTCGGGTGAATCACGGGAGAAATCATGCCATAGCAACTTGCTCCGCGTGGTGCCCTGGGCGTCGGCAGGATTTGGTCTTGGGGGGGGGGGGGGGGGGGGTTCAAACCCGTATTTCACCGCGGTTGGGGGGGAAGGGGACGGGGCGCTGGTGTAACTTGCGTGGGGCAAGTGCTGGTGTGAGTTGAGGGGGGGCAAGTGCCCCATTTGCACCCCCCTGCCGACGCCCATGCGTGGTGCCCTCCTAATCACTGCGCTCCCCCGCATAAATCCACGCAGGAGTTTCCATCAGTGAGGAAAAGCGAACTTCTTCTGAGGGAAGACCAATTTCTTGAGGCGTTTCGCCTGCCTGGTGTTCGACTTACGAAATGTTCCGACTATCTTTGTTCGATGCAGCCTTACATTTTTCCTTTTGTGAGACGTTAAAGCAATGTCGCGTACGGAATAAGTTCGCTATAAAGGACTATTCGATGTACCCGAGTTCGATATAGTTGAGTTTGACTATTTTTGTTTGATGTAGCCGTAGATTTTTCTATGCATTCACGTGAAAGCATTGTCGGGTTTGAAAATATGTCGATACACTGGCGTAGTCTCAGTACCCTCCGCAACTGTCTCTTCGAAAATTTTCAATTCTGTGAGTGTGCAATATACGCGCACACCCAAACACACGCACGAACATGCATAAATAGTCGTGGGATCTCCCCCCCTCCAATTATCTCCTAAAAATCTAAGAAAAATTTCTGGCCACGCCATTGGTTCGACATTATTGAGTTTGACTGCATTTGTCACAGAGAGCTTAACGGCGGCTTGCTGATACGCCTATCTACCGAGGGCAGCGATCTCTTCAGCTTCTACAATGTCTATTGTCGGTTACAACCTAAAACTAAGCGCAGGTTCCACCCCCAGAAGTTAGGCGCACCTGCCACACAAATCTGTGCAAGAGAGTCGCACCAGGTGGTTTTCGTTGTAAACACATTTCTCCCGTTATTGTAAATACTACACATATTTGTAATTAAAGGTTCGTCGTTGCTAATTAAAACAATACGTTTATCAGAGCAATGATATCGGAACGTGCGCTGAATTT
The DNA here is from genome assembly GCA_030522465.1 of Rhipicephalus appendiculatus. Lineage (NCBI taxonomy): Eukaryota > Metazoa > Arthropoda > Arachnida > Ixodida > Ixodidae > Rhipicephalus > Rhipicephalus appendiculatus. The sequence goes on along the minus strand of JALIZH010029322.1, from coordinate 89,089 downwards.
GCCAGGAAATACGAGTTTTTGAAAGAGAAAAGCAATACGAATATGTGTAATAATAGGAGAGTCACCTACCTGAAATGCGCGAGAGGCCCTTGACGTCACGCAAATAAGCAGATGGCATTGGATGAGGCAGCTATGCTAATTCTCTCTGGTTGAGGCAGCGGTGGCTGTGGGCGGTGCTTCCGTTTATTCTTAGGCTGTAACCGAGTATACTAAGTTAACACTTACTTCTACCTGTAATTGTCGCCCGTCCAAAGAGACGAGAACAGCTTTGTCCTCTCGCCTTCCTTTTCTGTGTCCCTTGTGGTTCTAGCTGGCTATCTACTTTATCTCCGAGGTAAGTTTTTGACGTCACCGTGACGTCATCAAAGTTTTAGAGGTGAGGAGGACATTGCGATCGACTGAAAACATAGAAGTAATTTAATTGGTGCCTCGTGAGAGCGCAGATTTTCGCCCGTGTTCTAATTAGCGTTGCCTAAACGCACTGTGAGTTAAACGACTCCCTGAACGCGAAACGCGTGGACTTGGACATTTCGCCGATCGAAATGTTTGCTTAGCTTTTACAGTGTTGCACCTGACGCATCAAACAGAAGTATAAGTTAGCCTTATTCTTCGGGTGAGCCACTGCGCATGCTCGTTCTTACATCGATTGAACGCTAGATTTTCACAATGCGTCACATGTGTGATGTGGAAATCAGCGTGTATATCTTCGTTAAAAAAATCCAAAATATCGACTACCTTGTCAGATGAGTAATGCACGCGTCGGTGCAAAGAGAAAATTCCATATTAAACACACTTCTAACATCAGACATTTATTTATGCCACTATATATCGAGATTACCAATAACTCGCAACGTAGAGGCAAGTGGGGGCAGCGGCAGTCATTATTTTTGGTGTATTTACATGCTCAAACGACATGCTCTAGAATGCGCCTCGAAGTTCAAAGCCTTGGAAAAAATCGTTGCCAAGACTACTGCTATCTTGAGTGTTTTCCACTGAAAGCTGAACGTATGGAGCGCCCTAAAGTGATTTAGCGGGCGTGGGTCACAACAGAGAGACATTCAGGGTCCAAAGAAATGTAGAGAAAGTCTTAGAAACCATTCTTAAGAATTTCGCTTAAGATTATGCTGCATTAACGGAACGATTTGAACGCGACAGTTTTCTGGGAATTTCATTCATTAGCTGAAACACTTGTGAGCTCTCATTTCGATGTACGTAAACTTAAACAGCCATTCTCAGTCGCTGACATAAAATGTGCTTAGGGAACATGTTGTAACAACACTACTACGAGCCCTGAGGTCAACCTACACCGCATAGACAACTTGCCCGGGACCTCATGGACACCGCATCTGAACGTACTGGTACTCCAAGATGGCGACTATGATGACAAACAAGGTTCGGGTAACCTACTTTAATGTGGTAGGAATTCCTCTGTGTGCGAATAGTGAAAGAACCTGCAGGTGATGTTCTGATAACATTAATTTGACGTCACCAACTTCCCGTCCCCCCTGGGGGCTCCAACACCGCGTTTTCATGGGACGTCTGTGCGAACCATCTATAGATAAAGCTTCTATATGCTTTTTGCACGTATTTTAATCTTATAAGCATCGCAAAGAACTTCGCTTCATCATCACATACACCGATTTCAGCGTTGTAATTGCGGTCTTTTCAGAACCGATTTCTCGGTCGGACCAGACCGGTGAAACTGTCGACACAGCAGAGGCGGCGCATGCAGGGTTTGCTATAGAAGACCACACCTTTCGGAGATCGCGACGCTCCGGTGGGCAAACCGGTAGAACAATTAAGCCGGCGTTGACGTACCCAAGTGCTGCACTGCACGTAGTCGTATGGAAACATGTGGTGCACGTGAACCAAACGCAGGCCTGGTAAGCTGTCCTCCAGGACCACAAAAAAGTCCTTGGCCATTCTGAAGCTACCATTGATGGTAGTTGTGATCACGCACAGATGGCGCAGGCTCCGTACTTCCGACAGCGTCCCTGCCAAGTCTGGACACAGAGTCGCCTTGCGGTCCGTCAGCGTCAATGAATGAAGCCGAGGGTTGACTGCAAGGAGCCGGCCCAGGTCCTTTCCACGTTGTCTGCGCTCCGCGTCGACCACGTTGTCCAAGCTGAGCTGCAGTTCATCGACTCGGCATCCGATAAGGAACGTCAGGTTCCGGATCCGGGCTGTCTCATCGATACTCAGTCTCCTTAGTCTGGTTTCCCTGTGAAGAAGCTCGAAGCAGGTTGCGGTGAACTTCAGGGGATGCTTGCAGGCTTTGCATGACGCAGCCCAGTCTACGGCATGGGTCGACCGGACTTCGAGACGTTCGAGCAGCTTACATCCGCTCGCCAAGTGCTCGAGGCAGTTTGCGAGGTTCGCTCCGCACGGAGGGAGCGTCAGCGACCGCAGCTTGTGCAATTTAGATGCCAAGAGGAAGCTGCAGTCTGATCCGAGCTCAAAGTGGCTCGTGGACAGGTTCAATTCCGTGAGCTGGGGGGACGCACGTCCGGAAGAACTTTCCCAACGCTTTCACGGGGGGCTCTGCGCGTGGTCGGAGAGGTCGGATCATCGGTTCCCTTGAGCGGTGTCAGAACGAGCGTCAGGTTTTTCGTGTCTTTCCACAACTCTGGTTTGGCAGCGGCTGCTTCCCACAGGTTGGCGGCTTGCGAGTTGACCTCCGCGGTGACCATGACTTGCTCGAATCCCCGAATGACCGCCTTGTGCTTGACGACGTCGTCTAGACTCACTACATTGAATGACGGAGTGGGTTTCCGTTGCCAATAAATGTTGTTACGTACTACGGGAAGCCGCGTTTCAACCTGCGGAGACAGGGGGGATTTCGCATGTGTACCTGAAGGTTTCGAGGCTGGGAACGCGATCGGTTATCGCCGCGGGGCCATATTTTGGGTCTGGGACGAAGTTTTCGCAACAGTCTACAATCGGTGTAGCACTGGAGTGCTCATGTCGTACGTGGTGCATGTGCAGGTGGTGCAGCCCGGGGCAGCGCATCACAAAACTGTCCATTATGGAGACGGTCACCTCACTGTGTTCGTATTCGACGTACATGGCTTTTAACTTCGGTCCGTCTAACTTGGGGATGGTTTCAATGTCCGCAGCGGTGTGGCTATCCAGCCAGGGCTTGTAGAAGTGCTCGTAGTGTAGGGACCACTCCAGCTTCTTGACGGACGTTAGTCTTAGACAAAGGAGGCGGAAGAGTTTAACGGGGTCCGCCAGGCAGTTGACGATGTTGAGCTCTCGGAGGTTGTTGCAGCGCTCGGCGCACTCCAGGACCACGTTTGAGGAAAGCGCGACGCAGTTGGTCAGGTGCAGCTCTCGCACGTGTGAAGCGAGTTTATCGTTCTTCAAGCATTCCTCGACGACCAGGTCCCCGCGAGTGGCTTGCAGGAATTTCATGATTGTTGTGACGTCTGTGTCCGGTTCGAATGTGACATTACGCACAACTGTCGGGCTGAACGCCAACCATTTGCACTCAGGCACTGCCTCGGCCAGGTTCAAGAGAGACTCGATGTCAAGGCGGCGAAATATCTCGATGCTTGCAACGTACGGTAAACCCGTGATGAAAGTTTCCACTGCGTGTGTAGGCAGGGACAACATCGCTTACCGTTGTGCCACTTTTTATACGGCGCGACACAAGTCAAGGCCCTTACAGACAGGTGATCGTGGACAGAAGTCACTGATGACGACACATCCTCGGCGAAACAAAGTAGCTGTGCTCACAAGGAATGACCGGGGAGTTCTGGAGGCGGCTGCTGTTGTTCTGACAGGAGCACTTCTGGCGCCCCAAATAACGAAGGCGATCTCATGCAGGTGTACACCGACACTCAAGATATTGAAGACCGCCTCTTGATGGCTTTCTCGCTTTTCTTTTTCCTTTTTGCGCACACGTGAAGGGCACGACAGTGGTAGCACGCGAGATTTCCGTCGGGCCAGTGTGACTGCAAGGGACTTGGGTCTGTCGGGCCAACAGCTGAAGCTCGAAGGAAAGAGCTTTAGCTGTTCAACTTCTTATATGGCAGCGTTTTCTTATAAGGCACTGCTGATCTTCTTAAAAGGCAGTTTTGTCTAATAAGGCACTGCTGATCTTCTTAAAAGGCAGTGTTGTCTTATAAGGCACTGCTGATCTTCTGAAAAGGCAGTGTTGTCTTATAAGGCACTGCTGATCTTCTTAAAATGCAGTGTTGTCTTATAAGGCACTGCTGATCTTCTTAAAAGGCAGTGCTGTCTTAGAATGACGACGACGAAGTGCTGAGCGAAACGCGCTGGGACTGCAACAGCGTTGTACGCTTTTGCTCGCAAATGTATCCTGCCTTTATAGTTTCTTCCCTGTAACAGTATCTTCGGATTTTGTTTAGGGGCCCTTGAATGTAATACTCTTCACTTACACACACAATCTGCCCTTCAATCAGAACAGCTTATGCAGCTTCCAGTTCGATCACTGTTCAGTCTATATGATAATGTTTTAAAGGCTTTCTCGCATGTAAAAAAAAAAAAAAAAAAAAAACGAGATGCAAGAAGAATAGTTTTAGCACGTTTGAAAAAGACGCATATTTACAGAACAACGCTCCTGGCAAGACAGTGTTTTTTTTTTTCTATTGCTATGGTCTCAAAGAAGCAGATTATGGAAGGATCACCTCAACCGGGCTCTTCTGTTAGGTTTTCGTCGCGACCGCGTTTCCGTCCAGCTCATCGTAATGAAAAGGAAAGAAAGACAGCAGCGGTGAACCCGGAACTTTTCGCTCGCGCGCACTACTGGTAGTACACGACTTCCACGCACAACACAAATATCTGATCGCAACTTCACCGCATAGAGATGGCTGTACATACTTTTTGTAGCGATGAAAACCCACAGAAATCCCGCAATCTCGACGATGAGTACTGCACTGCCGCGCGAATCCACAGAGCACACAATGGAGCACAGACAGCCAACGAAAAACCACGGCTGCTCAACGGGTGATGAAGGCAGTGCTAGAGAGTAATACAATAACTCTACGCGGAACAAACGCAAGCTCGATGCGCCCACGATGCGACGTAAGGGTTGACCGCAACCGCCACAGTAGACAAGGTGCTGTGTTTTCGCGCTATATACTTACTGAAAGGGACAGTGGAGCGAAAAACATTTTTTTTCTCGTAATAGAAAATTACTCTTTCAGGATATCGAAAACACAGCGGTTGCTGCGAGAAGACTCTTGGTAAGCTCGAAAACGCGCAAAAGGAAAATGCGGGTAGCGACGCCACCTTGAAATTCCCGCACCACTGACGTGACGTCACAGATTGTGACGGCGTCTACCACGTAGTTCCTAATCGGTAAGAATGAAGTACGTTGTCTTCTGAGGAAGCCAGATAAATAAAGTTTACGAAAAATCCAGTTTGAAATCGTGGGCGTCACCATCGGAGATTTCAACGTGAAAGTTAAAAGTGATACTCTTGACACTGATTTTATTATGTAATAATAAGCCTATGGCGGTGAAATGAACCAACTCTAGAGTTTTCAGAGTGTAATTAATCAGTCTAAACTAATTTATTGCTTCTCTTAAGTGTCCCTTTAAACAACGGCGCGGTGAAGGCCCGACCATGTAGATACAGGAGGCGCACATCTTTGTTTTGAAATAACTTGCACTTATACAAAAATTTATTGTGCTTACATTTACGAAGGAGGAGGTCTGAAGGATGTTTTGCTTCTTTTGGCGCCTAAAACATTGTTTTGCCTGCCTATCTTGGAAGCCTAAAATACCATTTTTTTTTCAATGTCTAAAAAATCCGGCCTGCAGTCATTTCACTTGCACCAGTGGCTCGCCTTTCATTTGCACGTGTAATGTCCGGCGCTCATCTGGTCTATTCGCGCTCTGCACAAGAAGACCACAGTTTTCACCTATTCTTTCACTGTACAGATTAAAGCTCGGGGGGTAACCACTGCGGTATGCCTCATCTTGCAGACGGTTATAGAAAGGCGAAGAAGTACGTTGCGCCTATTTATGGATCACACGCGAATAAGCTTTCCAATAAACGCGACCTTGGGTACGTTCTTCGATGTCGCTGGGAATCCGCCTTTCTCACGGTGCCACGGCGCCCACCTCCGGGCGGGAAAGTCGGGAAACGCTGTGGTATGGTCTCCGATCTTGGGGGGCTTCTGTTCGGGTGAGCCTACGTTGTCCTGGATCCCACCGCGAAGTTTGTGATCCGGGACAATTTCAAGGGTGGCTCACAGGGGGGTGCGCGACCCTTGAAATTTTTTTTCTGCCGTGAGATACAGAGCTCAAAATGACACTCGACCACACTTGGCTGCCCGGCCCCCACTTCGGATCAAGGACATACCCCCCCCCCCCCGGAAACAAATTTCTGCCTAAGCCACTGCAAGCGATGGAGAGAAAGATATTACAAATACTGATGTTTCAGATGGTACTGACTGTTTTCAACCAGCATCAGGCATACAATTTTCAATATAGCTGTCGTCTTATCTGACTCTCGGCCTGCCTTTCCATGCGCTTTTAATTCCAAAAATCTTATCCTATCGTCACCCATCTTCTACAACCCGTCTTGACTCCCCACGGCCATGTCATCACCAAAGACATCTGCCGTCCCGTCACCACAACTAATGTGTCAGAGGCAGCAGATTGAGTCACACCGTTGATGGACAAAAATGGACAGCAAAAATTTAAGCCTGTGGTTCTTCAGTCGAGTGGGGTAGTACAGACGTCCCCTATCTTATGTCGGACACACAGGCTGTCTCTTTATATTCTCTTGTACTTCTCATGTAAAGCAGCTGAGTCATTTCCATTCATGGATTTGATAGGCGACGACCTCGCCAATTTTTGCTCTTTTCCCCTTAACATTCTAAGATTATTTGCAGTAACTTCACTTCTCCTTCCCCGTGGTCTTTTGTTCTTCTCAATTATTAAAGACTGCTGAGTCAAAATTATCACCCTTTCTCTCTCTCTGTCTCACTTGCATCCACACCCCTCCAAAAAGAAAAGAAGATTGCTATCGGAAGACCGACAGTTTTCGTCCTTTGCATTTCTCCGTGTGCAATTTCTTGCGAGTAGTTGTCTGTATAGACCACAGTCGCATCGAGGGGTCTCCTTCAAGCCTGCAGGGCTAACCACCACTCCCTGCGAGTAGCCGTCTATGGGAGCCGCATCGAGAGGTCTCCGTCAATCCAACGAAAAACCTTCATTGCTTGCGAGTAGCCGTCTATAGACCACGCACGTATCGAGAGGTCTGCGTCAAGCGCAGGACAAGCCTCATAACCTCCGAAGACTCGTCAGTTGAGTGCGTGGTACATACCATCTGCCGCATGCAAGGAGAGTTCAGTGCATAAGTTGCGCCAGGACACAAGTTTGCCACATATAAGCGATGCCATCCACCCCTACAGCGTCGCCACCCGGGCTAGCAACACCACATCTCATCGGATCTTTACCACCAGACGTATGGATCGAGATATTCCGCTACGTGGACGCCGAGTCTCTCTTTAACATGGTCGAAGTAGCGCCCGAGCTGAAGAGTTTCGTGTTCGACTCGACTGTCATGAAGAGTGTGACGTTTGATCCGGCAAGCGACGAGAGAACAATAGAGATGTTCATGCAGACAGCACACGTGGAGCTCATCGAAGAACGGAATGTTCCGGCCATTACCGTCGTTCAAGAGCTACGCTTCACGAACTGTTTAACGTTGCCCTCCTCCAACATCCTCAGATGGGCCGGCTCCTGCCTCAACCTGCGAGAGTTGCACTGCGTCAACTGCCTTGTAAATCCAGCCGAACTCTTCGAGCACTTGTGTTCGAGGCTGATGCGCCTCGAGAAGCTGGAGTGGTCGCTGTACGACAAGGTCTGTCGTGACGCCCACGCCACTGCCAAGTACATGCAAAACTTCCCGGAGCTCCAGAGGCCCAAGGTGAGCAGGGTGTACGTCGAGGTGCAAGTCTCGGGACGCTCGGTCGTCGTCTTGAACAAATTTTTGACTCTATGCCCGGAGTTGTTGCGCCTCCACGTACACGCCGTCCGGCCGGAGCATTATGATGCGCCGAGAGGCGCGGCTCACCCTAGAAACACGACGCCGGAGATTCACGCTCTCCTTCGGGTGTCGGACCTGATCCCCAAACTCGAAACCTTCACATACAGCTGCGAATTGCGTCCGTTTCCTATGTTGTTGCGAGTGCAGCTCGGGCCACGTCTCCAGTTCTGTCCGGAAGACCTCATCCATGGAAACTTCGTCGCACTCGTGAAACCTGCGTGGTCTTTCAACGTGTTCACTTTGGCCGACGCGGTTGACCGAAGGACGGACCTGCGGGGCGTCGAGCAAGCCATCGTCGCTTTGGAGGCGGATCCTCGAATCAGCGACCTGTTCTCAGACGCTACTGCAAGACCAGAGTCGTGGAAGGACGTCGCACGCCTGACTCTAGCCCTGATGGTGCGCAGGGAAGCCCCTTTCCTGTGGCCTCCAGTAGCGCATCATGGCTATGTCGACCCCATGAGGCGTTTCTTCGAGACGTGCGTCTCCCGAATCACCGAACTGAACCTGACCGCGTTCCACTTCGTGGTCGATGTCGACGGGTGCGACCTCGTGGCGTCCACGTTGCCCAAGTTGCGAGCTCTGGCGCTCACACCCTGCGGAGTCAACCACGCGAACTCCTTAGTGTCCCTGGCCCGCGGCTGCACCTTCTTGGAACACCTGGACGTCCGGTCTAGCCACGTCGGCGGGGACATGATGCCGACGTGCGAGGCCTGCCAGCTTCCCCTGCGTTTCACGGGGTTCAGTTTCGGGCTGCTTCAGAGGAGGACCCGGCTGCGCCGTCTCAGCATCGACGAGACGGCCAGAATGTCGAACTTGACGTTCTTGGTTGCGTGCCGGGTCCAGGAACTTCGATTAAGTTTAGACAACGTCAGCGACACGGGAGCAAGCGCAGTGCCCCGATGAGCTAGGCCAGCTTCTCTCGGCCAATCCTCGGTTGTCTTCTCTGACGCTCGTGGGCCGCAGGGTGAGGCTGTGTGTCCGCGTGGCGAGGACTCTGGCCCAAGTGCAGAGCCTGCGCTACCTGTGCGTGCTCACTACGGCGTCTCACGATTGCAGCGCCGCGGAACACTTTTTCTCGGTTCTGGAAGACCTGCTACCGCGGCTGCTATTGGCTCACGTCCATTACGTGTGCGCTTGCAACGCTGTGCAGAGCGGCAGCTCGATGCGACAATGGCGGCGGCCCGAGTGTGACAGCGAGCATGGCCATTTTTCAACATGGCGTTGGCCTAACGTGAGAGCTTCGAGGACTGCGCAGGGCGTGTACCTCGATGACGAGCCGTGCCTGGGCCGACTGTGCTGCGTCGACACTTTCGTCGGACTCGTCCGGCCGAGAAATCGCTACTGAGAAGTCCGTCTTCTAAGTTGAAGAAATTCGCACGGAGGTAAACCATGCTCTCACCAGCTGTGCCTTCGCATATGCGTGAGGCAACTAAACATTAGGACACGCAGGGCCGTACCCAGGAATTTTTTTCGGGGGGGCGTTTTTGGGTAGAACGGCTAACATTGGCAACTGGCGGTCGATGTGAAGGCGTGTAAATAATGTAGTATCACCCGAAAAGTTAAAGCATTAAAAGATTTCGGGGGGTGTCAGAACCCCCCTCATCCCCCCCCTCTAGTTACGGCCCTGAGGACACGTATACTAGTCTGCCTATTTCTGCGATAACGTGGGGGAGGCGTTGATTCGAAGGATCCTAAATGGAAGCATGACCTTTATGGTATTAAAAAATTACTCTTTCCCGATACAGAAAACACCAAGTTTGCAAGACGATGCTTGGCAAGGGAGGAGACGCGCAAAAAGCAAACGCCGGTGGCGACGCCACCTTCAAGTTCTCGCATCAATGGCCGTGACGTTATACATTTTGGCACCATCTACTAGGCCCCACGTAGTTCATAATGGGTAAAAATGTGCCAGATTGTCTTCTGAGGGTACCAGTGACTTATTCTGACAAGTTTCAAGAACTTTCGTTGAGCCAATGTGGCCAAAATGCGAAAGAAGAAAGTGCTTTGAAATCCGTTAGGTCCTTTTTGGAGGTTTCGGCGGGAAATTTAAAAGTGAGCCTTTTGAGACTTGATCTCCTTACCTACTAATGAACTTGTGGTGCTGAAATTAGGGACACTACAGTCTTCAGAATATAATTTTTCTGTCTAAATTAATTTGTTGTTTCACTTAAATGTCCCTTTAAGTTTCTGCGAGTGACCCCGTTTGTTCAATGATTATAACGCTTCCGTGTGTGTGTGTGAGTGTTCTTGTGTGAGTCTGTGTGTGTGCGTGTATGTGGGAGTGTTTGCGTGCGTGCTAGTGTGCGTGTGTTCCTTTCCTGGCTACGCCAGTCACGTGAGCCCACGATACGCTTGTTGGCGCCGACAACTTCGTCCTTGGGGCGCCGCGTGAGTGAAAAAGAAAAATAAGCACTTTAGTTGGCGCTTCACTATTGCTCACGTTGGCAGATTTATTTTGTGTGCTTCGCTCTCAATGTACACTAGGACCGGTTTGATGTGAGTCCGGTTGTGGTGAAATAAAACCAGCAAAAACCAAAGGTGGAGATGTGTTCGAAGTTGGGTTGACTGCGCGAACTGTGCGTGCCGGTTTATCGTGCCTGCCGTTGATTATTCACTCCGCACATTCAATGTTATCAGGCTTCGGTTTGAATATTCGGAATACGTGCAAAAAAACTTTGACGTGGACGTTTTTTCCGCCAGCAAAAATTACAGCAGATATATGCTCAAAGATTGGCGTGAAAAGCAAGTTGAACGTAGCCCTCGCGAAAGAGGGTTGTGGTGTAAATCATGTCAGTTCATCTTTTGTCGTTTCGAACGAATATGTTTAACTAAGTGTCGAAGCACCGTCGTTTTTCGCGTTACGTTGTCTGGCGACAGGGTGCAGGTGTATCGGGCAGATTAGACCCTGCCTGGATGTGCGCCTGCGAGAGCTTTACAATGCGCTAAAGTCTGCACCAGGTCTACATCTGTCCGCCCACTGCGCAAAGTGTGGTTGCGTCCGAAAGTTTGGCGCACCGCTGTTCTGTACTCTATGTCACATGACACAAAATCCATAGAGATATTGCTGAAGCCTTTTTGAAAGAAGTACGTTGATATTGGTGTCACTTCTCCCTCTGTGTCACTTTTAGATTCTGAGATCTCGTTTCTGGACCACGTGATTGCGGTTGGCCCTTCCTTCTTGTGTCTCTAATCTTACCTGGTGTTCTTTTTTTTTTGTGCTGTATATTTCTTCTCTGAGTAAACCGAAATCTGCCCGCGCTTGTTTGTGTACCACTTGATCTGTGTCCCGCTTGTTCGCGCTGCCAAGTTGTCATAATGATTGTGTTAACAGTCCGTTGAATGGTTTGAGCGCCGTCGTGCCTCCACTCGATATGAAGAGTACAGCCACAAGTCATCATAAGCATCATAATCATCATCACTGGGTGACCTTCTTGGCGCCTTTCGAGGTTTAGAAGAAGAAACAAGTCTACCGGGCTCGCAAACTTGCTGACGGCCACTTTGATCACTCAAGCTCAATATGGGAGTCCGGCGCACGTAATGCTTTCTTTCAATAAAAACGGCACCGGTTTGGAAGAAACTCACCGCTGCTTAGACTATAGCGTTTCTGTGTGTTCTTGTTACCAGATGAAAGAATCGAGGGTAGCCAGAACCCCTTCTTTTTCCGTCTCCTAAAAGCCGCCCTCTCCGTCCTGAACATTTTTGTTTGTACTTTCGTCAAACAACTCTATCTTATTCGTGTGCGCGTTGGGAAGAAGGACTTCTTGTTGGGTTGTTGGTCGGACTTTACTGCTACAAGAATCTAGCGTAAAAAATGCACATTCACAAAAAAAGAACGCTACATACAAGTACGAGCTCTCGCCCTTTACTGTTGTGTTCCTTTCTTGTGCAGGTGTGCTTTTTTTTTCAGCGTTGCATTCTTGTAGCAGGTCGGGAAGAGGGAAAACATTTCTGCCGCGCCTTCCTTCCTTGGAGCGGCCGTCGTTGCCTTGACCATTGTCCCATTGTTGCCACCCCCGGCTCCAAGAACATATTTCCGACCCCTGTCGAACCCTTCTGGGCTTTACAAAATAAATGCAAGGAAAGGAAAACTCGTAAATATCCGTAACATGCCGCGACGAGGGTCGTGGAAAGGCCTGTAGAGGAAGGGAGGGGGTTTACGTTGAGCTACAGTTGAGCGTTCTTCTCCTCGCCTTCAACCACGCCCCCTCTCTCATTCTCCGTTCGTGGAACAAGCGCTGGTCTTGGTGGTGGAGAAAGTTGAGAAAGGGTGGTCTCTATTATCTCGAGCAGTTTCCACTCGTCCTTGCAACAAGCAAGGCGGCTGGCTGTTCCGCCTTTTAAAAACGCGTCGTCAGTTGTGGTGCGCGCTCCTGGGATCTATTTGCCAGCAAGGACCTTCGTGAATGATAAACAAAACAAGAAACGGAGGAAGTCGCCCCGAGTAGCGCGGAACCGTCTGGCAGCAGCTTCGGGAAACGAGCATTTGGGTGAACCGGACGACCCCGTGCACTCACGTGGGAGCTGCCCCCCCTCTCGTTCCAGTTGTATCGATGCGCCCCAAACAGTCCGTCTCTGGTGTCGACACAGCAGCCACGGCCAGCAGTTTCCGTCCAGCAGTTTCCGTCGTGAGCTGTGGCATGCGGTCTCGCACTTCCTGCCAGCAAGCACAGCGTCACCGTGTGATTAACCGCACCAGGATACAAAGTGCCGGACCTTAAAACGATGTCGTCGTCCACCACTGCTTCTCAGTCCACGCCCACGTACGCAGACCTTCTCGCACTTTTCCCTACTGAAGTTTGGGTTCAGATATGTCGCCACCTCGACATCGAGTCGCTCCTTAACGTGGTCCAAGCAGCGCCCGAGTTGAAGTGTTTGGAGTTCAGCCCAGCGATTGCGCAGTGCGTGACGGCCGATCCGCAAACGGACGAACGAACCATTAGAAAGTTTCTGCAGGCAACGCGTCAGGGACTCGACGTCCAGGACCATAAGAATGACGTACCACTGGCCGTTCACGTTGAAGAGCTGCACTTAACGAACTGCCTCGCCTTGTACTCCAGAGTCATACTCGACTGCGTCAAACAGTGTCAGAATCTTCGGGAATTGTACTGCGTCAACTGCCTCGTGGAACCCGCCCAGCTCTTCGTCCTCTTGTCTCGCAAGCTGACTCGCGTCACCCGGCTGGAGTGGTCGCTACACAACAAGGAATACTACAAGACCAAGCTGGACAACTTGAGCGGCTCGTTTCGCACTTCAGAGGGGCCCAAGGTACGCGCAATGTACGTAGAGTTGGTTGACTCACAAGCGACCGTGCAGGTTTTGGGGGGAATTCTTGCGTGGCTGCGAAGGAACGCTGCTGAACCTGCACCTGCACGTTGTTCTTCAAGATCACCCCAGTGAGTGGAGCACGGTAACTTGCCCGAGACCTCCCACTCCAAGCGTAATAGCCCTGCACAGGATCGTGGACTGCATGGAACATCTGGTAACCTGCAAATATACGTGTCAACTGGACATGTCCGGCAAATTTGCGCCGGGAATTGGTGAATGGCAAGAGCCACCGTGTTCGTTCAGCCGCGATGTGATAGCCTCAGGAAACATCGACAGGCTGTTGGGACCGGTAGGTGCTCAGAACGTCGGCTGGTTGGCTGACGTGCTGACACAACGGAGGCCCCTACGGGGTTTCGCGCAAGCCGCCCTCGGCTTGGAGGCCAACACCCGGGCGGCCTGCCTCTTTGTACAGGCCACCGCGTATCCCCACTATTGGAAAGACATCACGCGCCTCACCCTCGCCCTGACGAAGCGCAAGAGACGCGAGGTCCCGTTTCTCCCGATCGCTCACCGCGGCTACCTGGACCCGATGCGGCAGTTCTTCGAGACGTGCGTCTCGCGGATCACCGAACTGAACCTGACCGCGTTTCACTTCGCCGTCGAATGCGACGTCTGCGATCTTGTGGCGTCGACGTTGCCAGAGTTGCACGCGCTGGCACTCCCGCCTTGCGGAGTCAACCACGCCAGCTCCCTGGCGTCGCTGGCCCGCGGCTGCGCCTTGCTCCAACATCTAGACGTCAGGTCGAGCACCGCCGGATTTCTGATTCCGTCGTGCAAGGCGTGCGAGCTGCCGCTGCGCTTCACCAAGCGGAGGTTCGGGCTACTCCAGACGAAGACCAGGCTGCGTGGACTCAGCATTGACAAGACGGCCAGGATAGCGAACCTGACGTTCTTGCTGGGATGCCGAGTGGAGGAACTCCGTCTAAGCCTGGCCGGCGTTGACGAGGAGAAGCTAGCGCAGTGCCCAAGTGTGCTTTTCTGGCTGCTCGCGACCAACTCCCGGCTGTCTTCCTTGACGCTCGCGGCCCGCAAGCTGTTGCTGTCTCCCCGTTTGGCCGTGGCTTTGTCGCTGATCCGGAGCCTGCGCCAGCTGTGCGTGCTCACTACGGCGTCCCACGAGTGCCGTGCTGCGGAGGAGTTTTTCTCTGCTTTGGAAATGATATCACCGGGTCTGCGATTGGCGCACGTCCATTACAAGTGCTCGTGCAAGATCTGGTGCGATACGCGTGCGCAAGCGAGCACGTGGATACGCCGACACGACTCCTCCAGCGTGCCTCGCGCAGGAGCTTTGCTGACCGACGGAGGAGTGTACTTGCATGACGAGCCCTGCATGGGACGACTGTGTTGCGTCGACACTTTCATCGGACTTGTCCGGCCCAGAAACCGCTACTGAGAAGATCCTCCTTAGTTTGAGCTATATTCATTTGTGGTTCAGAAGTACGCGATCCTTTTGAAGAAACTATAGATTACTCGCACATGATGCTATGGACGCTGTTTCTGAACTCAGTGGTACACCAACCAACATGGTGGCTTTGATGACGTGAGGGCGACATAAACACGTTGCGATGAACCTGCTTCAATGTTATAACAACGCGACGAGGGTGTTGTCTCTGTGCATGAGTAACGAAAGAACCTTCTGAGATAACAGGTCTTACGTGCGCATAATATTAATGTTACGTTCACGTAACACTATTGTGACGTCATAACCTTCCCGTTCCCCCCATGCTGATGTTCCAACACAGTGATTTCGGTGAAGGGATATAAAGTCATGTATATGTATTCAACAAGAATCGTAGGAGTGTTCATCTTAGTAATAGAGGACACTATTGTTAGTGGTACATTGAAGTAGGAAGGTTATATTAATTTCGTGCGTACTATTCCCTAGGCGAAAAACAAGTGCAATACTCTCACATATCTATAACGAAACAAGGGCAACTTCTTCGAGGGGCTCATTTCTTTGTTAGGCACAACCGAATGAATCCAACCGGTGATTAGGGCAAGGGAAATGCAGGGCACTTAATTCGCGGCTTTAATTAACTGTAGTGTAGTAATTATGACGTTGATTGGAATTGATTAAAGCAGACGAAAAATAAAACGGCCTTTCAGTTGGTTGGATCTGACACGCAACCTTCGGAGGCTTGGGGTCTTGAAGGTTTTCGAAGGCTGCGGATTCGAATCCCACGCAACAGAAGGGACGTTGCTTAATTCGTCCACCTTTAATTCATTTCAGTTTGCGTCATAATTACTTCACTACTGTTAAATACACCAATTGATGCCCCGTATGCTGACCTTTGTCTAAGTGTCCGTTAGGTTCATTTGGTCAAGCATGTCGGCATTGTATAAATACACGCGCGTTTTGATTCCTTGCGAACATATGCTGGCACGCCTAACCGAAGATCGGATTCGTCTCGGCCTCTGCCCACTGCTGACCATCGTATTCAATATTGTTTCCGTGTCGCCTTTCTAGATCATTTTTCTTTAAGATGCTGCCGACGTACCAAGTTCAACCTAGATCCCGCAGCTGTACTTTGACTTTTCAGAGACAGACACAGACAAGGAATCGGAAAACTTAGAAAATAATATTACTTAAATTCGAGCCCAAAAGGGGTCCGAAACACATTTTTAACTTTTCACTGGCCGCTAGTATAGTATACTGCCACTCTGCAGCTTTACAGGTCCTGCGAAGGCCGGAGTTAGTGGTTGCTACCTCATGTTACTAGTTGTGCCATGAGCGTTGTCACTGTAGCCCGTCCGGCGCCGTGGTACAGTGGTTATACGGTACTCGGCTGGATGCTGAAGTTGCGAGTTATATCCCGGCCGCGGGGGTCGCATTTTGATCGAGGCCGGCCTACTGTGCAAGAAAAAGGGAGCTGATTGTATAGGTGATATATCTCTTATCTTTGCCCCCCCCCCCCCCCTGCGAATATGAATTCATGCGTGCGCATCTTCGTAAGAAATCTGTGTTATTACGTATGCAATACATGTTGTTACGCGTGCGAGCCACGTTTTGTGGCTATGGTATTTATATGCGTTGTCGCGAGACGAATAAAGCCGTTGTTAGTCAGCGCCAGTGCTTGTCTCTTCTGTTCTTCGTGGTCTGGCCTGGTTCGCGCTGATGTTTTCACCTTAAATTCATGAGGTTATTCGCACATTACTATGACCCTTAATCGCATTAATTTTATGTAATGTCATTTAACGGTGTAGTGATTAAAGAATGAAGCTGTCTTCTGAGAACTGACTCCTTGTTTCGCCCGTAGATCTTCTTTAATTGAAACGGCTTCGCTGTGGCGAAGACTCTGCCAGATGCTCACTTTTAATAATCGTAATTATGTGACGCTCTCAGCAGTTTCTAGATTTCGATGTGTCTCGTCCCCTCACAGTTACTCCCTGAAGGACGAATCGTTCATCCTTTGGGGAGTAATTGTTGCGGCAATGCAGTTACCTACCAAAAGGACGAACCACAGACCCCTTTTCGCCCTTTGCGGCTTAGACCTCACGTCGCTGGATTCGCACAGCTATTCCATTCCGCTGCTCGTTATTCTGAGGCGCTGTACGACGGTTACTCGTGGCGACTTTCTGTCTTTATCCTTCAAACGAAAAGTTCAGCAGTTCTGGAGGAAGGCATGTCTTTTGAATTAGCCTTGCGACAATTGGGCTTGTCTTCTAGAAGACATAAGCGTTCAGTTCTTATCACTGGGAACAAGGGAACGTTCCCTCCTCGGCCCATCTGTAAAGTCATATTAGGATAACAGAGTGCTTAGTCAGCGGTGACGAAGACCAAAACGCTAAAGAAAAACTAGGGGATTGAGTTTTAGTTAACGATGGAAAGGGAAGTGTTGAAGGTTCTGCCGATTCTGATAACTGCTACCCTGAGCGGGCACTCGTTGCTGTGAGCATAGTCATATCTGGAGAAGGCGGCTTCTCTTTGCTTCTCTCTTCTTTCACTTCCCTTCCTTGTCGCTTCAACGATGCTTTTCAGAGAATAGTTGCGTTTCCTATCACCGAACAGCTATTGATTGCTCATAACTGGCAACAAATCTAGGCAGAAGTGCTCCAACGCGTACACTGCCCATTCTGTTAGTGTTTATTTCGACTCGATGCAGTCATGGGCGTCGGTAGGATTTGGTGTTGGGGGGGGGGGGGGGGGTGCAAAACCATGTTTCACCGAGGCTGGAAGAGGGTGAGAGCTCTGGTGTAGCTTGAGTGGGAGGGGGGGGGGGGGGGCAAGTGCTGATGGGGCTTGAGGGGGGCAAGTGCCCCTTTTCACCCCCCCTGCCGACGCCCATGGATGCAGTGGACAGTCCTTGCTGGCAGGAAATCGGCGAGAGTGCAGCAGCGCAACCGACGACTACTTTTGGAGGAATATAAAGTTTTTGTTGTCCTAGCCTTGAGGTTGAGCTCTCGTTGCCCCGAACGTTGTGGGTTCGATCCCGGTCGCGTCGGTCGCGTTTCCTTGGAGGCGAAATGCTACACTCTAAAAAAATGATCGAGTAAAAAGAGTGTCTTTTTGTCCCACAACAATAATCGTCATCCGGCATGCTTGCGCTTCCTTTCTTGAAAACTCGGCGCTGGCCACTTTCCTATCAAGAATGCCATGTCACGCTGATAACGCGCATGTCGTTCGTGGCCTCAAACTGCCGGGCGCGCGGCGATAATGCGAGGAAAGGAACGCAAGATAGATGACGATTATTGTTGTGGGACAAAAAGACGCCCTTTTTACTTGATCATGACCGTGTAATATGCGATGACCGTGTAATATGCGGTGTCACTGCATGTTAATGGTCGAGATTTCGGAGCGCTCCACTGTGACGCGCCTCATTATCATATAATCGTGATTTTGAAACATAAAGCCTCAGATATTATTATTATTACAGTTCTCGGTGCGACTATCGTGCTTAAGGACTTACTTTTCAAGTAATGCACGCGTCGATATGCGAATCAAAAATGCGTTTGCTGAGGTGATTCATCTTAACTTTTCGAAGATTGTACAACGCAGATAGGGAGCCGGACATACATGCTTTGACTGGACGGTGTGCGATAAAGTGAAACGAAGCCGTGGATAACGACGAGCAATGTCACTGAAACAGCTGTTACAATGCTGAGAGGAAAGGGTACAAAAGAACGCTGTTTATCGCGGGCCAATTTTCATTGTGTTCAAGAGCGGCGGGTGCCTGCTATCAACAACAGATTAGTCTTGGTCACGTGACAGCTGGCAAGTGTACGGCCTTCGGAGATAATGTAAGTTATCGAATGGTGAGCGAGGTCAGCTGATAAAGTAACACGTTTGATTCATATAGTGTGGCATCGGAGACTGCGATCATCATCACCAGCAAGGAGCGCGGCTCGCCCGGCTCGTGACGCTCGCGCTACGGGTGAACTCGGGGGTTTGCCTGATTCCACGGTGATGTGGAATAAAATGCCACAGATGTCTCGTTGGTTGAGTGTCGTGCGTTATAACAGTGGCGACGAGGACAACGAGGACCTCAACGAGTCCTGGACACGCAGAGCCATGAGCGTGGGACGGCCACCAGTGTTTGAAGGAACGTGGTCAACGTTCCGAGTTCGCCTCGAAGCCTACTTCGAAGCGCAAGACATCGCGGACGCGACGAAGCGACGAGCGGTGTTAGTGGCCTCGCTACCGGACAGCGCGATTCGAGTGATCCAGGGACGCTTGCCATCCGAGGCAAATCAACGCACTCAACTACGACGACGCCGTAAAGCACCTCGAGGAGTACTGCGCCCCGGAAGTCAACGAAATAGCGGCAAGTTATGCTTTCTTCACGCGATCACAGCAAGAAGGCGAGAGTGTACAGGAATTTATTGCCGAAATAAGGCGGCTGGCAGAAAAATGCAATTTCGGATCGGCTCTCGAACGCATGCTGCGAGACCGAATCGTGTGTGGAGTCTTAGATGAAGATGTGAGACGACGTCTGCTGACATTGCGGAAGCTGACGCTTACGGAAGCAGAGGATTTCGTTATCTCAGCCCAAAGCGCTGCCGCTAATGCTAGAAGCATGCAATCTACGGATCAGAGTAGCATCCACTTCATGCGGCCGCAGAATCGGCCAAGAAAAGGGCAACCGAAGGCCGAAAGCATGACATCTTGCCTTAGCTGTGGCAGTGAAGCTCACTGGAACGAGCAGTGCTATGACGTCCGTACGGTGTGCCGCCGGTGCGGCAAACGAGGACATCTCGCTCGAATGTGCCGAGGACAAATTCAGTGGAAGCCCCGTGGTGCTTACGCCCCGTCAAGATCGTTCGGGCGAAAGCGCAAGAGATTCTCCGACTCCGGCAACTCAACCTTTGCGGCGCTCAACGCGGCAGCGCCGTGCTCCAGATCGTTTGAACTTTTAAGAAGGGAAGAAGCTGTGGCATCGGAGACTGCGACCATCATCACCAGCAAGGAGCGCGGCTCGCCCGGCTCAGCGCATACTGGAACCTAGCTGCCGATACGCAGATCCAACTCCGCGTAATCTGGTTTGGGCCCCCGGTCACCAGGGACTCCAGGGAAACGAACAGGCCGATCAGGCCGCCCGCGCACTCTCTTCCCGGGCTATCTCCCTGTCTTTGGAAGCCTACTTCCAATCATACAATTCGGCCCTTTCATTCAAAGACATCACCAATTACTACAAGGAGGAGCACCGGCGCTATCCGGACCCTTGTAAGGGACTGAATCGCGCTGACGAGCGCCTCCTTATAAAACTTTTTAGAAACACTGTACTGTGCCCGGCGGTGCTAAAACATTTCAATCCATCCTTTGATGGCACGTGCCAGTTCTGTGGAGAGGTGGCTGACACCTTCCACATAGTCTGGGCGTGCCTATTAAACCCATCTATCCCCCCCCCAACCCCAACCCAACGAGAGAGGACTGGGAGGCGGCCCTGCTCAGCTGTCAGGACCTCAAGGCCCAAAAGGCCCTGGTTCAACGGACGCGGGCGGCGTCGCTTGCCAATGGCGCTCTGGAATAGGGGCTCCACCTAGTACCCCAATCACCTCACCTCTCTGTAACCATTTAATGGTTAATGTTTTGACCACCACCACCCGGCTCGTGACGCTCGCGCTACGGGTGAACTCGGGTTTGCCTGATTCCATGCTGATGTGGAATAAAAGTGCCACAGATGTCTCGTTGATTGAGTGTCGTGCGTTATAACACATAGATGAGAAGCAAACAAATGACCGCGATTCGATAAGGCCTGGTTTCTTGCCTCTAGAAAACTGTTAACCAATCAATTAATCTAGCGCGAGCGAGCGCTTTTCTTCAACTTCGTATTTCAAAAGAAGTTTTGTTTTTTTAATTCGTTGTAAAAGTGTGTAAAATGAACCGGATACCAACTGCAATCACCCAATACGCGTGCGTTAGAGTGGTCAATTGCGCACACGCAGTAAAAAATAAAAAAAATAATAAGGAGATTGTGGTATAGTTAGTAACTTTCGGTTGCTTCTTGTCAGAAATGTAATAATGGTATTGCTAGGAACAGCTGTGACGAAGAGCGGTTCTGCAGTACTGTAACAGGTAACACCGTTTACTAATGGAGCTGATGTAGCAGCAAAACATGGCGACAGCGTTGAAGGTCGTTTACATAAACGATTTCTCATTTCTAATAGATTGTGTCAGTGTATCGACCACAGTAAGGCCGTATGAACTAAAAGACATCTCGAGGCAAAACAAAGAATTGGTCTAGAAACAAAGCTTTATTCTTCAGTCATTATACACCACCCAATGGTTCTGCATAACGGTCGTACACAGGGAATATAATCTGCGACGAACTGCCTCAACTCTACACACAAAGATATTTAGGAAGTGCAACAATGTACAAAAGACACAAAGAGCATCAGATCACAGAACGCACTCAACAAAGATGTACACGACATGGGCTTGGATACTTCACGCATATTTACACAAAGCTAGGTGCCGGCCGTGGCGGCCGTATTTCCGATAGAGGCGAAAATGCTCGAGGCGCGTGTGCTTAGATTTAAGTGTAAATTAAGTGTAAGTGTTAGTAAGTAGTTAAGTTAGTAAGTGTTAGTTAAGTGTAAGTGTTAGAACCCCAGGTGGCCGAAATTTCCGGAGCCCTCCTCTACGGCGTCTCTGAAATAATCGTGTCGCGGTTTCGGGACGTTAAACCCCATCAATTGCGTAGTTCACTTATCTACCGTTTATACCTTCATTTACGCAACGTGGAAGCACGCAGGTTTTTCGTACATAACAGCAAAAGAGGATACGCGGTTCAATCAACTATGGTAGAGAAACTATCGCGACATAGCTCAGTGCGCAGCAAATGAGATAGCGAGTACAAAACACCTTCCTTAACAGAACTTGCAAAGCTACACTGTTACAGTACCGCTTGTAAAGTCAGCAAAACTGTATTTTCGACTACTCTTTTGCTTGTAGCTGAACATACTATTTACTTTTCTTTTTTTTTTTTTTTTTGAGAGCAACAGTAGTTACTGCTGTACCGCAAGAACTCGGTTTGTCAACAGCGTTTCGACGCAAATGCCCTGAAGAAGGAAAGGGAGAAAGGTGTGTAAATGTATCGGTGAGCAATGAGCATCTCGCAAAATGAAACGGAGGTTCGATTTTGACGCAGCATGATGTTTATGAGAGAATGGCGAGCCGTGTGTAGTGGGTTACATTTCAAGGCTCGACGTGATGGAAAAATCCTTGAGCAGGGAGTGTCGCTGGAGCCTTCTTCAGTGCAGCGACCGATTTCCTTCTCTGTGTGTTCCGATACACGCAGATATATAAGGAAATCTGTTGTTGCCTCGAATTAAAAAAAAAGAAAAAGACCACGTGTTGAAACGTTAGCTCCAGAGACATCCGCTGATCAGAGATTTTTCAGCTCTCCAACCTTCTATCTACTCCCGAAAATTCTGCATTATAAGCGTGAATAACTCTTGTCATTCGCCTTAAGGTGTTATCGAAGTTCTTTGACCCGTTGCGCGTATCACATCTATGCGTCCTCTACTGTAATGAGCTTGGAGGTAGGACGAACATTTAGGGCTGTCCTCAAGTAGGTAACTGTCAAAAAAGCGTAACGTACATTTGGACATCCCATTGCGACGTTCCTTACACGAGTGACGAAGTTCTTAGGAGCGATTTCTTGGCCAGGCTAGTCCGATGAACGTGTCGACGCAGCACAATCTCCCCAAACAAGGGTGTTCATCTAGGCGCACGCCGTGTGCCGTTCGCGAAGCCCCCTCGCGAAGCTCGCTGCCAATGTCAGGCCGCCATTGGCGTATCCAGGTGCTCCTGTGCACATTATTGCACATGCTCATGAAATGCACGTGAGCCGATCGAAGCCTTGGTAGTCTGACTTCCAAGTCGGCAAAGAATTCCTTCGCCACAGCGTACCGGTGAGGCGCCACAGTGAGCACGCACAAGTGTTCCAAGTTCTGCATTCCCTGACAGATCCACTGCAAAGCGGCTAGACAGTGTCACTTTACGAGTCACAAGAGTTAGAGAAGACAGCTGAGGGTTGGCCGATAGGAGCAGGCAAAGTTGCGTCGGACACTTGGCCAGGTCCTTGTCTTCCGCGCTGTCGAGGCTCAGGCGAAGTTCCTCCACTCTGCAGTCAACCAGGAACGCCAGACTCGCGATCTTGGCCGTCTCGTCGATGCTAAGTCGGCGCAGCCTGGTTGTCCGATGGAGCGACGCGAAGCCGCGTCTCGTGAAGCGCAGGGGAAGCTGGCACGCCGCGCACGACGAAGCGAGGCACGGGCAGGCGCTGGCCCTGACGTCCAGAATTTCCAGGGAAGCGCAGCCGTCCGCCAGCGACTCGAGGGAGCCGTCGCGATTAGCTCCGCACGGCGTGAGTGCCAGGGCGCGCAACTTCGGCAACGCGGATGCCACGACGTCGCAGGCGTTGCAGTCGACGGCGAAGTGAAAGGCGGTGAGGTTTAGTTCGGTGAGCCGGGAGACGCTCGTCTCGAAGAACTGCCGCATCGGGTCCAGGTCGCCGCTGGGCGCGATGGGAGGAAACTTGGTATTCGCCTCCTGGGCGAGATTGAGGCGCTCGATATAATTCCAGTGCTCCGCATACGCGGTTGCTTGTAGTTCGAGCGAGACGTCTTTGGAGTAGGCGTAGAAGGGGAGAGTGGTTTGCTCGGCACCCTGTAGAGAATTATCTTGCTTCAACACGTCGGCAAGCGTGCGTATGCCGTTGCCGTATTTGGGTGTCAAATGCACGGCAACGTCGGCCGTGATTAAGATTTGGGGGGCTAAACTTGCAAGGCATCTCGTGCCGTCGATGTATGCGGGATTCTTCTTTCAGAGATAGCTGCTGTTCGCTGGTACACTTGAAAGTTTTCAGATCTGGCAAGAAATATCCAGTCATGTGTGGGGCACGCGCTGACGAGAGTGGCCTCAATTCAGATTGCCCCTTGCGAACGGCGTGCACGTGTAGGTGGCGCAAGTCACCGCAGCGATGCAGCAGCCGGAACATAAGTCCCTCGGTCGTGTCTGTGACGGCCACCTCTATGTACATGGTGACAATCCTGGGTCCCTCCGACTTGAAGCCAGTTATGTGCCCGGCGGCGTTTAGCCTGGACTTGTAGTACTTCTCGTCGTGCAGGGACCATTCCAGGTTTCTGACGCTCTTCAGCCTCGTAGACAGGAGGACGAAAAGTTCACCGGGTTCCACGACGCAGTTGACACAACACAGCTCTCGCAGGTTCTCGCAGAGCGCGGCGCAGCCCAAGTATTACTTCGGAGGGCAGCGCGAGACAGTTGGTGAAGTGCAGCTCGTGCGCGTGTACAGTGAGTGGCACTTCTCTAATCTGGTTAGAGACGTCGAGCTCCTGGCGTGTTGTCTGCTGATACTGTCTGACCGTCCGCTCGTCCGTTTCCTGGGCAACGGTCACACGCTGCAGAACTGTCGGGGTGAAGGCGAAGCGCTTCAACTCGGGCGCCGCCTCGGCCACGCTCAAGAGAGACTCGATGTCAAGGTGACGAAATATGTTCGTCCATACCTCGGGCGGGAAAAGCGTCATAGGGTTTGCAGGTCGGCGCGTGGGCTGCGACGCTTCAGCTGACGCAGACATCGCTTAGTGGTCCCGAGCTTTGTATCCAGATGAGGTTGGTTGGTTGGTTGATCCTTGTTATTCTGGCGCAACCCACAATGGGGGATCGGCCATGAAACGGGCGGTGCCTTGTTATGTAATTAAATGAGTTTATATTCTTAAAATGTTTAGTGATAGATTATTTGAACTCTTCGGTTCTCGCTGGTAAGAGATCGCAGACCGCAGACGCGTTCCCGGGAAATAAGGGCGCCTTGGGGGATGGAAGGAGGCTTCTCTTGGAGGCAGCTACGTGTAGACGACACGACTACTGGACGCATCGATGCCACCGAAAAAAAAAATATGGCGGAACCCCCCCACGTCAGTAGACTCGCCTCGACCACCTTCCCTACCTCGGCTAGTCCATTCTACAGCTCGTTGTCCAATGGTCGCGCTTCTCGTGGCGCCACCTCTGTTTTCTTTATTTTGTACGTGTGTGCCGTGGCGGGGGGTACTGTAGCGGGGGGGTGGGACGGGGCGAGGAGAGGGGTGCGTTTTCATAGAGCGGCCTTGAGAGGGGTTCAGCAGAGCTCGAACAAGTTTTGTCTGTCGGCTGGTAACAATGGGACCCTCGGGAAGGCAAAAGCAGCCGGTGCTGTCCAAAGGAACCAGAGGATGGTTTTCTCCCCTCGGAATTTGTGAAACCGTCCGAGAAAAGAAGCATGCAAGTTGACTGGGGCGCCGAAGTTAAAATGCAAAAAGAAAAAAAGAAAAGAGACGGAATTTAGTTTTGTAGGCGACGACAAGGGAAGGGTTACTGACCTCGTGGTTTGCGTGAGCACTCATATCTCGCGAAGCCAAGCGCTCCCCCCCCCATCCTCTCTCCTAAATTACTATCTCTCTGACAACTAGTAGCAGCAATGTGCCAAGGACTGTCCTTTGGGGCAAGAAATCGGGCACTGCAGCTACAGCTGGCGATTAGTTTTCGAAGAATGGAACATTTGTCCTGTGCTGCATGGAGCCTTGTCAAAGCCTGTGTCGTGTTTAGGCGACTACTTTTTGTGAACTTCACAAGGCGATATGCAAAGGGAGAAACTGTTTGGTGAGGCGATGCGTGGCAAGATTTCGGAGGATGTGGAAAAGAGAAAGGGTCTGGATATAGGCGCTCTGACTAAGCGTTTATCAGATCAGAAAACAAAAAAAAAGCCGCTTTAAAGGATAACCAGTGTCAATGGACTGACGTTTGAATCTTGTTGAGGAAAGCGCAAAGAACAACACGTCTCAACCCGTGCAGTTTTTAAATAGTATAGAATAGGTCCCTTTCTGTTCATCCCTCAAGGGGCCGTGCCAGCTGCAACGAAACCAGTCTTTATATATATATGAATGTGTGTGTGTGTGTGTGTGTGTGTGTGTGTGTGTGTGTGTGTGTGTGTGTGTGTGTGTGTGTGTGTGTGTGTGTGTGTGTGTGTGTGTGTGTGTGTGTGTGTGTGTGTGTGTGTGTGTGTGTGTGTGTGTTTGTAAGCCTGATGAAGACCAACACACAATGAAGCCCAAGGAAGATATAGGTGACGTTTGTCGATGATTTCTCACGCCCTAACTTCGTAGCTTACTCTAATTGCTATCGCCAGCTGGTAAACGACTTGAACTTCTCGCTGTGCGTTAGCTAAGCAGGGCAGCTTGGGCCGCGCGCGCAGGAGCCTCGTAAGGAAGGCGACTGGACTCGTTGGAGTCCGTTTCAAGACTGGTTTGTTGTAAACAACGACTGAGAAAGGAAAGTGAAGAAAGATCAGAGACGGTCCCACTTCGGCACCGTGGAAAAGGTGCGGGCGCCACTACTTCGGTGCCGTCGGCATTGTGTTGGTGGTCGGTCGACGTCCCCCCTCACGACCCGTGTAATCGAGCGGCGATGGTCAAACTTGTTAGTCGTCTTCGACGGCGTCTGTCTGGCGGGAAACGAAATAACAGAAATTGGGCCCAAAGTTTGCCCGAAGCCTTTCAGGAGCTTACCGAACAATTTGACAGATTGACTTTGGAGACGTTCTACATAGGTCGCCGACGGCCTAATTCATCGGACACTGCGGGGAAAAACACAACATTTTATTGCGCCGCTAGAAAGAAATTCCGCAAAACAGCGTGCTTCGCCTAATAGAAAATGGCGCTAATTTCGTATTTCTAAACGGATTTGTAAAGTCTGCTTGGCCGCAATGCCACAGCGCATTGCGGTGAAGCATAATGCAAATGTGAAAAGGCGCTCGGGGACATGGGGGGTTGTGGGCGTGGGCTCAGTAACTGAAATTTCTCGTTTGCTTCTTTCTTTTTAAGGATTTTGCGTTCTATTATCTTTCAGCATTGTCACCCAACAGCCAGAATTCATTGTTATAACCGATAATGGGGCATGAGGGCGTTGCTGTAAGCGGGTTATTTCGCTACAAAAAAAAAAAAAAACATACCAGAATTGACCGTGCTACAGCTTCTCATTGTTCTAACCGATATATTATTAAAACCGGTATCGTTATAAGAGGGTTCGACTGCAATTGAATATATTTCTAAACATCTCCGCCTCGGTGGATCAGTGGCTAGGGTGCTCGGCTGCGGACCCGAAGGTCGCGGGTTCGATCCCGGCCGCGGCGGTCGCATTTCGATGGACGCGAAGTGGTAGAGGCCCGTGTACTGTGCCATGTCAGTGCACGATCAGATGGACAAAATTTCCGGAGTCCTCCACTACGGCGTTTCTCATAATCATATTGTGGTTTTGGGACATTAAACCCCACAAATTATTTATTATTTATGAACACGCGAGTGGCCTGACAGTCGGGCAACACTGGCACTCTGGCAAGCCGTGGTCAGATCCGGGCGGTATATGCTTGTTGATCGCCCGTTTCAAAGGGCAAGGCCACAGTTATCATCGTCATCATCATCGTGGCGTAACAAGAATGCGAGCGTCTGCATTCCGGCGAGTAATTTTGATCCTCGGTCAGCTGCACGTGCGATCGAATTATGTCAGTTTTCTTCAGCTTGGCAGTAAGATTAAGCTATTCGCAGCGGCTGAAACTTTGGTAAAAGATGGCGGCTCCGCTCAATGCACTGCGCATGTCGTCACACATGCCACGGCGAAATGGCGGTCGCCGTATGGTGGGCGGGGTTCATAGTCGGCTGATTCTATCACTTATTTTGCACTGAAATATTCCTTTACAATCTTAAATACCGGATAGCGCGAATTGCATGCAGGACAAGGAAAGACCACAAAAGCACAGGACGTACGCTGCTCGCAACTAAGCTTTATTCAGAAGAGCATCGCTACATATATACACAGCCGCGTTAGCCCACGCAGGCGCTCTGCCCTTTATACAGCCACACAGCAATCATCAACATCGGAAGATCAAGACACAAACAGATCATAGCCATCTAAGAACTGTCTTCCTTCATTGCACAGCGCTACCGACTAGTGCAGGAACGAATTTTGTTACGTTATTTTTTTACAGTCCATTTTTCATACATGTGTAGACATAAAAGACCCTGAATATTTCTATTTTTCGCTGAAAACCGCAAATTGTTGGGTGACCGTTACATGCCTCTTCAAGCAATCACCAAAGCCTGCGCTTATACGTTGTCTTTCGCGATTCGACAAATGTTTCTTTTATTTCTCATCGTAGAAGTAAATAAAGTAAACATCAAACCTACTGTAAACACTCTAAGGAGCACAACATTCGTGCATTCTTTAAAATATATTTTGGTGGTTGTTAACGGCTGCTGCTCGCCTTATATGTTACAGTTGTGTTGGTAACTTGCTAGGCAAACATTGAAAACACTTGGTGACTATAATATAAAATGGCAATGAAAAGCGGGGCTCATGCGCAATTACGAAAATTTCGAAAGCTTTAAAAACGGACCAGTTATTACTAAAAGTGAGCTTTTTCAGTGACTGATTAAAAAAAAAAAGACGTCCGGTCCCAACAAGGCGTTCTTCTTCAGTCTTTCCACAGCACTATAAAAACGTACATAATTGACATACAGTAATAAACGACGCAGTAACGTTCGAAAGGGGTGCACAGATACTGCAAGAGAGACATTTACAATGTAGAACAATACGCGAGAGAGGAAGATCGATAGCGACATGTCAAACATCGTAATGAGCAGCCTTATACGCTACATGTGTTTGGATCACACACGTCTATTTGCAGCCAATAGGATACTATGGTTCGTACCGCCGTGTACGCATGCATTTTAAAGACGCGCCGTTGAATCACGTAACCTCGTGTATCTACTCATCTACGTAACGCGGAGACACAGATGTGTTCATTCATAACAAAAGATGGTATGCGGTTGAATTAATGTTGCAAGAAACTACCACGGCAAAGCTCATTGCACAGCTAGTAAGATGATGTAGTAGCGATTAAAGAAGTGGCTTGATAGGACTGTAATGTTGTTGCGCTAAAGCATTGATCTCAAACATGCGGCCTCCGGACACCTCGCTAGCTGCTCGCCTCGCACGTGATGGTCTTCGTCCCATACTTTTTATCAGCAAGCTTGTTCATAAGCCACATAGACGTGATTGGTACTACAATTCCTTTCTTGAGGCACCTGATGCATGCGGTCACCATGCTGTCAAGCATAACTGTGGAACAAGAACTCTATATTTTAGAATCGACGTCCAGGTTGCAGTCATTCTGGAAATCAGCTTTCGTGAAACTTTGCATGAAGTCCACTTCAGAATTTATTCATACATTATTACATATGGGGAATCCTCGCTAATAATAATAATATCTGGGGTTTAACGTCCCAAAACCACCATATGATTATGAGAGACGCGTAGCTTTCAAATGACAACGTTAGCTCATATTTTGTTCAAATTACGCCAAGCCAGCCTTCCGCTTCTACTCACGTTATGTCGGCAGTTACGAACACTATTACTAGCTTATCCTTGAAGGGCCAGAGTTTATTTCCGGGGATCGCTGCAGTACCACTGGGTAGAGAAATGAAAGACAAAATATAAAACGTTGGTGGGTGCGATTACGATCGATTAGCATCTCAAGAAAAGAAATCGAGGTACCGTTATAGGTGTGCCAGCAAATACCCGTAAGACCATCGCACATGGTGAGTAATGAGCAACATTTATATGCCTGACTATTTGTTAGTCTTTACCTAATTGTACAGCAGACCTTCTTGGGCACGATCACCCGCTACGGTGGTCTAGTGGTTATGGTGCTCTACTGCTGACCCGAAGGTCGCGGGGTCGAATACAGTCGAATACGGGGCCGCATTTTTGATGGAGGCGAACATGCTTGAGGGACGTGTACTTTGATTTAGGTGAGCGTTAAAGAACCCCAGGTGGTCGAAATTCCCGGAGCCTTTCTCTACGGAGTCCCTCATAATATTACCGTGGTTTTCGGATGTTAAACCCCAACAATTAGCGTTATATTATTCTATGGCACACTCTGGGTGCTACTTCAATGTATTCTCTATCTACACTGAGCTCTGCCATAAGACGGACATTTACGTTACACTCGCCAAGCATGTGATCGTTAAAGGATCGCGTACATTTACACCATACACTTCAATGTTCCTTACACGGATGACAGCCTTCTCTTCTCAGTAGCGATTTCTCGGCCGAACAAGTCCGATGAAACTGTCGACGCAGCACAGTCGCCCCAAGGCAAGGGTGGTCATCCAGGCACACGCCATTCGCATTTTGGCGCCGTTCGCGATGTTCCCTGGCTAGGCCTCGATGCTGCAGTCGGGTCGCCGTTGGCGTATCCAGGTGCGAGTCTGCACTTCGTTCCGCGCGCACGCGTAATGGACGTGAGCCAATTGCAACCTCGGTAGTCTGACTTCCAGAAACGAGAAAAAGATCTTCGCCGCATCGTACTTGTGAGACGCCGTTGGAAAGCACGCAGAGGTGGCGCAGGCTGCGTATTTGGGAGACAGAGCATACGCGAAGCCGGGAGACAGCGTCACCTTGAGAGCCACAAGCGTCAGAGACTCCAGCCGAGGGTTAGCTGAAAGGAGCTCGCAAAATGCCTTCGGGTGATTCGCGAGCTCCTGGTCGTTGAAGCTGTCCAGACTGATGCGAAGTTCCTCGACTCGGCAACCGAGCAGGAACGTCGGGGTCATGATCCTGGCCGTGTTGTCGATGCTCAGTCGGCGCAGCCGGGTTTGCTTCTGGAGTAGATCAAAGCTTTGCCTGCTGAAAGGCAGGGGAAGTTGGCACGCCTTGCACCACGAAAAGGAACAGCGTTCGAAGGAGCCGGGTGTCACGTCCAGATGTTCCAGCAAGGGGCAGCCGTCTGCCAGGGTCTCGAGGGTGTTCGCCTGGTTAGCCCCGCACGGCGGGAGTGCCAGCGCGCGCAGCTTGGTCAGCGTCGACGCCACGACGACGGAGGGGTCGAAATCGACGTCGAAGTGATGTGCGGTAAGGTTCAGTTCGGTAATTTGGGAGACGCACGTCTCGAAGAAGCGCCGCATCGAGCTCTTGTAGCCGAGTTGCGCGGTCGGAGAAGGTGAGAACTCCGCTCCCATCGCCTCTCTGAATAGTAGCGTAAGACTTGCGATGTCGCTCCAATGCTCCGAATTTGCAGCGGCTTCTACGAAGTGGGACGGAGCTCGGGAGTTCGCGTCCAAGAAGGCGGTGACTTGCTCGAAATTCGGAACCTGCCTTTGCATCGGCACGTCGGCCAAGTCAATTCTGTTGATGGCGTATGTGGACTTGCTCCGCCATTCCACGTTGGACAGCATTACGATTTCGCGGACCAACGGCGGCGCGTGCTGACAGTTCATCCAGGACTCCAGTTCCGGAGAAAGATTCACTTCGCTGGTGTACTTCAAAGTGTCCAGACCCTTCAGGAAATTCGTGATAATATGTAAGGCAGGTTCCCTCAATTTAAGCACTCTGGGGAACATTTCGGTGCTAGACGTATTAGAACACCCCTTGAGAACTGCGTGTACATGCAGGAAAAGCAGCGTACCGCAGCGAAGCAAGAACTGCTTTAAGATGGACTCCGTCTTGTCCGTGACGACCATTTCGACGTACATGGTCACAACACTGGGCCCCTCGGAGTTTGGGAGGTCACGTATAAGTGCAGTGTTGTTTTCGCTCAGCGCCGACTGGTAGTACTTCTCGTCGTGGAGCGACCACTTCAGATTTCTTACGCAGGTTAGCGTGAGAGACAGGAGCACGAAGAGGTCGGTGGGTTCCACGATGCAGTTCACCAAGCAGAGATCTCGGAGGTGTTCGCAGTGTCGGGCGCATCCGAGGATTACGTCGGAGGACAGGGCAAGACAATTCGTGAAGCGCAACTCTTGAACATGTAAAGCGAGTGGCACGTGTTTGACGTCCTTGTCAGCGATGGTCTCTTCGCGTGACGCTTGCAGAAACCTTGCCACCACTTCCCGGTGTGTTCCAGGATCGACCGTCACACGCCGCAGAATCGTCGGGATGAACGCGAAGCGCTTCAACTTGGGCGCTGCCACGGCCATGTTCAAGAGAGACTCCATGTCGAGGTGGCCGAATATTTCCGTCCACACTTCGGGCGGGAAGGGCCCCATAGAGCTTGCACGTGCGTGCGTAGCAGGCTGGGACGTTCGAGCTGACGAAGACATAGCTTTACAGGTGCGGCACTTCATATCCTCGCGCGGTGAAGTGAGAGATCGTTGACCGCTCAAGTGCAAGAGACGACACTTTCTGGAGGAATAGAGAAGGGTTGCCTTGCGCGCTCGGTATGGAAGGAGGCCGCAGTGCGAAGACAACCAAACTGGTTGGCACAGAGGCGTAGAGATGCCATGAAGAAGGGAGGAGCTCCCGCGTTAGTGGACTCGCCCGACTCGTCCACTCGACTGCTCATTTCCTGATTTCCTTTACGACGGTCGCGCTACTCGTGGTACTTGTGGGGGAGTTTGCTGTTTCTTTCTTTCTTTTTTTCATTCACGGGAGAGGGTCAGGAGTGGTCGAAGAAGGCGTGTCTGTTGAGACAAGCTGATGACATTAGTTCCAAAAACTTAATTAGAGCGCAAACACATGACACATTCACACACGCACACACCCAGGCTGTTATGTGGGTGTGTGTGTGTGTGAATGTGTTCCAGTTTGGGACGGTGGCGTCACCTAGCGGAGGGTGAAAAACCCAGCACCGTCTCCCCCCAAGTTGCCGCGTTGTGAAAGGCACGTGTCGAGTCATACACTTGACAGTGGCCGCTCAGCATCAAAAAAATATTTTCTTTCCAAAGAACAAAGCTTGTGCTGATCTACGCATGCGTACTTGGCGCCTTCAAGAACCAGTTCGCTGTAGCCGATCGCGCTATTACATCCAAAAATCCAGACTGCTGCTATCTGACCATTCACTGCTGCTGTGCAGCTGACCCACAATGTCGCCTTCATCAGACAAGTCAATATCACTCTAAATGAGTAGATCTTGTATCTCCTAGTCACTGGGAAATATGCCTGCAACACAAAACAAAATTGAATGTATTTTCAACGCAATGACCTCAAGTACCCAGTTGGGTACATTGGTAAGTAAGTGAAGCTATCTCAGATGCAACTCAAAGCAGCAAGTCCGAAATTTTCATGCCGCTTCTCTAGTCTATCGTGATCGTTTATACTCACTGCTTAACAAATTATATCTAGCATTTCATTAATTAAGAAAAATCTAATCTCGCCTGGTCGACTGCGCGCGCTATCTTCGCATGACGCCGCCATACTTCTTTTTACTGCAAGCACGTACATGGGCATACGGGGGACATGTCGTGTGCATTTTGTTAACTGATGCTTCCGCTCACAGAAACATCAATTTTCGTCAAGCGGTCTTCAAACATAGGATCATAGCGCGCGTTTTTCAAATGTACCCATTTGGGTACCCACGGACTGAAGGGGCTATGGGCCGTTTCTAAAGAGGATTCGGCGTCAGCTTTCGAGAACATTATCGATGACGATCTTCACAATGACTAAAATCAGGACGCCGATCCTGAAGTATATGGAGGTCTTGTTCCGCGGTTGCACGACCGCGTGGTGTGTCTCACTAAAACAAATGTCAACGCCATTCTCGTCTGTGTAGTTTACCCGCACGAAGAGAAATTTAACACGTTAGGCGGGAAATTAATTCTACGGCTGTCAAGTGCGGGCCGCAAGCGAGAGGTCGGCGGGCCGCGTGTTTGAGACCCCAGCCTTATACGGACGCGTAGCCGGTACTAAGAATTACGGTACGAAGAATTACGGCGCAGTTGGGCACTTCCCAACTGTTCTTGCAGTAGGCATTCTAGGACCATTTGCAAAAATCTGCAAGGCGGCTTTCCTGCATGGTTGTTTTCCAAACAAAAGCTCTCGTTCACAGACTGCTTTTCTCGCTCATTGTGCTTTTACCACTCCTAGTTCCAGTGAAGGCACGCGAGTACGACAAAACACGTTGGACGTGACACCTGTCGGTATGGAAAGGGGGGGGGGGGGGGAGGTAGATGCGAAAACACAATAAGTGAGAAAAGCAGTCAGTGAACGAGAGTTTTTGGTTGGAATACAACCTTGCAGGAAAGCCGCCTTGCAGATTTTTAACGTTCCTTTCCATTGCAGCGCAGTTGAGGCTGTCTACCGAGAAGTGAAGCCAGGCTAGCAATATAGCAGGCGATGCGAACCGGGCCCGATTACGCCATCGCGTTCTACACTTGAAGGCTAAGCTCAAGAGTCCCCCCAATTTTTTTTTTTTTTGCGTGTACGTCAAACCGTGCAGAACATCTGAGTTTGGACGCGTACATGGGAACTTATTTTACCTGCCTGAACTTGTGCTCCGCTACTTGGACTCGTGCGCTGTGCGATTGTGCTACATTTGCCGTTCCACTGTTTTACATTTCCTGTCCTTCTTATCGTTATTCTTCCCTTCTTGTCTCTCGAGATCGCCCCCTCCTTCAGAACAACACTCTTTCTTATTATGGCCCGCGCTTGGTATCATTCCATAGAGGGCATTATCCTAGAGGAAATTGCCCCAGGCAGGACAAGTGCCATTGTTGCCACGCTGGGTCCAGAGACTATTCTCGTTCGACCCCCTGTCGAACACTTCATGTGTGCGAAAAAAAAAAAAAAGGCGCAAATCAGAAGTCCTCACCTGCCGCGAGAACGGGTCGCGAGGAAAGGTCGGGAGCGCTTACCTTTGTTACAGTGTACTATAAAAAAAAATAGATACGGGTAGTGGGGTGAGGGCGAGTTTTCTGACATGGCGCCACTGCGACTTTCACCTGAGTAACCTGAGGGCATTGCGAGCGCGTTTGGCTAAAGTCCCTAGATTTTTTCGTTTCTCCCTAGATTTTTTCCTGTCACTTAAGTACCGACAACTGCCTCCTCTCCCGGCCCTCTCCCACACGCAGCTGGCGTTTGCCGCCATTTTCTTCCTAACTTGGAAGATTTACAAAGCCACGTACGTCTAAGTGCATTAGCCACGCATCTTTCAGCGGACAATATGCTAACGCGACGCGCCTTTCTCCTCCCGTCGTTCCCCCCGTCGTTAGTGAGCGAGGGACGCGTTTCACCAGGTTAGGTGCTGGAAAAGAGTTTGGAAGAACATGGCTACCGAAAACGAGCGTTAGCCAATGTGATTAGTCCGTGGCGCTTCAATGCTTGTCGGTACTTAAGAAAGAAGAGGGAAAAATCTAGGGTCTTTACGTTTGGCTGGCCGCCTACCAACCTACACATAGTTTTCACGTGACGTCACAGACAGGTTCTCTGCGCTGGGTGCCCTAAGATGGCGGCAACCGTGACTTTTTATCTCATTAGAGAACCTTCAGTGCAGAGGAGGACACGGTGACGTTCGGTCCCCGCGTTCTTTTGTGTTCTCCCCACGTTCTTCTGTTCGTGAGCCACGCCAAGGGGGTAACATAAAGGAACTGAAGGGGCACCGGCACTAATTTGATGTCATGGTTCAGCTGGGGGCCCTAAGATGGCGGCCATGGTGACTTCAATGCAAACTATGTATTGGGGCACCTGCGCTCTTTTCCCGTTTTTGGAGTAAATTTGCGTACTTTATTAACAAATCAGTCTGCCAAAACTGCTTATTGCATCTGAAAACAAGCAGAAGTGTTTTATTTACAGCAAGATACATCAGCAGTAAATGTTCGCGAGTGAGTTGAAGGGTCAGGAATTTGCGCACACTTTTCATCTAGGTAGTCTTGCTCAGTTTCATATGCTTGGTCCTCTGACGCTTATTGCTGTTAGCACTGTTCAGGCTTTTAACCAAAAAGTGAAGGCGCGTAAGAACATAAAAAGAAACAAGTTTGACACTAATTTCCTCACCGTGAACTGCACAGCCCACGGTGTTCGAAGGAAGAAATTTCTTGCTTACAAGAGCCGCGACATCAGATCTGCTGTTTGTGTGAAGCTTGTTGATGGTAAAACATTCTGTGAATAGGCCCTCAAGTGTAGAGACGAAAGTGTAAAGCTCCTTTGATGGATATAGAAGACCGCCCCAATCACACTGCACTGTGAACTCTGACGGAAGTCGATTTTGAGCTGCCTCGCTTGGATCTAGAAGAAGGTCCCTGCATGATGAACAGTCAAACTTCAAAACACATTTCCTGGCTACGTAACCCGCCATGTAGTAGACAAGTGGTGAGTCACTCTTTTCCACAACTAAAGACAAGTGGTGACTACAAGGAGCGGAGTTGAAACCAAACATTTCTGTGCTTCATCCAACTTGCCTTGCACGAGCAGTTCATCGATTTTCTTTGGTGTGACGCCTGCGTTCGTCCTGTCATGCACATTGAGCAAGGAACTGACGATGTCGGGAGTTGCATTAGCACCACCAACACTTTGGGCAATATTGTAGAATGAAAGGCAGTTCACAGTGATTAGAAACTGCTCTGGCAACGGGTGAGCGTTACAGCCACTGGACTGTCGAACAATACCGAACAGGTGCTCTATGGCGTCGGTACTAAGACGCGAAGTCATATGTAGATGTGTTTCTGTGAGGTATCGAAGTAACGATAGAGTGCTCGCAATGGTGACTCTCAATCCTGTCACCGTGGAGTCACTTGCAAAGCCCGTCTTTCTAGGACTGCAGACTTCCCATTTGTCCAGGTAATCAAGAAAGTTAACTAGGTCTGCAGCAGCGTTGGGAAGCAAAGGGCTGAGTGCTTCTGCGGGAAACCTTGATGTCATCACAAACATGACAAACAAAGCACTGACAGGGAAGACTCTTGCGTAGCCGTTATGCTGCCACATTTTCTTTCAATGTCCTTGTAGAAATTCATTCCCCTAAGCACATTTGTACCAAACAGCTGGAACGCATACGGCAGGCGCATCCTTCTCAAACGAATTTGGGTCTAAGTGCGCTTCGGTGATTCCTGGCATTACTTTTGAGAATCCGCTCCCACTCTCGGCGACGCTCGATGTCTTCGGGTGCATCCAACAAAGACAGTTTAGGGGGCATTTTTCACGCCACTGTATCCTGTCTTGCAACCAGAAGCAAAACAGTAATTTCTGCAACGTGGTTTTATCATCTCACGAATCTTGCAGACGCAGGAAACAGTACACATTTAAGCGCGATCAGCAGCACATGTCGAGGTGCGCCAAACATTCCGAGGCGCGCCCCAAGCAGGTGCCAGGTGAAATAAGGTGAAAGGCGCAGCAGCGCCACCGCGCGGCCGGTTGGACTTTCCGTACTTTGAGCCACGGCCGGACGGAGGAGCGGCACTCTCTTACGGCCTGCGCTTCGTGTCTAGTTCCCACCTTTCACCACCGCAAGTTCGCGGCGCTGCGGCCCAACCCTCAAGTAGAGTTACTGCATATGCTCCCTACGGTAGCATATACAGGGACACTAACCCTCGCTAGGGACTTTAACCCTCGCCAGTACAGCTGCAGGGGAGGAGCGGCGCCAGCTCACTTGAAATATTCCGCGGCAGATCAAAAACACGTGTGGCACGCGTGGTCAGCTGACTCGGTCAGAAGCAGTGCTGCCAGATGGCCTGAAGACAAAATCAGTAGTTGGACCCGCTAAAAATCAGTAGATTTTTCGAAAAGTCAGCAGATTTATTAAAAAATTATTTGATGACAAAAATTTAATTAATTAGCAGTTCTAGTAATTAATTTCATTGTTTACACTTATTACAGTTAGTAAGCACTTACAAAAATGTTACATAAAATAAATATATTGGACTTTTTTCACGATCGCTAGAGCACCCCTGGCGGCGAGAGCCATGTTCAGTCGACGCGACAACGTGTGTGTGCCTTCGCACCTGTGGTAGGGTCCCTAGTATTCTAGGGAGCCTACCTGTGGCCTCCGAGAATGCGCGCTGGCAGGTTTCGGAGGCTGTGCGCAACCGAAAATGTTTCGGGTGCTCACCGCTTGTGGCACAGTCGAAGTATTTTCAGTGCGCATGCGCAGAAGGCGCCCATGAAATCATCCGTAGGAAGCAGGTAGGAAGAGAGCACGGTGCACGGTGGCGGAATGTTCGCCTCCGAGATTTGCTTGATGCACATTCCAGTGGTCGTTTGCGAGCACTGACTTTGTTTGAAAGAGGTGAATTCAACAGCTTGAGAGATCTACAACGAGAACAAGCAAATATGCACGTTATGTCCCTCCTTCCGTATCATGTAATGGCCCGATTATTTTAGTAATAATGCTTCGTTGCTCTTTTACATAAATTTTTTGCAGAGCCTTCGGAGCGCTCAAAAACGACTCTGCGAATGTAGCATAAAGTTCTCCTTGACAACTAAGAGAACTTATCTCTCTTGCTGCATTAAACGCCAAACCACGTACTTGTGAAATTAATTTATATGTACACCCGAAAACAAAGCAAAGTCAAGAGTACGTATGTTTATCCCAAAAGTACAGATGTTCGTGGCAGCATTACCTTATCAATATTTGTTGCAACATTCACTGGCAATTGACCACCGTATTTGATTTGAGTAGAACGCTTGGGAAGAATTGTGTGCCCGCAGAAATGCTGCAACACTTCAAGAACTAAAATTGGTCGTTCTAACTGTAAGATTGTTCAGGATTTCAGCTACAGTCTAAAGATTCTGGATCCCAAGCCCACCGCAGGCACTATCATCTTCAAATCTGGTTTGCCAGGCTGTTCCTATCTTGATGCAGTCGAGATTATGCAATACTTAATTATTCGAAAATGCATATAGTTAACTACCGTGAGCAATATTGAACCACAGAATGAACGTACATACGAAACTTGATTTAAATGAGAGCTGATAAAGTTTATTTTTTGCTATTTTGCTCGCGATACTCTGCGAGAGGAAACCAAATTTTTGAGGCCGTCAGCATAATTTCACCCTTCCTTGTCGGAGTATGCAATGCCACCATCCTCTCGAGAAGGGGGGCGGGTGAATTGATCAAGGGTTTGTTTCTTTTGTTAGACACAACGTAATCAAGGAAACCTGCGGAAAATGAAGCTAATTAAGATACATTGGACATTACTTATATATGTTTTAGATGTGGTACAGTAAGTGGATGGCAAAGCGACCTCCGCACAATTGATAGAGCATCGGACGCGTAATTGGAAGATTGTAGGTTCCGTCCCCATTCGTTTCCATTGACGTCAGAATTACTATGCTACAGTTAAAGGCTACAAATGTCTCCTATACACCATTTTCCAGACACGCTCAAGCGCCGCCATCTTGGACTGATAACGCTGCACTTTTGTAGCCGTATCAAATAAACAAACAATGCTACGGTGAACTCGGGTGGATGATAATGCTTGGTCTGGAACATTGAACGTTTCATGACCATGATCATCTCATATTACGGCATAGAACACCAGCAAAACGATCGCTTATCAGTCCAAGATGGTGGCGCCCATGAGTCGAAAATAAAATCGTGTATAACTTCCTTAGCTTCATTAGGGGCTTTTAGCTTGTACGTATACATCTTTACGTTACCGTGTTACCGGATACCGGAAGGAATCTGCGCATGCGCGATTCTTTACGGAACGTAGACTTTTACGGAACGTAAACTACTCGCCGGATAGGCTTTACGTTTTCGGCCCTATCTCACAAATTCACCTTCGTTCGTGGCTACTCGCGATATCCGCTTTGAGGTGACTCCAGCTGCCGATTCCGAGTCAAAATAAGCCGAAGTGCGAGCGATCACCCTAATTGTTTCAGCAGGATTGCCGAAGCTAGTGACCTAGCAAGCCGAAGCAGTAAACGTGAGAGGCCTAAAACCCCTGACATGCCCGACATGCTGGATAGGTGGCGCCATCTAGCGGGGCTAATATGAACCAGGCAAGCACAGAATTGGTATTGCAGAAACATCGTGTATTCTACTTCTGATGTGAATGCCTTGCAGTGGCATAACTACGACTGAGTTGCCTTTTTAATCATTTCTTCCCTCAAAAACACTCAGCGAAAACAAACGTGTCCATGACTGTGGTTGCACAAATCGTCACAAGATGTCGACACCATCGTCCGGTAACCTGGTATTTTATACGTTTTATACTCCATCGCGTACATTGGGATACCTTACACGCTAAAAAACCTTTTTGATGATTTTGCCGCAGTAGTGATTCAATCTTATCTAAATTAAATATAGTTTAAATGCAGTTATCATCGCAATTTGGTGGTTTGCGCAAATGTAAAGGTATACGTTTACGTAACTACGTAAACGTTTACGTATGGTGCTAAAACTTTTCTAAAACATGCGTTCCGGTAAAACGGTAAACGCAATCCGGTAACACGGTAACGTTAAAAAGTATACGTACAAGCTAAAAGCCCCTATTGTCTGTTGGTTTCATTACGTTACTGGCTTTATTTTCATTAGGCTATAACATATCCTACAAGACAGTTTTGCTGCACAACAAAAAAATCATGAACAAAATGGCGCTGAATTTTATCCTCGCTACACTGCACGTGGACGGGTAGCACCGCCATTGTGCATGAGTTGTTATTGTGCGGGTAAGCTGCCTTGTATAGTTACTGCGACTCGTTTGGTGTTCCTAAGAAATGCTTGTCGAGAGGCATGGACAAGTGTGGCGGGTCTCCTTTTAGTTGTTCGCGTACTTGTTTGGCCAGTGAATGAATGAGCTTCTCTGGCAGTACAAACTTTCGTGAATTTCATGCGCTTTCGTTAACCAGCTCCCTCGAAGACCAACCCCGGCTGGTAGCGAGAGCCGTCGACGCGGCAAAAACTAGGGTTTTCTGGAAGCGAGAGACTACCCCGAAGACGATAACTAAAAAAGTACCGAATAAAGACATTTATTCTTTCTCTTTTGGCTTGCTAAGCGTCAAGTTTGACATGTCCCGCGGTAGTTCAGGCACGAACGGTGAAAACCCATTGTCTAATCAGACACCATGCCTTGCGCTGGCTGCATGGGTATCCAGAAAACCCAAGATCGATATGCCAAAACAATTATTCGTTCCCGGTAGCCATGTGATGA
The DNA here is from genome assembly GCA_030522465.1 of Rhipicephalus appendiculatus. Lineage (NCBI taxonomy): Eukaryota > Metazoa > Arthropoda > Arachnida > Ixodida > Ixodidae > Rhipicephalus > Rhipicephalus appendiculatus. The sequence continues at coordinate 48,385 of JALIZH010029322.1, read as the reverse complement.
TCTTGACGCTTTTCCAGCACCTGTTCTAGAGACCATGCTGCTAGAGGTGTAGCTGATCGCACCTCAGACTCGCAGACACACCGCGATTTAGGTGAAACATGGGGCGACGCGTCACAAATGGGGGGAGATGGAGGTTGAGGGGGGGAGGGATTGAGGCTGAAAGAGATGAAAGGACGCTTTCTACGTTACTGGAGAGCGTGCACTGACTACGGGGACAAAAATAGAAGAACACGACACAAGCGCTCATTGGGGGGCACGTGCGAGGGAGACATGCAGGCATGGTCGTCGCCAGGATTTTCTCTTGGGGGGTGCAAACGAGTGTTGCATCGCGGCTGGGGGAGGGTGATAGCACTGGACTAGCTTGGGCGAGGGCAACTGCTGGTGATACTTGAGGGGGGGGAAAGTGCCCCTTTTGCACCCCCCCTGCCGACGCCCATGCATGCAGGTGCGTTAGCATCTTGTGTGCTCAAGTGTGTGGCTAATGTACTTAAGTGTCTGTCAATCTTCTAGGCAGCAAGAAAATTTCGGCAGACGCCGACTGCCCTTGAGAGGGGGGTCGAAAGGGATGCAGCTGTCGCTACTGAAAGAAAAAAAGTGAGAAATCTAGGAACTTCGTAAAAATCCGTAGAATTTTTTTTTTATCCGCGAATCAGTAGGTGGCCAAGAAAATCAGTAGATTACGGAAAAATCCGTAGCTCTGGCACCACTGAGGATTCCTGTCTTACAACCAGAAGCAAAACAGTAATTTCTGCAACGTGGTTTTCTCATCTCACGAATCTTGCACGCAGGAAACAGTACACAAACGCGATCAGCAGCACATGTCGAGGTGCGCCAAACATTCCAAACATTCCGACGCGCGCCCCTAGCAGGTGCCAGTTGAAAGGCGCAGCAGCGCCGCCGCGCGGCTGGTTGGATTTTCCGTACTTTCAGCTTCCCCGTGCGCCATTGCCGCCGGCTGTCCCTCGTCCCACTACCCCTATCTAGTACACTCTATCTTTGTGAAATCGCCCTTCTCATCTCTATTCTTTTACTACTCTATTATCTCGCTCCCCCTTCCCCCCCTCCCCCTCAAGGCGCTGAGCTGTCCTCCCGCAAGGGCAGCAGACAATTGTGCCTCTTCCTTTCCTCAAGCCACATATTCATTCATTCACACGACCCCCGGCGGAATAGCCGAGCAGTCGTCTAAAGACACAGTAGCCAGCCACTACGGAAAAACTTCGTTCGTAGGCGAGAAAACAAGGCAACCCCTCCATTCCTCGAGGACGCGTCCTTAGCTGCGGCCTGCGAGCTCCGATTCCACGCCAGGGAGAAAAGTAAGAGTTAACCTCCTTAGGATAACAAGGTTCCAGACCACGAAGCGATGTCGTCGACTACTGCGGCGTTCCACCCAGTCGCGAATGTCTTCGCCCACCTTCCGCCCGAAGTGTGGGCGCAGATATTACGGAACATGGACATCGATACTCGCTTGAACATGTGCGAGGCGGCGCCCGAACTCAAGAGCTTGGTGTTCGGTCCAACCGTTATGAGGATCGTGAGAACAGATCCGGAAACGGACTTCCGAACGATCGAAATGTTCCTGAAAGAAACGCGCAAGGAGCTGGTCCTGGGGAACCACGCAGTCGTGTCTGTCAGCGTAGACGTTCGAGAGCTACACTTCACCAACTGTGTCGCCTTGCCGCCTGGTGTAATCATCGACTGCGTTCGAGGCTGCAGCAACCTACGAGAGTTGTACTGCGTGGGCTGCGTTGTGGAACCGGCTAAACTCTTCGTCCTCCTGTCCACGATATTGCACGGCCTCGAGAAACTGGAGTGGTCGCTGCATTGCACAGACTACTACGAGTCTAAGTTGGACGCCTACGTCATTGGTAAAATTCGCTCGTACCGCGAATTGGAGGGTCCCCGATTACGCAGCATGTACGTTGAAGTGGCAGTCACGTATGCCACTGTGAATCTGTTGGAAGCATTCTGGGGCCGCTGCTCTGTTTTGCGTAACCTGCACGTGCACGCCATTCTGGAGAAGCACCCTGGCACGTCGAGTGACGTAAAGAGTCCCGAGGTTCCTAACCCAGCCTTACTCGACCTGCTGGTGAATCTGTGTCTTATGCAACGCCTTACAACGCTTAAGTACAGCTGCCAATCAGAAATGCCTCTAAAGATGGAAGCCCTGATAGAGCAACACGAGCCAGTTCGTATGTTCAGCCCGCAAGACCTCGTCTTCTGCAACTTCGTCGCAATAGCAGATACAGAAAAAGAAGAGCGAGGTGTGAACCTAGTCTATTTGTCACACGTGCTGACGCAAACGACGTCTCTGCGGCGTTTCGAGCAAGCCACAGTATTTTTGCAGGCCAACTTTCGAGCTGCCTCGCTCTTCGTGCAAGCCACTGCTTCTCCGGAGTATTGTAACCACATCCAACGCCTGACACTCGCACTGTCAGCGCCCTACGAAGCAATGTCCACTTCGCATCCGGCGGTGATGCACAAATGCTACGTGATCCCCATGAGGCGGTTCTTCGACACGTGCGTCTCCAAAATCACCGAACTGAACATGACCGCATTTCACTTCGGCGTCGATTGCGACGGCTGCAAGCTCGTGGCGTCCGCCTTGCCCAAGTTGCGAGCGTTGGCGCTCCCACCTTGCGGAGTCAACCTCGCAAGCTCCCTGCAATCCCTGGCCGACGGCTGCCCCCTGCTGGAACATCTGGACGTCAAGGTGAGCCCGTTCAGATGCGCCGCTTCTCCCTGCAACGTGTGCCAGCGTCCCCTATGCTTCACCAGCAGCAGATTCGAGCTACTACAGAAGAAAACACGGCTGCGCCGACTGAGCATTGACGAGACTGCCAAGATCAGGAACCTCGAGTTCCTGCCTTACTGCCGTGTGGAGGAACTTCGCTTGAGCCTCGACGGCGTCATCGACGAGGATCTTGCGAAATTCCCGGCGGAACTGGGCGAGCGACTTGCCCTGAACACTCGGCTGTCTTCCCTAACTCTCGTGGCCCGCAAGGTGAGCCTCTCTCAACGCGTCGCGAAGACCCTGTGGCAAATACAGAGCCTGCGCCGCCTGTGCATCCTGACTACGGTGTCTCACGGATGCAGTGTGGCGGAAGACTTCTTTCATTCACTGGCAAGCAGAATGCCACGGCTGCTTTCGGCCCACGCTCACTACGTGTGCAAGTCCAAGAATGTACAGAGCAGCTGGATACGCCAACGGCGAACTGACTGCAGCATCGAGCCTAGCGAGGGAATATCGCGAACCGCTCAAGGCGTGTGCCTGCATGACAAGCCTTGCTTGGGGCGACTGTGCTGCGTCGACACGTTCATCGGACTCGTGCCGGCCCAGAAATCGCTACTGAGAAGACCGTCCTCCGTGTAAGGAACATTCAAATGTGGCATGCAAATGTACATACGTGATCCTGTAACAGCTATGTGCTTAGAGATCGTAACATAAATATTCGTGATATCATAAAGCTCACTGCAGATAGAGAACACATAGATCTAACGCAGAACCGGTCAGTTAAGGTATGTTATACATTTAGGTGAAGATCAGAAGATGGTCAAGAATATCGATGTTGCACATACACAACGCTTGCTATGGTCTTACGAGTTTAATGAGGCACGCTTAACTGAAGTTAGATCTGGTTTCTTGAGGTTTTAATTGCTCGTCATTGCATACACCAACTCCTCCCCCCCCTCTCTTTTTTTTTTTTTTTGCCTTTCTCTGTCTATTGCCAGTTCTGAGGAATTTTATGAGAACTTTTTAGGAGACTTTCATTAGTGTAAGTACTGCTGCCATCGTCGGAAATAAACTTTCTCACTTGAAGGAAAAGATAACACGAAAAATGAGTAGTCTCAAGTGCATTTGTTAACTTTTTTTGCTAGCTATACTGCAGCACTGCTAATTTACACGTTCGCTCGAGACAGTCATTTAATGGAGTAGTTCATCTTAGCAGAATATGCGATGATCTTAGTATCGTGATAGTTCCATCATTCAACTGTATACCTGATTTTGTTATCATCAATCAAGACAATGTATGCTTCCTTGTTACGCAGTTGAGTGGTAGACTTGTGAGGTTGCATGACTTAACGACGCAATTTTAGATATTCGTGAATATGCGCGCGTGCCTAGCGGCAGAAACCAGGGACACTTAAGTTGTGACTACACGTATGCGTGAGGGATCCAAACGCACGTCGCGTAAAAAGTCTGCTCATGACGTCAAGTGATTGATGCTAAGTATATTTATCTCGCTTTTACATATCGTTGTACGTACATCTAAAATATCTTTCTCCTGCAGTATCTGTAGGCTTCTTTCTCAACATTATTATCCTTACAGTTTTGTTGACTCGGGGATTCTTTTGAAATCAAGCGGCTTTAAGGATTGGCACAAGCTCACTTTTAAGCATGATAATGCATCAAGTCGGTCTAGTTGGTGGACATTTATCGTAGAGGCGATTTGCTGCGATGACTAACTCGTACACACAACGAGGGTAGAAGACTGGTCTTGCGCACATCTAGACTTCTTCAATATTCTGGTGTCCGTGTGTGTTATCCCTGTTGAAAAGCTTTTTCCAGGAATGATAGTTCAGTTACGCACTCAATTCTTTCGATATTCTTGTGCCTGTACGTGAGCCCCCTTGATGAATGCTGCTACTTAGTATAGGGAGTATGCACTGAGCCTTGATCCGCAAGGGGGCAACACCATCGCCGCGCCATTTTGAAGGTCTGCTCGTACGCGCCGTCTTGCTGTCGTGCTTCGGCGTGCAGGGGGGTGTTCCGGAGGTCTCTAAACATCCAAGTTACCGTACGGATCTCGGGCACAGCGCGTGCAGCGAGTTTTATGCGCATGCGGCGAGCGCACGGGCCTCCAAAATGGCGACCCCGACGCTAGCGATCCTCGCGGATGACGTCGAGTGCATACCCCCCTATAGTTAGTAGCTGTTACTCACGATATTCCACTTACTAACACAATTGTAACCGTCTGTGACAAGGAGCAAACGTTAGTTAGTAAATAGAATATTTTTTAAAGTCTATGCGGTTGTGACGGTCCTTACGAAATTCACAATAGTTTTGAGGAACACTTTACATTTTAATAATGAAATAGAAGGGCAAGCATTTGTGAAATTTAGAAGTACAAGAAAAGCGCTTTGTTCGATGTTCGCTCACGTTTCCTCTTAACGAGAAACTGGCATTGAATGGAGCGGAACTTGCTTGTGAGGTTTATAAGGTTACTGCAGCCGTAATTAGCGAAATAGCGGAATTGGTCTTGGTAACTTTCATCTTTCCAGCGGCACATGGAACGCGCGCATTCATCCCAGTTTACATGATGGTGAGGAGCCCTGAAAGAGTTGACTGTTCAAGTTTGTTACGCATCGGCTTTCGAAGGTACTCTCGGGTACAGCGTGCGCAGTAAACTGTTTCACTGTAAATGAATGATGCAGTTTGTGCAAATGAACGTCGTATTCTTCCTGAAAAACTGTTGTATGGGCTAAGCGACTCACTTCCCACGAGGAAAGCAACTGTCGAGAAAATAAAATTGTGCTTTCTCTCTCTGCTTTCATGTTTATTTTGAAGAAAAAAAAAGTATAAGTCATCGCGGAACAGTCATGTCGCAAAGACACGGTCACTGCTGCCGTAATGGCCATGGTATTGAATATAATGCAGTTTTCTCCAAAGAGCGACCGCGAAGCCACGGATTCCAGGTATTCCGCACCAAGATCCTCAGGGAGGAGACGCTGTGTCAACCACAAGACTCCTTGTGGAAACGTTCACTGTGGGCTGAAGCTTCTTCTGTTCCGCCATTGGTGATTACGCCGTATTCTGTTAATAAATAAGGTGCTGCCAAAATACAAAAGAACGCATTATCCATACGGAGGGTAGGCAAAAGACGGTATAAGAAAATTAACGTCTTGATTTCTTTCTACGCAGCTGTTGGCGTTATCATTTTATTTCCTATTACATGCCTCGGAACGGGCAGAAAGCGTGCGTCGTTTGTGGCGAAACAATCAGGCGCGACTTATGAGCCGAAGCGCGTCATCTTTTTGAATCCAGATGCCGAAAGCGCCCTGGGGGAGCATGCATCTTCGGTTAAAGGGATACTGAACAAAATTTTTTGCCTCCAAGATTTCCAGCCAAATGGAAAGATCGATGGACACAACCTTCATTTCAGGCAGAAACGAGAGGAAAATAATGAATTTAATGAGTTTTTCACGAACCGCCGCGTCTAGCGGCCGCGCCGTGAACTAGAGGATGTGACGTGAAACTCGCCGGAAACAGTCATTCCACCAATGCCTGCCTTCGCCCGTGTCTCTCAACCCGCTCAGCTTGCACTACGTTTCCCAGAACCAGCACGGGAGCGAACAATGCTCCCGGCTGGGGTAAGGCATTAGTGCTTTTGTGGAAGGGAGAGAGTGGAATGAAAGGAGAGGTGGAGAAAAGGAAGCGGAGAACAGGAGCACGTGCACCCTGCATGCGCCAGGGAGAGTCTGACGTCACGGGTCCCGCTCGCGTGCAGCCGCCGCGCGCTGACAATCCACCAAAAATACAGCCAACTGTTCTTAAAGGGACCCTGAAACGGTTATTTGATACTTTGTCAGCGTTTAGGCTAGAGCATCATCGAACCATTGGCACCACAAATTTAATGGTACGCCGTGTATCAAGGCGGTTACGGACAATTATATCATACCCTCCTTCTCACCCCCTGACTTGCCTCCTCAACTCATGAGACACACTGGCATCGCTGGCGATCGCAGAGCTCACGTGAGCACACACGACGATTTGAGCTTCGCCCAGTGATGACCTCCGAGATTGCACGCCGACAGGTTGCGTGCCATCTCGGAGACCATAGCCCAGTGCGCCCGACAGCACGCACGCCGTCTGGCAACAGAAACATCGCGGAGTGGTTGAGACCTGCTCCGACAGGTGCCGCCACCCTACCAGCCAAAGATCCAGCCGCCCCAGTGACGTCGTGTGCACACTGCATGTCGTACTCGCAAGGGGCGGTTGAAAAGCGCGTTGGGCTGAGCCGCAGTGATCTGCAGCGATTCGCAGTTTTATAGCGTTGTAATAAATTACACAGTGTACGCAGAGAGCTTAAATTAGTCTGTAAATGAGCCTTAGGACTTGGTCTACTGGCCCAATGTGTGTGTACAAAATCGTCAAAACCGTTTCAGGGTCCCTTTAACTACGTGAAATAAACTGTGTTTATCGGAACAGCGGCGTCTTCCGAGTAGAATTTCGATGTTTTCGTCAGTATTTCAAATTTTTGTTCAGTATCCCTAAGCGCACCTGTCAACGGTGTCACTCGTGCAAACTAGGTCTTCATGTCTGTTAGGCCGTGCATGCTCCTGGCACACCAAGTCAGAGCCCGCAACTGCCGCGAGGTGCCGCCCCGAAGAGCAAGGCCCGCTGCTAGCGCGCAAACATAGGTGGACGGGGCTGTACCCCCCGCCCTCAAAAGTTCTCGGAACACAAAATTTCCGAAAATTATATATTCCCGCTTTGTCTTTGAACATAGCCTCCAAACAGATGTTCCAGCTTGTAGTAGTCCTTGCGACCTACGCAGCTACCTGCTAGGTTAGATGCGCCGTGCACTAACAGAGGAGAAATTCGCATTTTCAGTGGAGCCCGCGTTCCGTAAACTTTTGCAACGCAGAAGGCAATCGCACAATGGGCCTTTTTCAGGTCCGAACAGCGCCTCCAGTGGAGATCGCCGAAATCGAAACTGGGGGTCAGTGGCCTCCGCAGTTGTCCCGGAGGCCTGGTATTTTTCGTGATATTTTGCAAATGTCGCCACCCCGTGACCCCCCCAAAAAACATGGCGCGCGTGACGTCACCGCCGCTGCGCATGCGCAGACTAGTCTCCTGAAAAAGGCCCATTCGCAGTTGCGCTTGACACTTCGAAGCTTAGGAATTTGCGGTGAGCCTCTAATAAAGAGCACGAAGTTCTCGCGTTGCATTTTCTATGGTAGGCTGCGGCTCTTCGCAGCACCCGGGGCCGTGTTCTGGGGCGACCACTTTTTTCGAGACTGAGACCCCCCGCATTCTAGAGCGTCCCTTGACTCGGCGTTCCACCTTGACTCGAGAATGTCGATGGCAGATCCACCCTACGGCAAAAATATTCATTGCACATGAGCGATAGCCGGCATCATTTCCTGAGTACCGCTGAGTCATTCTAAGTCGAGTGGTGGCGCTTTGCTCAGCTCGGTCAAGTGAAGGGTGGAATTCGAGCCGAGGCTTGTTTCAGAATACGGGGGGTCACTCTACCTGCACAAGGCATTTTCATGTTAATGAATCCTTAAACCTGGTACACTTTTATCTTTTAATCTGAAAAAACAATTTTCTTTCGCACTTTGAGTGTTACTCACACCGCTTGGAACGAAAACGTTGGGGAGGCAGATGAATTTCAATTCGCCAGCACCGCTTCGCTGGGTACGTTGGCCGCAGCGCCATATGACGGCTCGCAAGCAGAGTGCGCCCGCGAGACCGAACATCATCTGGCCGCTCAGGCGCGCGCAGTGTCAACACCTGAATATTCTTACACCGTGCTCTAGTATAAGCGACGACGACCTACACTCTCTCTGGCCTACCTTTTTATCGGTGTTATCACGGTTGGCGAAGTGCCAAACCATTGCGAGCCACGCGGACTGCCGCACGCTGCTGGTCTCGTGAAATCTCGTGGAAGTGATGTTGTCGCCAGAAGCGATTGTCTCGGCATACCGCACCACATTGTTCCCGCCGAACGGCCTAATTGCTCTTGAAAATGGAGCTACCAGGGCCTCTGAGTCGTGAAGTCGTTCAAGCGCAAGAAGCATCTGCGTATGACTTCGATCTCGACGTAAGTGCTACATTATTTTCATACCCCATGCCGCTAGAACTATACTCGAGGTTGCGAATGTGCCGAACGGGAGCGCGGACGTTACGAGTCAAGCTAGCGTTATTCAGTGACTCTAGCTTCGTGAAGCACGTCAGCCTCAAAAAAGGCAGTTGCCGCATTGCGGCTCTCAGAGGTTGTGGTAACAGCCCGCACATTGAGTGTAACAACAAAAGACAGTGTGATACAGTTTAGCATTTCAAACTAGAAATGTTCGAACATAGTTTCCGTCATTACTTGAACGCTGGAATTCTCTACCATGCAGGAGGTGTTCGTGAATCGCCGTATCGTGACATTTTGTCTGCACTTGATGTGTGACGTTGAATCCCCACTTTTGCAATAGCCCCAAAGAATATATAAATATAGATAAATACATGTGGCGGAGCGTAGCGCTTCAACTTGGCCTATACGGTCCCTATATACCTTGCCTCCCTCGACGTGCTACGCGTGGGTTTACAGGAAATTCTCAGTCGTTCGCCAGTCGCTTTGCGAATTAAACAGCTGTCTTGGTTTTCAACCGCGTCATGTCATTGTCCCAGGGCATACGCTTATGGCCAGAATGCGCTATCGCAGTTAATAAAAGAAACGCGAGCAGTCGAAAGCCTGGCTATCGGCACAGTCAGCACAGCCATGCAGCGTCATTTGGGGGGGGTGTGTCCAACTCCGATATGGTTTGCTTTATACCTAGGCGAATCTGTGCTTTCAGCCAGCAACACCTTCGCGCTAGAATCTTCTTCCGGCTGGCGCATAAAGCCGCTCAAGGCTTGAAAAAGCGAAACTGGACGATTCTGAAGACTGCTCTGGTTGCTTCTGTTGTTCATAGGCGTTAGATATGTGATGCAGGTCGTTTCTAGGTTGCTTCTAGATCGTTGCTAAGCTTTAACTAGGTAATACTAGGTTGTTTCTACGTTTATTCTCAGCGCAGAGAGGTTCGAGCTGAACCACAGACAGTCGCCGACACGACACGGATGTCCAAACTCCAGAGACAGAAACTCGCGCTGAAACCAATTAAGCGTTCGCCCATCTCATAGATCTACGGGCACGTCCTCGTTGGCGTAGGCCTTCCATCACTATGGGGTCTTCTCGCAGCCGCCGCTGCCTTTCCCGTTACCATGTAGTATTCTCACGTTGTACGCAATCGGGGTTTTCGGCTCACCGCCGTCACCTCGCAGCCATTGGTTGTTGGGCTAACTGTTGCCATCATTTTTAATCGACACTAGTGGTGATAGTGAGATTTACATAATTTCTGTGGCACACACCCGTTTATGATGATGATAGTTTTTTTGTTCTTCTGACAAGGAACCTTTTCTAAAGAACTTCGCTGTTAAAAGAAACAACTGAATTGTCTTCGCCTTATATATTTCCTGTGGCGCGTGCACCTTTTTCTGTGAGTGCGAGTGGAGCAGATGTCACTTAAGCCTTCAGAATTCTGTACAGATCTCAATAAGGAAAGAAACAAGTGCCCCAGAAGTCACTGCTCCACTCCTTTAAGCGGAGCAGTGAAAGAGCAGGTTGCATAGATAGATAGAGCAGGTTGCATAGATAGGTTTTCATACATTGTTGGAGCACAAAACAAAACACAGCTCTCAAGAAAGGCTTTGCGGGCTTCTGCTTCAGTAAGTTCGCTCTATCGAACTTCACTCTAAAATCGAAGTTCACTCTAAAAAATGAGAAGGAAATAGGGTAGCTAAATTCGGCCGTGACGCGATAATGCTAAGAATCGCGCGCTCAGCTTTGTCTTGCCCTTAATTCGTACGATGGCCGCCAGCCGGTTTCACCGGCTTCACAGACGCGCATACGAAAGGGGGGAAGGGGGGCACGGAGGCCTCTGCCCCCACCCCCTCGAATCACCTATGGAGGGGCCGCAAAGATTTCCCCATACTTCGGCTCAGTCGGACCTAAAATCCCTAGATTTTCCCCTGTTCTTTCGGGAAAAATCTAGGGACTTTAGTAGGACCAGGACTCTGGTAGGACCTATGCAGTCATTGTTTAAGGAGCACGGTTATGGCCACGCCGGTTCTTGACTATAAAGGCGGCCGAATATGCCTGATGTTTCATTGCAAGAGGTGTTTACTTCCCATCTGTACTCCCGGAAAGCCACGGGAAGGTCACTGTTGGAAGCAGTCATTGTTTCATTCTCATTTTTTCATCCTTGGTGGTGTATGTTTTTTGGACTCGACCCAGCGGAGGAGGAGGGGCTCCTGTGATAAAGCCTTGCGCCCCCCCCCCCCCCTCTAATGGGCAAGCCGGCGCCTGCCTATGTATAGCCTTGGATATGCATAACGCATCAACCTTACAGCGCGTCGCATTCATGATAACACAGTTTATGCGCTAAGAAGTCGTGTCGCACTATAGTGCGCCAGGCAGGGGTGGATTTCGAAGGGTTAAAGGGACACTAGAGGCTAGACATTTATTGCTGAAATAGTGGTCCAGAAACCTCGTAGTGCTACTTTCGTGCCAAGCAAATGCTTATTTTGGAATGACGTCTGGTCCGCATGGCGTTAACGCACCTCAAATCACCCGCCTGAAAACGTGTCTCCGAACGTGGCAGTTGGTTTGCCCAACGTTGCCCGCCTTTAGCTGCCGACACTGTAGCAAAAGAGAGAAAGCAGGGGGAGTCACGGCAGCAACAACGGCCATTGAAGCTTGCCGCGATGGATGTCGTCGGTGAACCTGACAACGAGACATTAGGTCCATTCGATTCACCCTGCACTTCCTGAACTGGTTCATGGTGGTGCCGTCTGGGTGCCGTCGTGGTGCAGGGGATGTTTCATCATGTGCAGCAGCAGCGATATGTCGAAACGAATACGAGAGTGCAGATGTCGTGCAAGCCCTATGCTTCGGTCGGCTATCTCGCGGGTTGTGGAGGCTGTAATTCGTGAACGACGGCGCCGCTTACGTTGCTTGGCATATGCAGCTACCGCAAAAGGTTCACTGTCGCACTTGTTGGACGCCGCTAAAATAGACACGAATGCAATCGGCTGTGTCGTCTGCTGCGGTGCCAGCCATCTTGTGCTGCACGGACTCGGCACTACGTACCTCACGAGCAGGTGCAGGGAATTCGTGGCCTTGCACGACGACTGCACTTTTTCGAAACGAATACCGCGGTGCCGACGCCACCATGTTGAACTCGTGAAACGAATGCCGAGAAGCAGCGCCACCGTGCACCGGTTCACAAAGTGCAGGTGAAACGAATGGACCTATTGGCTCGCGACGCTGGCGCAGATGCACGGCACTCGGCCACTTCGAGGGTAGGCGTTCGTTTTGCGGAACCCAGTGAAAATTCACGTCAGTTTCTTTGCTGCAGCTCAAGCGGCGTACACCATACGGGCTTCCGGCAAGATCACATGCGCATGCGGCATTTTGTCGAACTTTCTGTCTCAGCGACTTTCGTGAGCGTGCAAAGCACACGCAGCAGTGCACGATACTGGAACGGCCACTCAGGCGCGACCGCGTGAGCGCAGTTCGGCGAAAACGGAACATTTGAACCATTCGCATCATGCCCCATGGTAACGCCAAGCGGTTCTTTCCATGAATAAAACAGAAACGGACAAGCAGAATTTTATTACGTGTTGCTATGCACGGAAGGTTCTTTTTTTTATTATTATTATTGCAACTAGTTTGATTACTAGTGATTATTTGTACTCGGGACTACCGTCATTGGGATCATTTCAAAATGTTCCACTCGTGGCGCATATGGTGTCGTACATTTACCTTAATTTACCTTAATGGCCATTAGTTTCGCCCGTGCTGCCGATATGACAAAGCTCTGATATGTTGTTGATATGCGTGACTCCCCGAAAATTTCACTTTCAGGGCTCTGAGGTCATCTCTTGTACTTCATTGCAGCTGTCCAGAAAGGAGACAACCCTTCTCTCCGGTGAAAAGATCTTGTGCGACTTTGGAAGTCCTCGGCATTTTCTCCTCAAAGGCGGATGGACACAATCCTGCACCAATGAGGGCGCACTCCAGACTGACGTAAGACCGCTATTGGAGGTCGTTGCCGAGTGCATCAGCGGGACTGCTTTTGTTCATTAGACCATCCTTGGTGGTGTATGTTTTTTGGACTCGACCCAACGGAGGAGGAGGGTCCGCTGTGATATGTTGTTGATATGCGTGACTCCCCGAAAAGTTCACTTCCAAGGCTCGGTGATATCGCCGGGTCCCCCCTTCTCCGGACTTCTACCGTTTGTATCCGACGACAGGAACCATCGTGTAGCCGTCTCGCCACTGCACCCATCACGAGCAGTCGAAGTCGCCACCTGACAATCCGAATCGGCAAGCCTGTTCCTTTTTTCGAGACTACGTCATCGGCTGTGGTCTAACATGTCTTGACCACAAGTGCCTTGGAAGTTCGTTTCGCCGACCTATACAAACTGACCGATGTTGTCGCCGTCGTCACCGGCAGCTTCGCAGCCGACGTCCACAGTCCCGAACGAACTATGGATGAAGATATTTCGATACCTGGACATTAAATCACTCCTGAACGTGGCCGAGACAGCGCCGGAATGGAGGCGCTTGGCGTTCAGCCTGACCGTAGCGAGAAACGTCACTTGCGGTATAAGGAGACGGACAACCGCACGCTCAGGAATTTCCGGATGATTAGACGCGAGAAACTTCCCTGCGACAAGAACCAACCACAACTGTCTAACGACGTTCGAAAGCTGTACTTTACGAACTGCATCGCACTGCCCTCCGAAATGATCCTCCGCTGCTGCAGATGGTGCGACAACGTCCAGGAGTTCTATCTGCGTCAACTACGTCGTGAAACCCCATACCAACTTTTCCGCTACGTGTCGGTTATCGGTGCACATCACTAAGGTAGAGTGTACACTGTATGACGAGCGTTACTACAAGTACCAGGACAGCCCGGACGTTGGGCGCATTGAACGCTCTTACAGGCACGAGCCTGTAAGAGCGAAATGTAAATCGAGCTGGTGCGGTCCGAGGCAAGCGTCTCCGTCCTGAACAGCTTTGTGAAGCGTTGCCCGCAAGTGCACCGCCTGCACCCACACGACGTTAGAACGGATATCGTCGTCGAGCCGAGCGCAGGCGCCCTCTGCGCCATCTTCGCTCCAGACAAGAACGAACCTTTGCTGGTCACAGACCACCCGCGCTATCTGCAATCTTTCAAGTACTCGTGTGAAGCGCAACTATCTCCAAACGAAGACGCGCGGTTCGCCGTAATACGCAACAACATCGCCTGGCAGCGGGGCAAAGTTGGCTCTCGGAAGCTAAAACTCGAAACTGCTGTCAACGTAGTCACAATGGAGGACGCGGTGAAGCAAGGGATCTCTCTTCGCGGTTTCGACCAAATCACGGTCGTCTTGCGAGGTAACGTGCGAGCCGCCGGTCTTTTCGAAGAAGCTTCGTCCAAACCGGAGTTGTGGAAGGACGTGACGCGAGTGACGTTCGTCTACGCGCCACACGCGAAAAACTAGAATCCGATTCCTCCCAGCAGGCCCCGCGCCTAGGAGAAACCGCTGAAGCAGTTCTTCGAGACATGCCTGTCTCAGCTGACGGAAATGAACCTTTCCACGAGCAACTTCTCTATCGGATCCGACTGCTGTAACCTTGTGGCGTCTATGTTGCACTAACTGCGCTCGTTGTCGCTTCCGCCTTGTGGTACGAACCTCAAGTACTCTCTCGCCTGGCTGGCTCACGAATGCAAGCAGCTCGAGTGTCTCGACGTCAGGTCCGTTCCCACCGTGGACAACGCCGAGCCGTGCGAGGCCTGCAAGCGTCCCCTGTTGTTCACCATGGGCTGCTTCGAGTTTCTCCACAGGGAAACAAGATCGAGACGCCTGAGCATTGACGACGTTACCCCTCTTCGAGTGCCGCGTTGAGGAACGGAGGATGAGCGTGTACAACGTGAAGTGCGAGGATTTCGTGCAGTGTCCGAAGGTTCTCGGCCTACTCCTCGCATTCAACCCTCGGCTCCGCTCGCTAACACTGGTGGCCCACGAGGCGAGCGCGAACTCGCTCCGAGCAGTGCTGTAGGTGCAAGCTATGTATATTTAGCTTTTCACAATCACTTGAAAGAATCGGCAGCAGCCACCACCATGGGCGTAGGCAGGATTTTGTCTTGGGGGCCGCACACCCGAGTTGCATTGCAGTGAAAGTGGGGGTGGGGGGGCGCAGAGCACTAGTGTTGCATGTATGCGGTGCAAGTGCTAGTGTGGCTTGAGGGGGCAAGTGCCCCTTTTGCACCCCCTGCCGACGCCAATGGCCACCACCGGTCTCCTTTCGGTCACCAAGAAAGCCCCCACATTTTGTGAACAGGGAAATGTCTATTCATTCCGCAGATACGTACTTCTACGGTCGCGTGTTTTCTGTCGCCCCGACTGCGGAATACAAGTTTCATTGTCGTAATGGCTGGGTCGAGAGAAATCTCTCCCAATACCACTGCTGAACTCAGTGTGCGCGTTAAAATAAAACGAAAACACAAAAAAGAAAAGCCGCCACCTGCAGCCACAGCCGGTCATTGAGAGGTGGGGCGCGTGAACCCTTGCGACTACCCGCTCTCTCCAGAGAAGTCGCCCTTCCGGCCATGCAGGCTCTGTTTAGTGTTTGTCGCCCCCCGCTGAACTTGCGGATCGGCTTCGCCTGCGACCTTGACATGACCATGCTGCGCTTGTCACCACAGCGACTTGCCCCCCCACCCCCCCACCATTCCCCTCTCCTTTTCTTCGAACAATCTCCCTCTCACTTTTGCGCTCTCCCCTTTCTCAAAGACGTTGAGCGTACCACATGGGTGGCAGACAATAGTGTTGTTTTTTTTCTTTTTTACTCTTATCTTTTTTGACCACTTATATTATCTCTTAGCAGAACAAGCGCTTGTGTCGCCGAAAAAACTTGTTTCTGTGTTCGTGAAACGCCCAACAGTCGTCCGGACACGGTAGCCACCTCGAGCGGCCTCCGCAGCCTCCCCTGCACTGAACGAGGCGTCTCGTCCGCTTTATCGAGGACGCGTCGTCAGCTATGGCTGCCCTTCTACGCCCTGCTGCCAGCATGGCTTCAAAGTTTACTAACTCGCGACTCGAAGTGCCTCGAGGAATCGACATTGTCGTCCCATGCAGCGTCGCAGCCTACGCGCGCGGTCTCAAACTTCCTCCCACGTTTACCACCGGAACTGTGGGCGGAGATATTTCGGCACCTCGACATCGAGTCTCTCCTGAACCTGGCAGAGGCATTGCCTCAGTGGAAGCACTTGGCATTCAACCCCACCGTCGTTCGGAGCGTCACCTTCGATCAGGGAGCGGACGAGCGAATCGTCAAGAAGTTCCTGCTGACTAAGCGCGAGAAACTTGACCGAGAGAAGCAGATTCGGAACGTGTCACTTGCTCTAGGTGTCCGAAAGCTGCGCTTCACGAACTCCATCACGCTGCCCTCCAAAGCAATAATAGACGTCACCAGACGTTGCTACAACCTCCGAGAGCTGTACTGCCTCAACTGCGTCGTGGAGCCCTACGAACTTTTCCGCCAGCTGTGTAGCTTACTACAGTGCATCAAGAAGGTGGAGTGGACGCTGTATGACAAGAGCCGCTATAGGAACGAGGACAGCCTGGACGTATGGTCCATTGAACACCTTGACGAGGGAAATGCAGCCATGTGTTAACGAAATGTACGTCGAGCAGGTCCTGTGTCACGAGACCGTCGCGTTCCTGAACAGCTTTCTGAACCGTTGCCGGCATCTGTATCACCTGCATGTGCACAACGTCTGCACAGAGTACTATCCGGAGCTGAACGCCGATGACAGCTCTGCGAACTTCGTCCCAAACAAGCATGGCGCCTTGGAGATCACCGATCACCTTCCCAGTCTCCAAACCTTCGAGTACACTTGCGAAATGCCACTGTCTCCGCATATGGATACCCGGCTTCCCGTAATACGGAACAATATCGCCTGGCAGCGGAAGAGCTTTGCCTCCCGGCAGCGGAAACCCGCACCCTGGTTCAACGTAGTCAGATCTGAGGACGTGTTGAAGGAAAAGGTTTCCCTTGGCGGTCGCGAGCAAGTCACGGTCGTAATGCGGGGCAACATGCAAGTCGCCAGTCTCTTCGAAGAAGCAGCGTCCAAACCAGAGTTGTGGAAGGACGTGACACGTTTGGCTCTCCTCTACGTGCCACTCGCGCTAGACGCGAATCCGATTCCTCCCACCGCCAGGCCCCACAACGGCGAGGAACCTGTCAGACAGTTCTTCGAGGCGTGTATCTCTCGGTTGACGGAACTGAACCTTTCCGCGTGCCACTTTGCCATCGGTTCTAACTGCTGCTACCTCGTGGCATCGACGTTGCACGTGCTGCGCTCGCTGTCACTCTCGCCGTGCTGCGCGAATCTCAAGTACTCCCTCGCCTGGCTGGCTGACGGATGCAAACTGCTCGAGAGTCTCGATGTCAGGTCTGTCCCCACTGTAGACGACCCTGGATTGTGTGAGGCCTGCCAGCCTCCGCTGGTATTCACCGCAAGCTCCTTCGAGTTTGTCCACAAGGAAACCAGGCTGAGACGACTTAGTATCGACGAGACCGCCCAGATCAGCAATCTCGGGTTTCTGCTCGAGTGCCGAGTGGAAGAACTGACATTAAGCGTGGATAACGTGAAATACGGGGACTTCGCGCAATGTCCGACAATTCTGGGCCGGCTTCTGGCGTCGAACCCCCCGGCTCTCTTCACTGACGCTGGTGGCCCGCGGGGCGACGCTGTGTCCCGCCTTGGCTGAGACTCTGGGGCATGTGCAGAGCCTGCGCCACGTGTGCGTGCTCACCACCACAAGGCTCAGCAGCATTGAAGTCGCGAACTTTATGGCGTGTCTGGAGTGCCGTCTACCGGACCTGCTTACCGCGCACGTACACTACGCAGGTGAGGAAGGCATTATGCTTGCCAGCACCTGGATACGTCGGCGTCGGCCCGATTTTCCCAGCTACTCAGGCATTCCAATGATGCTGCCTGCAAACCGTGTGGTGGTTCGCAACAGACTCTGCTCGGGCCGCCTTTGTTGCGTGGATGATTTCACTGGACTGGTCCGACCAAGAAATGGATCCTGAGAAGACCCTGAAAACAATCTGTAAGCATTGGAATCATTGTTTGTGATTATTAACAGCTCGATGTTATCCGTGACTGCGAGAAAATTCCCGCGATGTGTTCGAACAGGCCGAGACTTCTTGAATGCGGCCTACGTTACGCCATATGTGATCTCAGCAGTCTTTGTATGAGCATACTTTTAAACGCGCATTTAAAAATATTTAGTGTACCACTGGTCAGTTCTCCATCGCGCAGTAAGTTGACTAGTGCATCGGACTTCGACGGCACAATTACTTAAGCACTGTCTTGTTCTATGTCCTTTGAGGCAGCATAATATCGCCAAAATTATAAAACTGATTGTTTCTTAGAGGTCTGAGCACGCCTTGTTTTGTGAAGGGCCTTCTAAATTTAAATTTCTTTACAGCGCTTCATAATTCGGGCCTGCCATGTGAAGGGGCTGATTATGGGCATAGCTCACTGCATGGCTTCCTGCAAGCGTCAGAGCTAGCTTCACGGTGCACGGTAAAGCTTTTTTCAGACTTTTTGCGCCTCTAGCTACCACGGCGTCCACGGCAACCTTTTTGATGAGGAGGGCCCATTTGCCTGAAGCCGGCACCGCGGGTCCCGGACGGCAAATCAGAAAGGGGCGAGGGGGAGGTGTAACGTGCAAAAACTAGAATAGCAGCCAATTTTATTTTCAGCGTGCATATATGTCACACGATTGCGATTTAAATGCGACTGCTGGTGCTGAACATTCTTAGCTAACTCGCGAATATCTTCATCGAGGTTGTGCACTGACAGACCCAGAAAGTTGTGGGATTGTTTATCGGTTAGTCGGGAACGCAAGTTTCATCTTTCGTTGTTCCCGTCTAAGCCCATTAGAAGTCAAAACTGCCATGCCGGCTTTCAGTTAGGCAGTGACTTTGATAAAGTGTGCGTCTAGTCCTGAGCGGTCTTGCGGTCACCCTGACGAGGATTTACGTCATCTACTCCTACACTGTGAAAAATAGGATTCACCACGAAATCTATTGACGAGCAAGCATGTTGCTTTTAGATAGACCATCCACTGAAAAAAATATACTATAGGTCCGTGGCAACCCGCGGCTCTTTACAAAAGGGCTCATGTCGCCTTCAAGATGTTCCTTGAAGACTCAAATACTTTATGGAAATCATAACGCACATGCTCTTGGTGCCTTCCTCTTAATACTGGAAGGGAATTTTTAGTGTTGTGATGGTGTGTTTGATGTTATGTGTAATTATTTGTCTTGGTGTATTTTCCTGGGGTGTATGCCAAGCCATACAGAATATTGAGTTTGGGCGTCTACATGTGATTTCATTTGCCTATTTTAACTTGTGATTCACTAGTTGTGTACATATGACCTTATTTTACCTATGTGCTCTTCCATATGGTGTTGGGTTGTTCTGCATTTTCATATATTGTACTTCATTTGCACATATTGCTGCATTGTACTGCATTTGCACACTATTATGTTTGACTGCGTAACATTTTGTGCCCTATTATTCTTTTTTTACTACATTCTTTCTCTGCTAAGGCGAGATGGAGTAGCCGATGGCATTATAAAGGCACCAACTTCTATCATCACTTCAATAACAAGGGGAGGGGGGCTTCGGACGTAGTGCCGCAGGCCGCATGATATTGCCGAATGCATAATACACAATAGGTCGCCGACCCCTGCTCTATAGACTTTAAATATATAGATGACGTCGAGCAAGGTTCTGACTCGTCTACAAGCCGCGACTGCTTCCTCCTATCCCTATGTCGAATAGCTCCCTGTGTTGTTGGCCATGCTGATATCTGTGCAATTGGCATAACTGCTACGTGTGCAGTTTGCGTTGAATGTGAGATCTTTGTGAACGATATCAATAAAATTTTCGTAGGCAGCAGTGACATTACTTTCTTGCTTGTAGAGATTTACAAACGCGCTGTGTGTACAAGCCTTCTTACGGTTATCACCGATCGGTAATCACCACAAGCAGTGCTCATACAGTGTTTACGATAGAAAAACTCTAAGATCGCCGCAATCCATTTGTCACGCGTGGTAGATAGCAAAGACGATAACTCAATTTGAGCGCGTTGCCTCTCTTCCACGTTTGTTCGACAAACGTTTTCAAGACTAAATAAATAGTTAGTAAGATTTGTGCAGAGACAGTCACACACGCATTATCTACAAGATATCGAGGGCAAATACAGTCCCTATAACATAGATAAAAGTCAGATTGAAAGCGTGTGCCGCCGCAAATGAGCGCAGAACGCTGCCCGTCGGGACATGGGAACCAATTAACACCTACGCCACGAGTCTCGTAGCTTCTTGGTTTATCGCTAGCAGTGTTGGCGGTAACGCGTTATAAGTAACGCCGTTACCGGTAACGCGTTACTTTTTTCGGTAACTTAGTAACGTACTCGTTACAATTTCAGAACTGTAACGGGTAACGTACTTACGTTACTATTTTTCGGTAACGTGTGGTGTTACGTTACCCGTTACTTTTTCATCTTGTAGGTGCCATTTCTCCTGAGCTCGCACCGACGGATTCTATCGTCGCAGCATCGGACTGCTGTCGGTCTGCCAGGCATGGACAAAGAAAGCGCGGGTGCCATAGCTTTTGTTTGTGGAAATCGCGGGTAGGAATTTCTTGACACGCATCGACCCTCTCTGGGGAGTGTTTAGCCATCCGCCACAAAAAGCGTGAAGAAAGCCGCGGAATCCGCCACGAGAAATTGTACGGACACGCTTTTCGTGGAAGTGGAATTGTAGCAGGTGGATTCCTGGCACCTGCGCCGAGACAGGCCTGCCCAAAGAGAAAGCGCATGGGCTGCTTTACACAATACCACGTTCTGATTGTGACGCTTCGTTCGTGGGGCAAGCAAAGAGTGAGCCTTCGGCAACATAACAAGGACGTCTGCAAGTTCCAGTGACAAAGGAGCACTCTCGCCGAGCACAGCGTGGTGAATGACCACCGCATCGAATTTGACTAGACACGTGTCGTCAACTTAGCGGCCACCTATCACAAGCCGTTTTTTGTGGAATCCTGACATACCCAGTCGATAGCAGGCACCTAAAGTCCCTAGATTTTTTCCTTTCAAGAAAGAAGAGGGAAAAATCTAGGGACTTTACAGGCACCTTCAGCATGTCTACAGGCAGAACACTGTACTACAGGTGCGCTGCCGATCGAGAGTCTGACTCAACGGAATGCTGCACATCATGGAAAGTAGGCATGACCCCACAGCCGGAGAGAATGCCAGTCGGACGCGAAACGTCGATCTTTTTTTTTTTTTGAACAGAAAAAGAATTTTTTTTTTACTCGCTACCTTGATTGGCGTCCCTTTGTTTCAACTAAAGCCCATTATTACAGCTGTCACACGAATACTACGGCTAACCACAGTTACAGGTAGCCACAAGGCAGACGTAACCGCAGTTAGTCTTCTAACCGTGGTTACCGCAAACGGATGATTCCACGAGAATACAGTGTACTAGAATAGTATACTGTACGAGATCGACATGGATCCGAAAATGGATTTTTCGATTTTATTGAGTATTTTATATTTTATGCACATACCACCCAGTAGCCCGAAAAGGAACTTAGTTTTCTTTTTAACTACATAATTTAAGCCATAGAAAATATCGAAAATATTCAACACAGAGGGACCGATCTCATTACCTGTCGTTCTCGAAAGTTCATGACGATGTGAAACAAATATTACCGTTACAAAGAAGATATTTTGTGCATGAAATGTATGCACAGCAGAGTAATTTAACGTTGTTTGAAACTCGTACAGCCAAAAGAACTATTTTTGAAAAATGTCTAAACATGCAACATTTTATGCCAGTTGCTACAAAGTTCATAAGACATATCAACTTTGTTTTGAGAACAAATTTTGCTTCTTTCTCTCTGCAACGGCAGCTACGGTTTCGGTTATTGAACTCCTGAGCGAGTGAGGCTGATCAGGAATACTCTCACATAACCGCTCGCAAGTTTTCGCGGTAATTATAGAGGTTAATGTGAACAAAAAATGTTTATGTACAGATATTTTCCCCGTGACTAGGCCATTAAAGCATTTTCTTACAACAAAATTTGGTTCAGTGATGCTTTCTTTGTGGATAGCGTGAATGATGGAATCTCATATTGTGTACAATATCACATTGAGAAGAATGGCTCCCCCATGTGCCACAGAGTGAGATGCCATCACATGTAACTCTACAGCCAACTTTAAGCCACTAAACCATTGCTAAGGTCCGGTACACTTGTACGAATCATTCTCGTTAAATGAGTATTTCGGGTATAACCCTTCTTTGGGTTAGAAGCTTTACGTGAAACATCAGTTTAAATCTTCAAAAATATTTATTGTGGGTTCCTGCAGCAAAGACGCGATGATTAAAATTTATGATTGCGGAGTAACGGCAGAAGTAACGTCCGTTACTTTTTTTTCGGTAACGGTAACTCGTTGCGTATTTTCGTAGGTAACGTAAGGCGGTAACGCGTTCCTTTTTTTGTTAGAATAACGAGTAACGTATTTAGTTACTTTTTTTCGGTAACGCATACAACACTGCTTCTAGGTTGTGTCTGTTAGCTATAGGTTATGCAAGTTGTTTCTAGGTTGTCTCTAGGTCGTTGCTAAGCTTTAGCTAGGTGATGCGAGGTTGTTTCTGCGTTGGTTCTCAGCTCACATGAGGTTCGAGTTAAACCACAGACATGTCCAAGCTCCAGATGTCCAAGCTCCAGAGACAGAAATTCGCGCTGAAGCCAAGCGTTCGCACCTCTCATAGATCTAGTGGCACGTCGTCGTTGCCGTAGGCCTTCCGTAGCTTTGGGGTATTCTCGCAGATGCCGCTGCCTTTCCCGTTACCCTAGTATTCTCTCGTTGTACGCACTCGGGGTTTTCGGCTCACCGCCGTCGCTTCGCAGCTATTTGTTGTTCGGCTTACAGTTGCCTTCCTTTTTTAGTTGACGAGTGGTGCGTAGTGGCATTCACCGAACTTCTGCGGCATAGTTGCTGGGCTTACTGTTTCCCTTCATTTTTAGTGGAGCAGAGATGAGTAGTGGAATTTAGCCAAATTTTGTGGCACATTCCCGTTTGTGATTACAATGGTTTATTTCTTTGGTTCGTCTGACAAGGAACAATTTGCTAAAATGCTTCGCCGTTAAAAGAAACAACGGAATTGATCCCGCTTTAGTTCCTGTGGCACGTGAACGTTTTTCCATGGGCGCGAGGGGAGCAGACATCACTTAAGCCTTCAGAACTATGTACAGACCTCAAAAAAAAAAAAAACAAGAGGAACAATTGCCCAAGAAGCCCACATCTTTACTAGTAGTAGTTCATCGCTGTTGTCAGCGCAGCAATGACAGAGCAGGTTACTCAGATAGCCGGTCATATTTTGTTGGAGTCCGTCACAGCGGATCAGTGTGCTTGGCTGCTGACCCGAAGGTCGCGGGTTTGATCCCTGGCCGGGACGGTCGCATTTCGATAGAGGCGAAATGGTAGAGGCCCGTGTACTGTGCGATGTCAGTGCACGCTAAAGAACACCAGATGGTCGAAATTTCCGGAGCCCTCCACTACGGCGTTTCTCGTAATCACATGGAAGTTTTGGGACGTAAGACCCCAGATATTATTATTATTTGTTGGATCACAAAAAAAAAAGCAGAGATCGTGACAAAGGCTATATGGGCTTCCTGTATCATTAGTGAAGTTCACTCTAAAAATTAAAAGCAAATAGGGTGGCTAAATTCGGCCGTAACGCAATAACGCTGTACGCAGAATCGCGCGCTCAGCTTTGTCGTACACTTGGCAAGATGGCCACTGGCCGGTTTCGCCGGCTTCATAGGCATGCACACGAGAATAGACAGGGGCCTCTGGCAACCCTCCCCACCCTCTAATCGCCTACGGAGCGGGCGCAACGTCTGCGCCATACTTTCGTTCAGTCGGATATGTCTTGTCATTCATTGAAAGAGCATGGTTATGGCCACGCCGAAGTTGATGCGATGGTCCCCCCTTTTCGCTCTTGCAGAAGACAACGAAAAGAGGGTCCGGACCATCGCATCAACTTCGACGACGCACGGGTCATCGACACGGAAGGTAGCCGCACCAAAAGGCAGTTTTTACAGTCTTGGCATATCCAAACAACACCTGGAAATATCAACCGCTCAACTGGGACCCTGTCGAGTGCCTATGTACATGGTCTGCGGAACGAATGGAGAAAACAACACCGCAACAAGAACGGCGGGACGAACGACGGTGGAGAGCGGGACAATCACTAAGAAAAGTCGCTAGCTTCAGAACCGGCCGGACAGTCACCCCCTGATGAAGAGACCGAACGGGTCTCGAAACGTTGGCCAAGTTTTTAATTTCAATATTAAAAACTTGGATTAAGCAAAGTGGCCGGAGAGTTTGTTTTTTCGTATAATTTTGTTCTTTGTATGCTATAGCAGAAAGAAATTTGGGGAGGAGCACGAGCCCGGAGTGCCCCATTTCCCCCCTGGCTACATGTAAACGGCGTCGCATTGCATTACTTGTGCACTCTAAGAAATAATCGAGTAAAAAGGGTGTCTTTACTACACAACTATAATCGTCATCCTACCCTGCGTACTTTCCTGGCGTTATCACCGCCGTCCCGGCACTTACCGGTCACGAACGCCGCGCGCGTTATCAGCGTGACATAGGATTCTTGATAGCAATGTGCCGAGAGCCGGGTTTTCAAGAGAGGAAACGTGAGCAAGCCAGATGACCGTTATTGTTGTGTAGCAGAAATACTCCCAAAATACTAGACTTTTTCTTAGAGTGCGATGCCCTACCGTCGCATTATTTCGCGTTCATATCAACTGCGAGTTTTCTGCTAATGAATCAAGAAACACAAACACACGCAAAAAAAGACGTCGTCTGCAGCGTGAGCCGGTAATGGTGGTAATGGACAGGTGGGGCGCGTGTTGACACTTGTAAAATGGCCACGGGCAACTGGCTCTATTCAAAGAAGTTGTCGGAACCGGCCGTGCAGGCTCTGTTCGAGCTTGCCACCCCCGCTGGCCTTCCCTTTGCTGGAAGCCACGGCCATTTGTATCGCCCGCGCCCCCCGACATGACAAAGCTCTGATATGTTGTTGATATGCATGACTCCCCGAAAAGTTCACTTCCAAGGCTTCGAGGCCATCTTTTGTACTTCACTGCAGCTGTCCAGATAGGAGACAACCCTTCTCTTCGTTGAAAAGAACTTGTACGACTTTGTAAGTCCTCGGCATTTTCTGCTCAAAGACGGATGCACACAAGCATGCACCAATGGGGCGCACTCCAGGCTGACGTCATACAGCTGTTGGAGGACATCGCCGAGAGCATGAGCGCGAGTCAGCTAGGGCTGATTTTTTCAGTCAAGTGAAGGCTATCCGCTGCAGCGGTTCGGTGATATTGCCGGCTCCGGACTTCTACCGTTTGTGTCCGACCACAGTAGGGAACTGCCGTGTAGCCGCCTCACCACTGCACCCACTACGACCAGTCGACGTCGGCACCTGACAGTCCCAAACGCCAAGCCTGTTCCTTTTTTTCGAGACCTCATCATCGGCCGTGTTCTAACTAGTCTGGACCACTAACTAACTAGTTCGTTTCGCCGACCTACGAACTGAGCGATGTCGTCGCCGTCGTCACCGGAAGCTTCGCAGCCGACGTCCACAGTCTCGGACTTCGTCCCGCGTTTACCGAACGAACTATGGATGAACATATTTTGGTACCTGGACTGTGATTCACTCCGAAACGTGGCCCAGGCAGCGCCACAATGGAGGCACTTGGCGTTCAGCCCGACCGTCGCGCGAAACTTCACCTTCGGCAAGGAGACGGACGAGCGTACGATCATGAACTTCCTGAGCTTGAGACGCGAGAAGCTTCCCTGCGACAAGAAGGACGAACCACGACTGTCTAACGACGTTCGAAAGCTGCACTTCACGAACTGCGTCGTGCTGCCCTCCGAAAGAATCCTCCACTGCAGCAGATCATGCAGCTACGTCCAAGAGCTCTACTGCGTCAACTGCGTCGTGGAACCCTTCGATCTTTTCCGCTACCTGTGTCGGTTATCGGTGCACATCGATAAGGTGGAGTGGACACTGTATGACGAACGCTACTACAAGTACCAGGACAGCCTGGACGTTGGGTGCATTGACGGCTTTTACGAGGGAGTCGGGCCAGGCGCAAAGAAAATGTACGTTGAGCTGGTCCGGTCTGACGCGAGCGTGTCGTTCTTAAACAGCTTCGTGAAGCGTTGCTGGCGACTGAATCACCTGCACATACACGACGTTCGAACGGATCTCTTTGTGGAGCCGAGCGCCGACGCCGTCTCCGCCAACTTCGCTCCAGACAAGAACGGCCCTTTGGAGGTCACCGACCACCTTCCCTATCTCACATCATTCAAGCACTCGTGTGAAGTGCAACTGTCTCCAAACGCGGACGCGAGACTCGCCGTAATACGCAATAACATCGCCTGGCAGCGGACCAAAGTTGGCTCTCGGAAGCTAAAACTCGGAAACCACTTTCAACGTAGTCTCAATGGAAGACGCAGTGAAGCAAAGGGTCTCCCTTCGCGGTTTCGACCAAGTCACAGTCGTCTTGCGGGGTAACGTGCGAGCCGCCGGCCTCTTCGAAGAAGCGTCGTCCAAACCGGAGTTGTGGAAGGACGTGACGCGAGTGACGTTCGTCTACGCACCACACGCGCAAAACCAAGATTCGGTTCCTCCCAGCAAGGCCCCGCGACTGTGAGAAGCCGCTGAAGCTGTTCTTCGAGACGTGCCTATCTCAGCTGTCGGAACTGAACCTTTCCACGAGTCACTTCTGCAAGGGATCTGACTGCTGCCACGTCGTGGCGTCTACGTTGCACCAGCTGCGGTCTTTGTCGCTTCCGCCGTGTGGTGCGAATCTCAAGTACTCCCTCGCCTGGCTGGCTCACGGATGCAAGCAGCTCGAGTGTCTCGACGTCCGGTCCGTTCCCACCGTGGACAACGCCGAGCCGTGCAGGGGCCTGTAGATACCCATTGTTGTTCTCTGTGGCGTGCTTCGAGGTTCTCCACCGGGAGACGAGATTGAGACGGCTGAGCATTGACGAGTCAGCCCGAGTTCTCAACCTCAAGTTCCTCTTCGCGTGCCGCGTGGAGGAACTGAGGATGACCGTGCACAACGTGAAGGGTGGCGATTTCGCGCAGTGCCCGAAGGGTTCTCGGCCGACTCCTCGCATTAAACCCTCGGCTCCGCTTGCTAACACTGTTGGCCCGCGAGGCGAACTGTTGATTCCCGCTTGGCAGAGACATTCATACCAAGTGCAAAGCCTACGTCATCTATGCGTTCTGAGCACTGCGCAAGGTAGAGCTTGCGTGGCCGCCCGCTTTTTTTCAAGTACTGGACCGCGGCTTGCCGGAGCTGGTCACGGCTCACGTGCATTACGTGGATTTGGAGGGCGATGTGGAGTCTCTCTCCTGGATGCGTCTGAGGCGGCCCTGGTGCTCTAAGGACATGCGCGCTGGCGCGTTGCGAACTGAGGGAGGTGTGATCCCGTTAGCCGCACCCTGCTTGGGCCGCCTCTGCTGCGTCGACGATTTCACCTGGACTGGTCCGACCGAGAAATCGCTACTGACGGAGCTGTACTAGTAAGGAAACAATGGCGTTGCCAGAAATACATTGAGGTGGCTGCACTTTCTTGATCTGATGTGGGTGCCGGGCAGACTAGTGTGGTCGATCGTCAATCTGTGCTCCGTGTCCCACGGCCGAAAGGCATTTCAGGAGAGGCGCGTGCCTGGTGTCCACCCACTGGCTACATCCCGGTAAGGAACATCGAAAGCCGTGCTTTGGTTTTGGCGAGTTGGTGCGACATCTGCAATGTTTAACAGCACTCGAACACACAAAACCACAACTTGGACTGTGCGTTCTTGTTTTTTGCGTCCTCGCCCATCGTGTTTTTTAACATCGCCGATATCGAAAACCGTGTTTATGATGGTCAAAATGCTTGAAAATTCCTTGTACTAATTTCCTGTAAACTAGTAGTGCACGTTTAGAGGTTAATTGCTGCTTTGTTTCAAAAAGGAAAGGATGGCGCGAAATAACAAGAAAACAAAGCTCATAATGAAAAGACACGACTCCACTTGGGCACATGCCATCGTCTTTTTCACTTGCGCTGTGTCATTTTTTTTGTTTGTTTCTTTTTGCTCAATGAGATTTTTGAGACAATTGTAAAATAAAGCGATGTGTTTCGGCGAGATGAAGGTTTTTTGATAGTGTAAATTATGTCACCTGGCCTAGCGGCACTCTAGTTACACCAAGATTTTTTTTTTTGCCCGCCGCTATATTCTATAGTGGTTGAAGGTCGCGGGATCGAATCCCAGCCGTGACGGCCGAAGCATTTTAATCGGTGTAAAATGCTGGATACTCGTGTGAGCTTAGATGTAGACGTACGTCAAAGAACAGCAGTTTTGTCAAATTTTCCGCAGCCATTAACACGGCGTCTGATGATCATGTCCTCCTTTTGGGACATAAAAAACCCCAACAATGATTATTGTTACGGCATGTTTCAAGAGCGCGTTTCAATGCAGTAATAGAAAATGGCTTATCTACTTCTGACTTATTTTTCTAACCAATGCTACAACTTCTGTTGGAGAATTGTGAAACACTGTCCCGTTCAAATGACTCCTTCGATGGCGCATGATCTTGGACAAAAATTTCAACAATATTCATTTTTCAGACGTTCGTCGCTATGGCTGTGAGACTGAATGGTTGTGGTTGTGTTGCACGTTTGATAATTTATCTTGGGCTATTGCTTAAATTTGGATACTAAATGAGGCGACCTTAAAATGATAAGTAACAGTCGCTGTAACACTCTGTGCCTAAACACTCGAATTTACTTCACACTTTAAAGAACTTTCGAGATCCTATATGGATGCACGTCGAAAAGTTCTGTTCGCCAGAAGTCGTTCTCCTCTTTATACGCTCTGTGCTATGTGGATCTGTGTATAACGGTATAAGTGTTCAGTGTGAGATATCTGTTTGTGGTTAAAGTTTTTGTAAATCTTGCCAATAAAAGCTGTTTTTTTTTCATCGTGGGGATGTTTCCGTGATGTTTGTGTTTTGTGTACTGACTTCTAAGTTATAATATCATGCTGAGACTTTAGTTAGCTTCTTAGACAGCTAAATAAAAAAATTAGGAGACCCTCCCCTAGCGGGAAAAAAGTGGAAGTAAATCTTTGTGTGTGCGTGCCTGGCGTACAATTTCACAAGCTTTCTATCACATTCTGAAATGCTCCCTCCCAACCTTTTTGTTTCCTCTATATCGGCAATAGACCTCCCCCCACGTGCTTGCCAGTGAACACTTGTGTTGTTTCTGGCAATAACGGCGGTGTTGTGCTACACAATGAAATGCAGCAATCAAAGGCAACAAGGAAATGTGCCAACGCGAAAGAGAAATTAGCCTGGATAAAAGACAACCATATCAGCAAATGCTTACCGCCGAAATTGTCACGACCATGAGAGCAGCAGTTATTGGAAAACGGTGCATACCGATGCGCCTGAGACCGGCGTCCCTTCGAAGGCCTGTTTTGTGTAAACCTGCATTTCTGTACACCTGCTGACGGTGGATTTTTATGCGATTTATCGCGCCACCACTTCGGAAGCGTGTAACTCATAGAATCTTCACTTAATTAGCAAAGGGCATGGGCAAGATGCAATCTGAGAATCGTAGCTACAGTGTTTCGGCGAAAGATACTCCGGTGCTGCCGCCATTTTCACCAGCATAAACCAGTTTTCTTTTACTGGAGTGTTTTGATAACTTACTTGTGGTCAGTCTCTTTAGTAAAATTTTTCTGTGCTGATGTTCAGTCTTCAAGATCTTCATGTCTGCACAACTTTTTTTCTCTCGGTTATTTGACTTAATTCATTGTTTGCGCGCAATGTCGAGGGTTCGTCTTCCCACATACGTTGTCATGCATTCATATTTTCATGTTTTACTCGCACACGCGCATACCTCCCACCGATCATGTAACGCCCTTGAAGCTAGGGGTCTTTGAGTTAGCAAAATGGTGTGATCGACGCAGCTGCCGCCTAACATATGCAATGTTAGATGGCAGTGCCGACGTGACAAACAACGCCAGTGAGCTTTTTTACCCCTTTATGAACATAAACCAGCGCTCGTTTTTCTTATCAACAGCACAAAAATACATGACAGCTCGGGCTTTGTACTCCAAACTTAGTTTATAAAAACGACCACACGCTAAACTCGAGTCTAGGTCTTGGGAGCACGCGCATTCAAGAGAGTAGAATATTGAGAGTAAATCTGTTTATTGCCGCCTACCGTTAGGAATCTAAATTAACTGACATACCCACCGCCCTGATCTAGAATAGGCTTGTGCGAATAGTGAATTTTAGGGTCGAAGCGAATTCGAAGCGAATAGTGATTCTGGTCGAATAATTTCGAATCGAATTCGAATAGTATATATCACACATTGAAAATATGTGATATACACTAAATAAGAAAAATGGGCATATTTGTCATGACCTAACTAACCTGCACAATATTTTTTTTTAATTGAAACAATGCCTGTGCAAATGCCTTTTTTTTTTGTTCAAAGGAAGTGGAAACAACTTTGAATAGTAGCAGGATTTGACTTTCGGTAGAATGTAAGTGACAACCTGTAAAATATGTTACGTTTTAAAATTTACTATAATTAGAGCATATAAGCCGGTATAACAAGCTTTTAAACTTAAAAAAATGAATCGATGTGAGGGTAATATCTTCATTTAACCTTGAAGTGGGGCTTCCCGGCAGTGCGTATTTCCCCTGGATACGTGTTTTCACTGCTTAGCACCACTTCACTGCAGTGAAACCACCTTTACAAAGAGTTACATGCGGACTAATATACACCTGGATAGGTGCTTTCACGGCATAGCACCGCTCCACTGCAATGAAACCACCTTTACAGGGGTTATATGCGGACTAATATACATCTATTCGTTCATTTCGAATACTTCGAAATTTTCAATAATTTAAATTCGAATCGAAGCGAATTCGAATACTGTAATATTCGTTCGAATATTCGAAGCATTCGAATATTCGCACGTCTAGTCTAGAAGCTATGACGTCCGACTGTTGACCGGAAAGTCACAGGATGGAATCCCAGCCCCGGCGGTCGCTTTTCTTTGGAGGGTAAATGTTAGATGTCCGTGTGCTTAGACTGAAGCGCATTAAAGAACACCAAGTGGTCGAAATTTCCAGAACTCTTCATTACGGCGTGCCACCTAATCATGTCGTGGTTTTGGAACGTAAAGCCCCAGCGATGATATGAATTCACTGGCCCGTAGCGAGATTGAAGCGGTGCGGACGCACATATCGCCTCTCCGAATTGATCAATGTGGCTTCCGCATGCTCACGTACTAATCTGTCCTTTTCGAGATATAGTATTCCGATTCCCTCAAGTCGAGGCTAGAAGTTGTTATCGTTCTTATCTTTGCACGATCTGGACAGGGCGAGTAGATATTCTATGACGTGTCCGTAGCGTTTCCTATAGCAATCTTTCCTGTCCTATCTCTCCGAATTGATCAATTTGGCTTCGGCATACTGACAAATTAATCTGTCCTTTTCGAGATATTGTATTCCAATTTCCTCAAGTCGAGGCTAGAAATTTTAATCGTTCTTATCTTTGCAGGATCTGGACAGGGCGAGTAGATATTCTATGACGTGCCCGTATCGTTTCCTAGCAATCTTTCCTGTTCCATCTCTCCGAATTGATCAACTTGGCTTCGCCATGCTCACGAACTAATCTGTCGTTATCGAGATATAGTATTCCGATTTCCTCAAGTTGAGGCTAGAAATTGTTATCGTTCTTATCTTTGCAAGATCTGGAGCGGGCGGGTAGATTCTGTGACGTGCCCGTAGCGTTTCCGAGCAATCTTTCCTGTTTCATGGTACGTTCATTAACACCCGCCCATTGCCGCTCCTGCAAATGTAAGAATGCTAAAAACTATGCGTCACGACTTGACGAAATCTATTTTATGACTAGAAGTAAGGACTGATTAGCAAGCGAACATTTTGAAGCCTCGTGCGTCATCCAAGATAAAACCTCCGCTGCAAAATTATCGAGCGAAAACGAACGTCATGCTAATCTCGCCCCCCAGAAGCCCTTTGCAGACGTGGAATATTTCTTTTTACTGAAGATTTTCGACAACTGTCAATATGGTTGGCGGGCTCTTTGATCCTTGGAGTGCGGTCTACGAGGTCGCCGCACTTGCCAGTGGCGCAGCCATAAATTTTTTTTCGGTGGGTGGGCTTGGTATACAGTTGGTTAGACGTCTTTCAATATATATATATATATATATATATATATATATATATATATATATATATATATATATATATATATATATCGCATGTGTCTGTATGTGTGCGTGTGCCCATACAGACGCAAAACTGAAAAAAAAAATTCCCGAGGGCACTTACTCGTTTTCTCAATCACAACGATGTGGCGATGGCCAAGTACAGTCGCTCACCAATTTTTCGGACCCTAGGGGACTGAGATACCGTCCGGGATGTCGGGCAGTCTGAAAAATCTAATCCACGTCAAAAAAAAAAGTTATTTTATTTGCCTAGCGACTTCAAAAAGTGGTCAATCAGTTCGTGCGGGTCGCTACCTTGCCGTACCAACAGGTCCGCTCGCACGTCGGCGAGGGTGACGTTCGCGCTCCAAACAGCAGAAATCACCATTGTACGTTTCAAGATTCCAAACTGATTTACAACGTCCGCTTGCAAACCAACCACTTTGCGCTTTGATAATTGTGGCCTTCTTTTCCATCGTCAGTCGTCCGTAATTTCATCGCTTCGAAGATTTTGTCGTGGATGCGTACGAGGAAGGCGGTGTCGGCGCCATTGGTAACAACTCACGATGCTACCACGATCGGTCGTTGAAGCGGCGATGCAAACAGTACAACCGCACCAGACGCCGTAGGCCAGTGATCAGCGAGGCTGAGGGCCAAGTTGCATGAAGCCGACATGGCGGATACCACATGGCAAATAGGGGAGGGTGTTTTGTAGGCAAAGAGAAAAAAAATTGGTGGAATTGACAGTAATGATATACAAAACTTGGAGCAGGAAATCCTGTTCATTTTCGGAACGCATGTGAAAACCTTGCAATTTGTCAACATAAATTATAAGCAAAAAAAAAGAAAGGACACTTTCAAATGCGATTTTTGGTGCTGAACATTCTTCGCCATCCCGCAAATATGTCTACGTCAAGGTTCCTGACCGACAGACCCAGAAAGTGGTCGGGTATTCGTCGCTTAGTCAGGTGTTCATCGGTCTGTTTTGGGGTGGGGGTGGGGTGGGATGACGTTGACATCATGCCGGGGGCCGCTGGTTGCCGATCTTTGCTGTATGAGACTGACGAGAGCAGCTGACGATACGCATGGAACGCGGGTTCGAGGCTGCAAAAAAAAAAAAAAAGCAGGGTGGAAGCGGTTTTGGTGATGATTTCGGCATTTTTTGATGTCTTTTGACTCGCGATCTAAAAAAAAAAGAAGTGCGGAAAATCGAAGGAAAAGGGTTTTGAAACGTCCGGCATTTTGGTCGGTGTTGCACAGACGCGACGATGTCTTGGCAGGCTCCGGATATTTACGCAGGTCCGAAAAATCAGTCGGCGACGTTCACTTTTCACAATCACTTGAAAGAATCGGCAGCACCTGCCACCCCTCTTCTTTCGGTCACCAAGGACGTCCCCACAGTTTTTGAACTCGGGGAACTGTTTATCCATTCCGCAGATACATAGCTCCACGGACACCTGCTTTCTTGGAGCGGCAGTGGTTGCCCCGACTACAGTGTACTACCCCGACTAAGGAAGGCAAGTTCTATTGTCGTAATGGCCGAGTGCAAACAAATCTCTGGCCCGACCACTGTTGAAACCTTTGTGTGCATGAAAAAAAAAAAGCCAATGCAAAAATAAGAAAAGCTGCCGCCTCCCAGTCCGAGCTGGTGATGGAGAGGTGGGGCGCGTGTACCCTTGCGTCTACCCGCTCTTTCCAGAGAAGTCGCACTACCCTTCCATGCAGGCTCTGTTTAGAGTTGGTCGCCCTCGCTGAACTTGGCCTTCGGCTTCGCCTGCGACCTTGAGCTGACCATGCTGCGCTTGACACCGCAATAACTTGACCCCCCCACCCCCTCTACCCACTTTTTTTTCGAATAATCTTCCCCTCTCTTTTGGGCTCTCCCCTTCCTCAAGGGTGTTGAGCGTACAACCCACATGCGTGGCAGACAATGGTATCGTTTTTTTTTATTCTTATCTTTTTTGACCAATTATATTATCTTTTAGGAGAAGAACAAGCGCTTGCGTCGACGAAAAAACTTGTTTCTGTGTTAGTCAAACGCCAAACAGTCGTCCGGACACAGTAGCCACCTTCGAGCGGCCTCCGCAGCCTCCCCTGCACTGAACCAGGCGTCTCGTCCGCTTTATCGAGCACGCGTCGTCAGCTATGGCTGCCCTCTACGCCCTGCTGCCAGCATGGCTTCAGAGTTTACTAAGTCGCGCCTCGAAGTTCCTCGAGGAATCGACATTGTCGTCCCATGCACCGTCGCAGCCTATGCGCGCGGTCTCAAACTTCCTCCCTAGTTTACCTCCGGAACTGTGGGCGGAGATATATCGGCGCCTCGACATCGAGTCTCTCCTGAACCTGGCAGAGGCAGTGCCTCAGTGGAAGCACTTGGCATTCAACCCCACCGTCGTTCGGAGTGTCACCTTCGATCAGGGATCGGACGAGCGAATCGTCAAGAAGTTCCTGCTGACTAAGCGCGAGAAACTTGTCCAGGAGAAGCAGATTCAGGAAGTGCCGCTCGCTCTAGGTGTTCCGAGAGCTGCGATTGACGAACTGCATCGCTCTGCCCTCCAAAGCGATAATCGACGTCACCAGACGTTGCTACAACCTCCGAGAGCTGTACTGCGTCAACTGCGTCGTGGAGCCCTACGAACTTTTCCGTCACCTGTGTAGGTTACAGCAGTGCATCAAGAAGGTGGAGTGGACGCTGTATGACAGGAGACGCTACAGGTACGTGGACAGCCTGGACGTTTGGCCCATTGAACGCCTTCACGAGGGAATGGGGCCGCGTATAAACGAAATGTACGTCGAGCAGGTCCTGTGCGATGCGACTATCGTGTTCCTGACCAGCTTTTTGAACCGTTGCCGGCATTTGTATCACCTGCATGTGCACAACGTCTGCATAGAGTACTATCCCGACCTGAACGCCGATGACGGCCCTGCGAACTTTGTCCCAGACAAGCACGGCGCCTTGAAGATCACCGATCACCTTCCCAGTCTCCAAACCTTCGAGTACACTTGCGATATGCCACTGTCTCGCAATATGGATACCCGGCTTCCCGTAATACGCAATAACATCGCGTGGCAGCGGAACAGCGTTGCCTCCCGGCAGCGGAAACCCGCACCCTGGTTCAACGTAGTCAGATCTGAGGACGTGTTGAAGGAAAAGGTTGCCCTTGGCGGTCGCGAGCAAGTCACGGTCGTAATGCGGGGCAGCATGCGAGCCTCCAGTCTCTTCGAAGAAGCAGCGTCCAAACCAGAGTTGTGGAAGGACGTGAGACGCCTGACTCTCATCTACGTGCCACTCGCGCTGAGCGAGAATGCGATTCCTCCCACCGCCAGGCCCCGCAACTGCGAGAGACCTACCGGACAGTTCTTCGAGGCGTGTGTCTCTCAGCTGACGGAACTGAACCTCTCCACGTGCCACTTCGCCATCGGGGACGACTGCTGCTACCTCGTGGCATCAACGTTGCACAATCTACGCTCGCTGTCACTACCGCCGTGCGGTGCGAATCTGCAGCACTCCCTCGCCTGGCTGGCTCACGGATGCAAATTGCTCGAGAGTCTCGATGTCAGGTCCGTTCCCACCGTAGACGACACCGGATGGTGTGAAGCCTGCAAGCATCCCTTGCGGTTCACCGAAAACTGCTTAGAGCTAGTCCACAAGCAAACCAGGCTGAGGCAACTGACTATCGACGAGAGCGCCCAGATTGTCGGCCTCAGGTTCCTGCACGAGTGCCGAGTTAGAAAGCTGAGTATTTGCGTTGACAACGTGAAATGTGGGGACTTCGCGCAATGTCCGAAGCTTCTGGGCCGGATTCTCGCGTCGAACCCCCGGCTCTCTTCTCTGACGTTGGTTGCCCGCGGGGCGACGCTGTGTCCCGCCATGGCTGAGACTTTCTGGCAGGTACAGAGCCTGCGAGACGTGTGCGTGCTCACTACCACGAGTGTCAGCACGATAGCAGTCGCGGACTTCCTGGCATGTCTGGAGTGCCGTTTACCGAAGCTGGTCACTGCGCACGTGCACTACGTGGACCCGGGAGGCGCTGTGCTCGCCAGCACCTGGATGCGTCGGCGTCGGCCCGATTATCCGAGCTATTCAGGCATTCCAGTGAGGCTATCTGCAAACGGCGTCGTGGTTTACAACACACCCTGCCTGGGCCGCCTTTGTTGCGTGGACAGTTTCACCGGACTCGTCCGACCAAGAAATCGATCCTGAGAAGACCCTGAAAATGAAACGATCGAAGCGTCGAAGTCCGTGTTTGTGATTATTAACTGCCGGATATCATCCATGACGGTGAGAAAATTCAGCGATGTTTTCGAGTAGGCTGAGACTTCTTACTACGGCCTACGTTATGCCATATGTGATTGCAGCAGTTTTTGTATCAGTACACTTTTAAACGCATAATTAAATATATTTAGCCCAGCTTCCAATCGCGCAGCAAGTTGTCGCGTGCATCTACTTCGCTGGCACAATTATTAAGCACTTCAGTTCCCTGTGTCTCTGATTCTGAGTACTGCTTCATGTCTCCTATCACTGTTACTGTTGAAGGCATATGTAAACTTATACACGGTCTGAAAGGTGTCTACATCGTGTGGTGTTGACAATATTAATTCTAAGGTCCTTAAAAACACATCCGCTTCCTCCAGTCAGATTTTATGCTACATTTTTCAACAGTCTTTATCTACTGGTGAACTTCCCACTGACTGGAAGTTAGCAAAGGTTATTCCGATATTTAAAGATGGTAACAAACAGTCACCCGGCAACTACCGCCCCATTTCGCTAACGTGCATCTGTTGCAAGCTGCTTGAACACATCATCGCCTCCCATATATACAGCCATCTTGAGTCAAATAACTTCTTTCTAAATCAGCACGGTTTTCGGAAAGCTCTATCTTGCGATACTCAACTATTAGAATTTGCGTCTGATTTACATAACGGCATGAATAATAATAAAATTATTGACTGCATCTTTCTAGACTTTGCGAAGGCCTTTGACAGAGTTGCCCACTGTCGCTTAATAGCTAAACTATCTGCACTTAGACTCTACTCATCAACATTATCTTGGCTTCGCAATTTTTTATCCAATCGACAGCAGTTCACTTTCGTCAATAACTTTAGGTCGCCTACTTCATTTGTCACATCAGGTGTGCCCCAGGGTAGTGTACTAGGCCCTCTTCTTTTTCTAATTTATATTAATGATCTGCCTTGTAATATTTCTTCCTCAATTCGTCTTTTCGCGGATGACTGCGTAGTCTATAGAACTATTAACTGTGAAGAAGACCACTTAAATTTACAAACGGACCTTGACGTGATAAATCAGTGGTGTGACCGTTGGCAAATGACGCTTAACACAACTAACTGCTGCATTCTTTCTTTCACCCGTAGGAAATCGGTTTTTAACTTTCCTTATTCCATCTGTTCAGATAAAATTCCCCGTTCATATACTTACAAATATCTTGGTGTTCATCTTTGTACTAATCTTGCCTGGTGTACTCACATCGAGAAGATATGCGCGAAAGCAAACAGAACTTTGGGATTCTTGCGCCGAAATCTGCACCATTCCCCATCTACCATTCGGCAACAGGCCTATCAAACGTTTGTGCGCCCTCAGTTGGAATACGCTTCATCGATCTGGTCTCCTCATCAACAATACCTAATTGATAAACTGGAATCCATCCAAAATCGTGCATCCCGCTTCATAACTTCAAAGTATAATCGCTATTCCAGCGTTACCCAAATCAAACGCGATATTTCCCTTACTAACTTGGATTTACGCCGCTCTGTCACCCTTCTTTGCCTCTTCCATAAGTACCATTGCAACTCGTGGACCGGTCGTCTCTCGCTTGAAATTCCTTCGCGTACATCTAGTCGACTTCATAATCATCTCAGTTTCGGACGCATTTTTGGCCACACTCAGTCATTCAATAATTCGGCATTGCCGCGCGCCATAGCACTGTGGAATAAACTTCCAGATCAAATCATCTCTTTAAGAGATCCTGCCATGTTTCGTCAGCAATTACAAGTTTATATGCTCCCTTGATTTTGTATAATGCTGTTCTTTTTTTCCCCCATTTTGTATTTTACTGCATTTGCTTACATTTTTGGTTCTTTTCCCTTCCATTGTACAATGTTCATTGTTTCTTCTTTAATGTAGTTTCTTCTTATGCTTCATTTATTGTGATTTTTCTGTAACCCCCCCCTACTCAATGCTCCTCGGGAGGCTGTAGGGTAACATGAATAAATAAATAAACTAACTTGCTCCAAAGCACTCCTTGGAGGCAGCATAATATCGCAAAATTTATAAACAGTTGTTTCTTAGAGGTCCGTTGCTAAGGCTATGACTCAGAAGGCGGCTTGTGGTGTCAAAGGCCCTGTAAGTTTAAATTTCTTTACGGCGTTGCATAACTTGAACTGTCATGTAAAGGTGCTAATGGTGATTTTGGGGCAAAACTCACTCCATCGCTTTCTGCATGCTTCTGAGCTTCACGGTGCGTGGTGAAGCCTATACATGTTTGAGCTTCTAGATACCATGGCATTTTCAGGCAGTGGGCACAGTTGCCTGAAGCCTACACGGCGGGTTCCGGATGGCATTTCGGGCAGGGGGGAGGGGGGTGAGGGGGGGTGAATGTGCAAGACTGGAATACCAATCAAGTTTATTTTCAGCATGTCACAAGGTCGCAATTTCAATGCAATTTCTGGTGCTGAACATTCCTAGCTAACTCGCACATATATTCATCGAGGTTGTTCATCGACAGACGCAGAGAGTTGTGGGGTCGTTCATCGGTGTGTCGGGAACGCAAGTTTCCTCTTCTTTTGTCTAATCCCATTTGAAGTCAAAACTGTCATGTCGGCTTTCAGATTGGATGAAAAGGGAAGGGGGTTCTGGCGTCGTGCCGGGCATAGTTTTCTATAGATACACTGGAGGAAACTCTGGAGCTAGTGTCTATGAGAGCTGCAACACACGGCGCTTCAGCCAACATGATAATCATGGATAGTACACAAATTTGCCTAGTCTTGCCTAGTCTTCGTGCTTTTGGCTCCGTGTGGCCTGAAAACTTTGCCGCAATATGAAGTTCAGCAAAGGTTTAGCAGTTACGCTTCACCACCTTAACCTTTCTAGGCTCACGAAGTTCACAACGGTCCATTCTTTTATCCGAAACAGAACCATAACACAACAATAAACGAAGCCACAATTGCGTTCCGAAGCCGCAAGCACGAAGACTAGGCAAATTTGTGTACTACCCATCATTCCCATGCTGGCTGAACGATCGCAGCGCCAGAGTCCCCCCCTAGTTAATTTTAGGAAAGTCTATGGTGGCGGGGGCCACATAATGCTGCCTCGCGGGCCACAGGCTGCCGACCCCTGCTCTATAGACTTAAAAGTTTATAGATGAGGTTGTGGTAGGTACTGACTCGTCTAGAAGTCGTGACCGTTTCCTTCCTTTTCTATGTCAAATAGATCTGTGTTGTTGACCTGCTGGTAATGTGTATAATGGCATAACTGCTACGTGTGCAGTTTGAGTGGAGATCTTTGTGAACGATATCAATAAAATTTTCGTAGGCAGCGGTGACATCGTTTTCTGGCTAGTGGAAATTTACAAAACACGCTGTGGGAATAAGCCTTCTTACGGTTATCACTGACCCGTAATCAGCACAAGCACTGTTCATACAGTGTATCAGAAAGAAAAACGTTAAGATCGCCGAAATGCAAATATGAAGCATTGTAGACAGCAAAGAAGATAACGCAATTTGAGTGCGTCGCCTCTCTCCCACGTTCGTATGACAATCGTTTTGAAGGCTAAATAAATAGTTAGAAAGATTTGTTTAGACACAGACACACACCAGTCATGTCGTGTCTTGTCCTCGTTCCTTAGTGCCCCCCAATAATTATTAGACCGTGCACCAAGTAGCCCAAGAACGCGGTTTAGTCACAGTCACACACACATTATCTAGAAGATATCGATGACAAATATAGCCTGTATAACATAGATAGAAGTCATATTGAAAATGCGTGCCACGCAAACGATCGCAAAACGCTGCCCCTCGGGACATGGGAACCAACACGTACGTCACGAGTCTCGTGGCTTCTTCCTGTCTCTTGGCGATGACGACGATGGCGAGGGCACGTGCAAGCGTAACGGGCTTGTTGCAACATAGAAAAAAAAAAGAAAAGACACAAAAGCTTTGTGTCCGTAGTCGATAAAGGGACCGACAGCTGGCCAGAACATGTGATTAGATCCTGGTAGAAATGAAAAGATCGCGAATTATTGTGACAGATTCAAGCAACATTTTCTAAATCTGAGTGTGGCGTATATTTTCAAATCGCGTTGAAAAGGTACAAAAAAAAAAAAACGCAATGTCGCGCAGCCTAGCCTAAGAACCTTCAAGCTGGACTATGGAGTTGTTCGCTTTCCTGCAGGTAGTCTTATGCTATCATTCGCACCTTAAATTGTGCTCAGAATTACAGTATGTATATTATTAACCATCCCCACTCAATTCTCTGCTGCTTAGTGGCAGGCTGAGAAGCGACGCTGCCTTCGCGGCAACTATTGGCGGCCATGTCGACCCGCGGCGTATGCGCGGGGTACACGCATGCGCGGGAAACCGCCGCGCACAAACACCAACCGCCATAGGCGTGCGCAGGGTTCCCCTTCAGGGGGGGTGAAGGTTCGTCGCAGCGCCCCCCCCCTCCCTACTACGACAATGTATCGGGATGAATTTGTGCCCCCCCCCCCTGAGTCGCAGCGCCCCCCCCCCCCTATTATGTCAATGTGTGGGGATGACCTTGCGCCCCCCGTCTTAGGAGAGTAAGGGGGGGCGCAAAGTCTGCCCCCCCCCCTAAGTGTCTCTCTGCCCCCTCCCCCCCCGTGCGCACGCCTTTGTCAACCAACTGTCGCGCTCACCTCGCACTGTTTGCCGCATGTGTCGTGTGTACGACTTCATAGTCACCGCAGAACGGAAAATTTCATTATAAATGTTTCACATCGTTTTCCGCGTTACAATTCCGTGATGAGGCACCCTGACCGGTAAGCTTACCGTTGCGCTGAAGAAAACAGGGACCACAAAAATTTGTTATCGGTCCCTTTAAAGAAATGTAAAACACTCCGTCAGCCACTGCTTTAAAGGGACCCACAACTGACCCGGACGGGCGATTAGATCCCGGTGGAAATGAAAAGACCGTGAATTATGGTGACAGATGACAGCATACTTCTCGCGATCTGTGCAGGATTTATATTTTTAAATCGCATTCAAAAGTAACAACAGCCGGCATGTCACGCGCCTAGCGGAAGATTCATGAACCACAAGTATGAAGTCTTAATCACTTTGCTGTACGTAGTCTCATGATTTTATGCACACCAGAATAAGGGCTTAAAATTTGAATATGTATGTTATTGTCCATCCCCGTTTGGTTCTATGCGGCTTACAAGGTAAAAGTAGTAGAGCATGAAAAGCGGCGCTGCTTTCGTGGCTTCCAGTGAAACGGAGGCAGTGGCGCATGCGCACGGCCTACTCGATAGGGGTCCAAGTTTTGCGCTCGCATGCGAGCCAAAATTCGTTCCTCTAACTCGCTCAAGTTGTCAAGCGACGACATAACGAAACCGTCCAACTACGGCCGCACGTGAACTACCATGCGTGAACTGTCCATCACGTGTAAAAGCGTCGTTTCGTTTTCGAAGGCTTAGCTCAGCTTGGCTTGGCTAAAAGTCCTAAAAAGGACCTGTGTACGGCCAAAGTACTTGCATAAGAAGCCCCAGGAAAGCGCTGTAACTCTTGTAAAATAATTTAACACGCCAGAAAGCAGTAGTCGCGGGACCGCAGGCTCGACAAACATAACATTACGTGTTTATACTTAGGGCTTCACTTTTCATCACCGCTGGCGTATAATCGCTATCGCGACCACATCCACTGTTTGCAGCATGTCTCCTTAAGACTACATAATCGCCGCACATCGAAAAATTCGGATGATAAATGTTCTACGGCGTTTTCCGCGTTACCATTCCGTGATTACAAGCTCTGACCGGTAAGCTTTCAGTTGCACTCAAGAAAACGGGTACTATAAAAATTGGTTGTGGGTCCCTTTAAAACTCTTTACGTAAGTTGACGGTGTGGTAGCATAAAAAATAGAATCGTACACAATAAAACAAAAAATAGCATCGCGCGCAAAGATAATAACAATCAACAACGAAACGGCATAACTGAAAGGGCTGTGTTCGCCTTCTTTTTTTCTGTTGTGCCTTTTCGTATAGCGCTACTGACGATTCATTTCATTTCATTTTATTTTATTATGCCCCGCAGAGCCTGAGGCTTTAGAGAGGGCGAGTGCTAAAACGACATAAACACACAAAAGATAAAAAAAAACACGAGCAAAATATATAAGTACAACATGTAAGCGCGTTAGTAAGTTAGAAATATATTACTATTACTTACAGAGAATCATATTATTATGCAGAAATATCAGACAGGAGGCCCATACGCTGGTTAACAAAGATTCAGGAGTAATTTATTAGTCAACATGTTGACAACTCGGTCGTCAGTATCATTGTATTTCTACGTGTACAGGTAGCGATATGGCTACATGACTCGTCACTTTATTCACGCCGGTTTGTGTACAATGTGGTGCAGTATTAAAGGGAACACTCGAGCGAACGTATGTATTGTTGCTGGTGCTCTGCCTGCAACAACACCTACGGGGAAAATGTCCGCGCACCGCACAGATATGAGTTGAAAGGAGCCAGAACTCCTTGCGCGATATTCTGCCGCTGCAAAATCTGCGTGACTGTGCTTTTGTGAGATAGCCAGATGCGTAAACGACCTACACTCGTGTGTTCCCTGTAACACTGAACCCTGTTGTACATGCGCACACGTGACTAACCCACATGCGCAACTGCGACACTTCTTTCGACAGATCGGCGCGTAAGCAATCGTAAGGGCGAGTTGCACACACGTCCTGCCGTTCACACACTCGTTTCGCCAACCGTTCAATTGGATAAGTGTTTCAAGTAGGCGCGACTGCACGTGAAGTGATTCAGACTTTGTGGTCTCTCGGAAACAACTGTCAAAGGAGAGAATGTAATTTGACGGTATATACGACAGTCATGCATGCGGCCATGACTATATGACTACTGTCACTATAGACGAGTTGCATAAATACCAGCAACACTGTAAAAAAGCCCCGAAATGTTCAAGCAACTCTGGGCTAAGCCGCCATCGTGCATGAAAACAAATAAAAAAACACGCAAAAACGCGGCGCTCGTGCGAGTGAAAAGAAGTATGAACGTGAGACAGACGTTTCATTTCGATGTGAACATTTTGTGTGATCCAGGTGGTATGCATGGCGGCCAAACGCACGGGACTGCTCATGCACAATGGCGGCCGTTGGCTTTTTCCTGTACATACGCACAGATGGTGCTGCAACAAATTCTTTTTTGCAACTCGTCTATAGTGGGATAATCAGAAAGAACAGAGGAAGTGCCTCAGACATGCAGGCTGGCCGATGTTTCGATAGGTGGACCTATCTTTGTCACAGGCGCCTTGTCATCCCTGGCGTGCTGGTTATAAAGGGGTTAGCATTCACGGCATCTCCATTGGTGGCACGTGTGCCTGCTGGTAATCACCGTCGGGAAAAAAAAACTATAAAGCAGATGAGTGCAGCCCCTGCCTCATTTCAAGCAAGGTTG
This sequence comes from Rhipicephalus appendiculatus, assembly GCA_030522465.1. Lineage (NCBI taxonomy): Eukaryota > Metazoa > Arthropoda > Arachnida > Ixodida > Ixodidae > Rhipicephalus > Rhipicephalus appendiculatus. Next base: position 4,499 of record JALIZH010029322.1, on the reverse strand, counting down.
CAATGTCGTGGGGCTACACAATGGCAGGGGCTACACTCATCTGATTTATAAATCTTTTTCTTTCCAGACTGCGATTACCAGCAGGGACATGCGCCACCGCAGGAGATGACGTCAATACTAACCGCCTTAAAACTAACACGCCAAGGATGACAAGGCGCCTTTGACAAAGGTAGGTCCACCTATCGTAACGTCGGCCAGCCTGTCTGAGGCACTTCCTCTGTTCTTTCTGCTTATCCCACTACGTGTGTCCATCTGCAGGCTCCCCTCTTGATTTTGTAGTTAATGTCAATATAGTGATTCCACTTTCGAAGTGCAAGAGTTCATTTTACATTTCTTTAGTAGTTCGTACGAAAGTCAATATTGTGGCGAAACCACTCATTTTCGGGACGATGGCGGATGCAAACAAGCCTGATTAATGGAGACGCCGAGAAAGGCCAAAAGCTGCACTCTTTAAATTTCGCGCCCTTACCCAAACTCAACTACGTAACTGTGACGTCATGAACGTGACGCCGTTGCTGTGGTGCTCGTGTTTAAAAATGTTTGTAGTGCGCACAAAAGACGGGGACACACAGAAAGGAGGTACAAACGAGTGTTTCTGTGTCCCTGTGTTTTGTGCGTGCTACAAAACTTCTAAACATGAATTTATACCAACTCGCCCGACTGTCAGTTTTATTGTAAGGCTCGTGTTTTGGACGTCCTCGTTCGTGGCATGGGACGCGATCGTTAACTTTTGATTACGGTACTTCTTCTAAATATAAACACGTCGAAGTGTGTCACCGTTAACTCTCGAACATCGCTTAACTCAGACTATCGGTTTGCACTATACAGTTTTTTTTAACAAGCCTGGCATAGCATCGAAGCAGTCAAAATTCCAGGTGATACGAAAAGTGGATTGCAGCGCCGCCATTCGACGCTACTGAGATTTAGTGGCGCCTCCGAGGGTGCTACCCAAGACAGTGTCAAATTCTGCCATATTGTCAAATTCCGTAATGGCGACATTTTAGGCCAATCATAGAGAGCCTAGCAGTTTCCTGGGCCAATCAGAGTTCACCAATAGTAGAATTTGACAATGCGCAGAATGGTCCAGAATAACACCCATGACAATTACTAGCGCATCACGTATTTGAGCGAAGGTATCGTTCTCAGGTAACTATTGCAGGAATCGCCGATAAGCGTCAATGATCAGCCTCCGAGATACGGGGGGCCTGCGCCGTGGACGGATTTCGTAGGCCATGCACTATAAAAAAGCCGTGCAATCTACGGGTTCTGGTTTGAGTGCGGGGGGCGTTCGGCATTTCTCAGGACGGATCCAGTGGAGGCTTAAAGTGTGAATAGCGTTCTTATACGAGCCTAAAAGCGTCGGTCGGTATACTGTTCATCTTGTAATACCACATCTTGTATATAGTGCCACACGCGCCGTATACAAGAAACTTTCCTTTGAAATTATTGGCGAGGTATATAGTAATCAAACAGCTTAAGTGATGTGCTTTGAAAATTCCAGATGCTCGTTGGTAATGGCAGTATTGAGGTCTTTCATCTGGAAATCGGCTATGATACGTCTACACGGCTGAACAGCTGTAATATTGTCAACACTAAGTCAGTGTCATATATCTAGGTGCGAATACTATAATAAATTGGATAAAATCTTTAAAACCGGCGTTATATATTGCCTGACGATTGAACAGCTCTTACGAAGGAAGCTTCTATTCAAAGGTTGCGTCATTATTATAAATAACAGGTAGATAGTTAGATGAACTGTGTAATATCCACTCGGGGACAACGGTTGTGAGTGACTTTCAACGGGTTTCATGAAAACTTGAAATTCACGTTGCGAAATGTACTATGCGGAGTCGTTGTCAGCGCAAGTAGCAAGAAATTTTAAGACTAGAAAGCAGCTGATATGATGTGCGTACAATTAATGATGGGGTTGTTTTGAAGGCACTGGTGCCTTCGAAAACAAACAAATGTTGAACGTTCAGGTCTCTTGCAGAGTCGTTCGTCACGAGAAGAAGGTCTACGTCGGCCGTCTAAATGATTTCAAGATATGAGACACCGGGGAAATGATACAAGGATGCTAGTCGCGTGAATTCCTTTTCTATGGGTACAGAGCCTGTGCTTTCTGCGTCGCTTGCGCATGCATGGCGAGGACATTCGAAAGATGTCGTCCGACATGTGTGCCGCAAGAAAAAAAAAACTCAGCCGTTTTCTAGCTCATGGAGTGTGGCAACTGGAAAGAGAGAATCTTTGACACCCATGCGTTCTCGGTTCGTTAAAGAGGTACTGACACCAATTTGCGAAGCTGACTTTAGTCCACCGTGCAAACTTTCGTACACAGCGAGTGTGACGCTTTCTAAATGCTAAGATGTTTCATTCTGACATTAAAGCAGATGCGTGTGGCGCATCTGCTGACGTAGACACTATCGTGACTTTTGGCTACAGTGTCAGTTCTGGTGACTTCGCACACCAGAATGGCTAATTGTGGTGACTTCAGGTACCAAAACACGTGAAATGGCCTCTTGTACGTCACCAATGGAGTCACAGAACGAAGCGGCTGGGGGAACCTCGCGATATCTTGAATTGACGAGAATTTCATGCCGTGTTCTGACACCAGGTTACAGTAGGATCCGAAATTAGCTTTTAAAAAGATAGTGTAACAAATTTTTAAGGTCGCACTCACGCTTGCCAGCACATTTTCTGTGTTCTTGAGGGCTTGGCATTTCATTTGACGTAAGGAAACAACTGGGAATTTTCCTGTCAGTACCCCTTTAATTCTAAGACGCCTATTCGAGCTGTGCAGCTTTTCAATTGATTATGGCATCGCATATAATTCGTAGGTTGACCAAAAGCTGCGAAATCTTGCCATCTGTTCAATGTGGTCATATATGCGGGCTTCGGGCTGTAACTACCTCGACTCAGTCCGCGAAGCTGCTGCAGTACGTGTCGTGGTATACCTACATGCATTGCATATAGTATAGTGATAGCGTTGAGATGAATGCGACGCGTAGTCGGTGGCAAGTTTCAGTACACTCACTCAGACTGCACGGGGCCGTCTCACATAGCAACATTATAACTAAACACTAGCCCAGGCGTACGTCTTGTAGATGTCTATGACCAGAAGTACACAGCAAGCCGGAATGATCGAGTGACGTCTGGCGTGTTGGGCCTCTAGACAGCCCGATAAACAGAGCTTTCAATGTAGACATTTTGCTTTGTTCTAAGTGTAGAACATGAGCATGGCTCGCCGCTGTTCGCGAGAACACTGCAGCGCAAGCTCGCTTTCGAAGACTGTCTCCTCGGAAAAGTTCGCTGCGTGGGCTACGCGCATTGTTCCCCACCAAGACAGCGAGTCAGTAAGCTGGACACGTAGAACCTTCTGGGCGATGCACATGAATACCTGGAACGGCAAGAACTGTGAAAGCGAGGTCTAGGTCCTTTCCCTTCTTCGGTTACTAAACCAGGGCACTCAGTGACGTCATGGCTGTTTCGTCATCGGGCACAACGTTTGAGCGAATACTTCCCTGCAGGACTCCCGGGTGACGTCGGCAAAACAAAGACAAAAAGAGCACCGTGTACTCAGAAGTAGAACAGCAAATCCTGAGAACTCCAGTATCTCCAGGACGTTGGACATGTGCGGCCTCTGGAATGCCGAGAACTGGAACGTCACTCCCTCGACGGTGTCCTCTTTCTTGCGGTTCTTGAGCGACGGCACGATGACGTCATCACTCATTAGCGAGCTGAGCTGCAGCTCGAGCTCGTACTCGAGCCCCTTGCGCACGAAGATGGGCTTCTTGAACTTGATGCGCACGTCCTTGTCCTTGGCCAGGGTGAAGGACACGTCCAGCTCCTCCCTCTCCCGCCGGTCCTCCTGGACCTTGTAGCTGCACCGTAGCTGGCCGTCGAACTTTGGCTGCCGCACGCTGTACGAGCCGAGGTCCTGGCGCACGGGGAAGCCGACTCCGACGAGGAACACGTCGCGCGTGGGCACGACGAACTTGAGGCCGAACAGCCGCAGCGGCCGCGACGGCGCGTGGAAGGAGACGGCCTGGTAGCGCCGGGCCACGAAGTGCTCGGGCGGCGAGGTCCTCTTGGCACCCTCCATGCTGACGCCTGCGGTAGGGAAGAGGCTTTCTTTAACAAAACGGTTTTTAAGTGCCTGGCAGACATGCTGCCACAAGGGTAAATTTCTGACCTTGTTGGTGCGACATATTCAGCGTTAAGCGCAGAACTTATTTGACGGTACGGGACAGGACGGAACAAACACACAACTGCTAACTTTCAACAATGCTTTCTTTGAAGCGGGATCAAAAATGTATGCATGCGATTACAGACACTCAGACATTCGTGTACGTGGCGGCATAAAGGAATGACACTTCATGAAATTACAAGACGCAAACCACTAAGACGGGCGAAAGGAAAGAGCGTTTTTCAGGAAGAGATGAGCAGAGGGCAGGGCCCGCTATAGAAGAAATATACTTTGCGTATTGTGATTTCATGAAGTA